>JALBCR010000740.1:135000-461015 GCA_030710515.1 Abscondita cerata | reverse complement strand
GGTTACGGGTATTGCTAATTGTATTTATTCTTGAGTACCGTAATTTGTTCTTCAATCCATTTGTTCTTTATTACACCGTAACTTGGCACTCTTTTCCCCCTTTTTTTTCCTATATGCGATGTTCTATTCTAACCTATGCGTGTTTCCAGAACCTGTTCTACTTGCTGTTTTAGTCCTTCTTCTTTCCATTCGACATTTTTAATAATTATATTATCCTTTCGAGCCTAAATTATTATAACAGTAAACAAAGCCTTGTAAACTAGCAACAATTAATCAAAGCCCACCTCCGTGTCAAAATTAATTAAAAGCTTTCAATTAAAAAAGACAAATCTATTTGGGTAATTAATGATAAATATCCTGACATACAAAATTAGAACCAGCAAGCAGAAATGTTATTTGTTAATGGCGTAAACATGTATAAGAAATTTCAATTAAGTTCTCAATTTAAAAGTCAATAATTTTCTTAAAAAGTTAAATACGAAATGTAATTATCGGATAATAAATCAAAAACTAATGAATCTCTAAAAACATATTTAAAAGTAATTATACAATTTTTGTTTAACTGTTAGCAGTTATAATTGTTTGACAGGAAGATAGATGTTCATCTTAATATACATTTTGTTGTTTGTCTACGTTTAAATTACATTTATTTTTGGTGAAATGGAATTTATAGGTAAATTTACTCATCCAAATATAACAACTAATACAAAAATTAGAAGCGAAGAATCTAAGCAAAGTAAATAATATTTTATTTTGGTATTTTCATTGTTAGAATAAAACAAGATAGCATGCGACGGTAAAATCGTTCGCAAATCCTGCCGAAGCATCGTTAAGTTGCGAATTTTTTATTCAGGATTCGTCGTCTTTGCTAAAGCAGAGTCGCTTCTGGCGGAATGTAATCTCAGGTAAGGGCGTTATTACCTGTTTTTGAAATCAAAATTGTGAACCACATTTTGTTTTTTTAGTTCTTATCCTTTGTGGGAAGGTACGTTTGTAAATACAAATAGAATTATAATTTTGTTTTAATTTACAAGAACTAATTTTCAACATTTACTTATTTTACCATTAATATTTCACAAAGATAGTTTATATACATTAAACAAGATTTAATTTCGTCATGGGTTTGATAACCATTCAAGTTTAGATAAACAGAAAAACGTTTAAATTTTTCATTAAGCTCACGATTATTACGGGCTTAGGGAGAAAGGGATCACTCAAAACTTTACCGTTAAATTATTCTTAGTGGTTTACAAGCTGAACAAATTAAAACTTTTAACGAGATGTAAATAATAATGAATAAATAGGACTTTCAAGTTTTTCAATTTGTACGTTGTTTTTGTCGATTAAAATAATTATAGTGCTTTTTCGTTAAAGTAAAATTGTTTTAAAACAAGGTAATTGTTAAACAAAAATAAGAAACTTGCAATACTAGTTATTATTCTCAACGATGTTGTTATCAGTAGAGGTGCTATGTAAAATTCTAAATCTATTCTTTTCTTGTGTCACTTAAATATGTCAGTTTTGTCATTTTTGTTGTGGTTACTCCTTTGGAAAAAGTAAGATGATTAATTTAATGCTTTAAAAAATTAATCTTCTAATAACATTTGTAGATCTTTTACTGAATATGATGAATTAATTTAATTTCTAGTAGTTTTCGAATAAATTAAAATAGCACAGGATTAACAATGCAAATATATCAATTTTAACATTTAATATTTAACGTCTGATAACCGAGGTCGGCAAGAAGACTTCGACAAGGCAAGCCAGTGGTGGTTTCTTGTTTCCAAGAGCTATTATTAAATGTCGTAGCACTCTTAAAAAATTCTGGAACTAAATTTATTATAGCCTACGAGGCTTCGAAAGAAATGAGTACTGAGCAGTCTTTTCAGTTCAGTTGATTGTTACAAACAATTACTATTTATTTTGTTAGGGCGGTTATTTAGACCAAAATATGATCATAAAACACAATATGCCTTAATAAAATATTGCTGTGATAACAGATACAAGGCGTTAGATAAAATATTTTTTAATTTTTGTTAATAATTTTACTTTAAATTTGTCAATTTTATCAAAATCTACAAAGAAGCATAATTATCTGACACTCCTAAACGTACCCTTATTAAATGAAGTAATATTTGAAATCCCTTCTGACACTACGAATTGTTCAACTGCGTTTTTCTCGGAAACAGATGAAATTATCGTATGTAAACAGGAGTACTAATATTGTGTATAAATGATGTTTACGTCATATTCCTTATTCAAAATCTCTAAAAGTTTTCTCAAAACAGTTACCAGTCGATTTCATCATCAGTAATCATTCACATGGCGCCCCTATAACAAATTAAAAAATAGTACATAAAATAATGTTCTTGGTCTAAAGTTATGCCTTTCTGCCAATTTTGATAAGAATTGATAAACTTACAGTGAAATTATGAACAAAAAAATATTTTAATTTAACGCTCTGTATCTTTTTCAACGGCAATATTTTATTAAAAATATTGGGTCCTATGGTCATATTTTAGTCTAAATAACCCGCCCTTAGCCTATGTCCCAATAGTTATGAATCACTCTGTATAATCACTATAATTTTTAGTGATTTTTTCAGACACTTACTTTCTCGCATTTCCGCAGTGGCAGAAGATGTTTATGCTCACATTCTCAAACTAAATTGCACTCTTAAAGAAAATATGTATAAAAATGTATATACTCAATAGTTGGAAAATAATGTTTATGCTTCTAGTGTATATTTATAGAAATTCAAAAGTTGAAAAATATCCGAAATGTGTACAAGATGTAAATAATTCATCCGTTAAAGTAAGCCCTTGGGTATGAATAACCTATAAGTTGCAATCTTGTATAAATTGAAAGAGACGGTGACGCAATATTAAAAAAAAAAACAAACATGAGCTTACAGTCGCGGAAAATTATTTATTATGTAAAAAGTCATAAATATAAGAGATTTATTTATCAACTAAATATGCAACGCACGGGAATACTAGCTAATGCACTATTCACTATTAATGGGTTAGCTTTTCTACTTCAAATAGAAATCTAGTTTCTCTTACAAATGCATTTTATAATTTTATTTTAAATTCATTCTGTTGCTACCAGTTAATTTAATTTTGTAGTTTTAGATTTATTGAATAACATTCTAAAGCAACTCTTACTCACGTTGTTTATAAAAACCTTAATTAAGGCTTAAATGAATTTACATAAAGTCTGTATACTATTGGCGCGGAGTAATAAATCATAATTGCTTGAAATAATTTTTATTTTTCTTGTGAAAGCGGTACTTCTACGGTTAAGTAAAAACCAATAAATTCTAACCAAAATACGATCATTATGCCGCTCTTGCAGCATATCGACCCATTTAGGGTCTGAGAACAATAGTTTAATCTGTAAACACGTTGCCATCAGCCCAGGTACTGACGAAACGAGAATCATAGCCGTAGATGTGGGTATTATACCAAGATACAAAAATAATGGTATATAATACGTAAAAAGTAAAATTTGTAGATTCCACAAAGTAAGGATTGAAACAATAAAAGAAACCACATAATAATTCATATCAAGGTAGATTTTACTATTATAATATATTTACCTACTAAAAATATGATTTTCCAAACGTATCAGGTACCTACGCCACTGCAATACGGGAGATTCTGATAATTCTGACAGGTTTATTACTCCCCGCCAATAGTATACTGAGTATAAACAGATAAACTGTTTATATAATAATAATATAGCAAATAAGAATTAACAGATTGGGAAAGAAAATGTTAAGTCACATTTAAATTTTCTAATTAAACTTGAATGTAATTTTCTAAATTTTGAAAGTAAAGTAAAATTGAAAATAAAATAAAATATATACTCTTTTAGTATGTTAGTAATGAAAATAAAACTCAAACTAAATTATTTATTGTAAGCAAATCATCGTTTTGGATCTTACCTAATAATTTTTTTATCAAACACGAGTTATAAATTGATCTTTTAACCTATTGCTATTGGATATAACATTCCCTAAAAGGTCTTTACAAAACTCTACCACGTATTTTCCCGACTAAAATAAGTCGATTTAACAAAACTTAGCTTTGTGAAAACTTGCTTAGTTTCAGTGCAACCCTGTCCTGAAGTTGCAATTATGAAATCGTCTATTTGATTAAATTTTGAACCGTTTGCGGATTTTCCTCAAATTTGGAAAGTACACACAGTTTTATAGGGCAGAAAATGTCATATTACAAAATTTTTACTAAAATGAGTCTCTATAGTTAGCGGGTGACTACTTCTCAAACGATTACTTTTTGATTAATTAAAACATTGTATAAAAGAACGTTTTAGGCAGGAGATTTCTTCGCGCAAGACTACACCTCCCTAATAGTATATTGTATTACACGAGGAAAAATCACAGTTTTCATGCGAGTGTGTTAAGCTGCGCGAGGATGGTAGCCCGAGCGCTGATAATCACGAACAATGAAACATAATTTTTATCCTCAAGTAATACACTATACTTTTTCTACAACCAATATGTAGTATCTATGAGTTTTATCAAAATTTAATTTAAAATTTAACTGTCAGTTTGGCAATTAAAAAAATATAGCTGTTTTGATGACTACCAAAAATTTATTTTTTTTTCAATAATGAACAATAATTATCAAAGAAAATGCCAACAGTTAACTGTAACGGCATGTGTGTTAAAGTGCAAAGCGCCATCTAAGCAATAGCTTTAATGCTTGTAACACACGTTGCCGATAAAGCTAAGATAACTTGTACAGAAGTACACAGAAAACACACACATGCCGTTACAGTTAACTGTTGGCATTTTTCTTAGTTTATACTACTCATACGTGTCAATCGTTTACACAAGATGTCGCAAGACACATATTTTACTTAATAATTATCAAGTTTACTGTTTTATTTGAAGTGTAGACGTCGTGTTGACAGATTTTCAGGTTAGATAAATAAATGTCAATTTCAAATCAAAACGAGCAACCAATTAGCTTTTGCAACTACATTCAGTCAATTGGGGTGTATATACCGTTACTAGTAACGAAATGATTTTCTGCAGATGTTTAGATATGACAAATTTTCCCTAGTGGTTTATGACTATGATATATAAAGTTTACATAGTGGTCGTAGAAAAGTACTTTCTATGTCAGATTTATAAAAATTATTATAAAACGTATGGACCAATTTTTTAGTTTAGCGTACTGTTTTGTTGTTTTAATTTTTAAAAATTTAGAATAATTTACTTAATCCTGTTGGTTACTATAAGCTTTGTCTTCATGAAACAAATAATGTTTGTTTTGCTATGTAGTTATACTATATTAATTTTAAGAATCTTACCTGTGAAGTGTGTACATTGTTTAGGTTAGTTGTTTTTAGTAATTTTTCTTGGTGTCAATTTGTACGATGGTTATTAATTAGTTTAGTTCTGTACAAGGTATGCGCGATAAAATTGTATACAGGATGGGTCAACCATCAATTTGTAGGTTGATGAAGGCTAATTCGTTGAATTGTGAAAATTTAATAATGGGCATGTGGTAATGTACATCGACAAAATAAAACGAATTCATGGCAACAAAATAAATTTAATTTTAAATTAATTAATTAATGTCATTATAAACACAAAAGTTAATGGACCTGTTTAGTGTGACGTCACAAACCAACTGCTCAATTCAAAATTCGGTACTTTGCTGCAAATTTGTGGACGAAAACGTGGACATTAAGAACTAGGAGTTAAGAGTTGCATTAAAATCTCACACATAAAATCGTGGCCCGGTTTGTCTGTCTGTCTGTATGTTCGCCATCTCTTCCGAAACTGCTGAACCGATTTCGGAAATCGATACGTCAAATTGTTCAGGAGGTAGAGGCGCTGACCTTAGGCGGGGTCACAAGTTGAACTGACCTTTGACCTCTGACCTGGAGCGGTGACCTCACGTTTTTAATTGGGTTTGGTACTGAGTAGGTCAATAAAGGTTTGATGGATTTTCAGTATGCACGCATAAATAAGAGAAATCGTTGCCATATTCACTAATTCTGAACCTTCATTTTTCATCTAGTACCAATATTACATTTTCAAATAACATATTTTTATTATAAATTAATATTAATTTTTATATATAAATACATGGGTAGAAAATTAGCTGGCGGGAACAGTAATTTTAGGAATACGCACCGGGTTAACTGTAACCTAATTACTATGACATACTTTTAAATTCAACTATAAATTACGTACTATAAAGAACAAACTAATGAAGTAAACGAATAAATAAGCTAATAAAGAAACATGAGTAACGACAGGATCCACAAAGGAAAATCTCAATTACAAACTATAAGCGCGATCAATCAACACTATAAGGTTAACCCGGAGCGTATTTCTAAAATTGTTCTTCCTGCCATCGGATTTTCTGCGCATGTATTTGTAGAAAAATAATTTTTTCTTTAAGCGACATTAAAACGGTATATTATTGAACTACTGGCAGACGCTAAAAAGAATTTTTACTGTCTAAACATTAAAAGAAACAGTTCTTTTGTTTTCACAACTATTATTTAGGTTGGTATGTCGGTTTTGTTATTATTATAACGTGACAGTAAAGTATCAACCCGATTCGTCCACAACAAAAGTCACTATTACACTCAAGAATCTTAAAAATTTGAGAATAACACATGGAAACCAGAAGTAAATACTGGAAGAAAAGTTTTTTATTTTCTTCAAATATATAGTAATCGTATAGATTATATAAGGCAATACATGCAGTAGAGATCAATTTTTGTACTATTACAAATTATTTTCATTATTTTACTAAGAAAAATGTGATTTTTAGTTTTTGCGGATGCGCCGATATCATTACGCATGCGCAGAAGAGACTCACGTAATTTTAACGTTTACCGTAAAACTACTCAACCAATTTTGATGGTTGATGGCTCATTTTTTTCAGGACGTCAAGGCGGTGAATTTAGGCTATTTACATGTTGACCTGACCTTTGACCTTTGAGCTGGTGCAGTCAAATTTTTGAAAATTAAATGAAATATAGACACATTCCAACGCTCTTATCTTACTCCGACTTATTCTAGCCCATTCTCTAGTCTGATGGGCGTGGTTCCTAGTTAGATATAAATTTGATTTGATATTTCGTGTTAATTAATCTCTGTAAAATGAGTGAACAAATTCAATGCACTCTACCTAAATTACAAAAATAGCTAATTCACCATTGGCCACAGTAATTCTAAAAAGTCTAGAAAGTTTATGACAATGCGTACCATAAATCTGTAAATTGGGCAAAAGAAAATAATTTCCGAAAATGTGATGATAACATGTTTTACATTTTATCGCAAAAACTGAAGAGTTCATCATTATGGGCGCAATATTCTATGGTGAAATCTAAATTAAATGTGGAACACAATGTAAAGATCGATAATTATTATAAATTAATTGCATATTTAAAGCGACAAGGCGATAACTATAAGCCGAAAACTCACAAGTTTTTTCTAAAGAAGACTTTGACAAATTCCTTTTAGTGGAGCATCTGATAATAAATATTTGGCTACAAAGGTACCTATGTTTAAAAATATGTAATGCACCGATTATTATTTTTATAAAATTTATGTACAATATTTTTAGGTAGCTCTAATATTTGGAATCTCAGGAGCATGTAGATGCGACGAACTAGTTCAATTAAAAACGATATAAAATATTTGGGAAAAATTAGTCTTAGTAAATATTCCTAACACTAAAACTAAAAACATCCATTATTTACTATAATTGAGGATTTTTATTTAAATATAGGTATACAGAATGCGAATAAAATTCTAAACCCTTTAGAATATAATGAACCCAGTACTTCAATAAAGTTACAAATATTGGTGATGAAAATATTTTCACTCAAGATTTTTCTAACAATGCTGATACGGTTCTTAGAAATGATCCTGACTGTTATGTGTTCATTAATGACAGAACTGTCAGTCTTGACACAAAAATCACTAGCAGTGTTTTAAATCTAAGTAACTGCACCGTACAAAATTGTACAGTCAATATACACGTTAACAAGTGATATTTCTTTAATATTATTGCTAATTTTGAATTATCGTAATACTTTCAATTATAACAATTAGAAAATTGTTAATATATAATTCATAGAAATATGATGATTACTCTTATGGCCACGTAGTAAATATAACTGTGAGTCATGTCTATACATATTTTATTTTTATCTTTGCCCTTTAAGAGAAAATAGAATATGTCCCTCGGAGAGAAAGTACATTATATGTTTTGCCTTGGCTGAACAAACTTCTATACTCAACACATAATATTTGCCTTGTACTTCCTAGTAAATAATATACTATTAATTTATAATAAAAATATGCTATTTGAAAATGTAATATTGATACTAGATAAAAGATAAAAATTCAGAATGAGTGAATATGACAACGATTTCTCTTATTTATGAGTGTATATTGGAAAACTAACCGCCTTTTATTGATCTATTTTAATATAATCCTTAAGTCCTTGTACTTAAGGTTTACTTTTCGTCTACAATTTTGCAAAGTACCGAATCTTGTATTACCCGGTTGGTTTGTGATGTCACTACTAAACGGGTTCATTTGGACAATCTTATTGTATATTAATTCCATAATCTACTTTTGTAGGGTCAGTGTAAAACTTAAACAAACACAACATAATCAAAACATTTTTTTTGACCTCACCATCAAGGGTACTTAGTCACGAAATATTAAATTGTGTTATTTTTTATTAAATAGATCTTTTAATTTTGTTTAAGAATTGAAATATTATTTTATATAGTGCAACTTTCTCTGTTTTGAGTATATCGGGTAACCAAATTGGTAGGAAATAAAATTTTCTATTAACAATTCAAAAACTTGATTAATTAACTGGTTGTATAATTGACAATTGAACAATATATGACAAAGGTTGCCAACTGCTCCACAGTCACAAAGGGATTGTCTGTGATTCCAATTTTATGTAAATGAGAAGGAAATTTTCCATGATTTAGTTTTAGCCGACTAAGGGTTGATATAAAATACCGACTAAAGGTAGGATTTTTAAAATGTTTTTTGAACTTTTACCATATTCTTGCCATCTACGTTTCCACATAATACGACATTCGTTCTTAATATACGAGAAAACATCCCCAAGCAAAAAGTTATTGTTATGTTCCCAGTTGTTAGTTTGATCTTTAGCTATATTGTCTATAAGGTTACCTTTAATATTGCTATGAGATTTAACCCATAGAAGGCATATACTAATGTTTTGTCTAATGCTAATATAAATATATTCTATAATCTCACAAATAATAGGATTTGAGAATTTACTACTATCTCGAAAGTTTTTGATGCTTTTAAGCACTGATTGGGAATCTGAACAAATAACTACATTTTTAATACAATTATCTAAGGTCTACTTAATTGCATACAGGATAGCCGCTGCTTCAACTGAAAAGATACTTGATATGGAGTTAAGCGTAAATGAGTACTTATAATCAATTAAAGGTATATATATATATATATATATATATATATATGTTAGGATCAAACACCGATTTCGGCCAATGGACGGAAAAAGCGGCCGAAACGCGTTCTGGTCGACAGCATATTGCCAATGTCCGAAATATCGCTTTTCGGCCGTTCAACGTAGACCAGAACGCGTTCTGGATCTTTCGCTACTGCCAGAATGCGTACTGATTTTCCCAAGCCATCCTGAAAGCATTCTGACATTCGTTCAATTGCCAGAATGCGTTGAACACACAAACAAAACAATATTTTTATTTTTATGTAAATATGACATTCAAAATAACAATAATTCTAAAAAAGATTAAATCATTAAAATACGGAACAAAGAACATTTACTACATGTTATACTTCTGGTGACTTAAGGGCATACCTACATCTACTTATTTTTACACGAACTGTTGTTGTGACATTTGCTGTTACATACTACTTTCTTGGATCTACACGCGCATTTCTTGTCGACGCAATATCGCTTGCAATTACACTGTACGAATCCCTGTTTCGATCCAGATGCTAACCCAGAAGCAGTTCGGAGAGATAAAGACGTTGACGGAACCGATGAAATATCGATAAAGTCGGAGTCGGCTAATGTAAACTCATTACGACAATACAGCGACTTCAAAGTTCCATCTTTCGTTCCTAAAAATGGATTAATAAGTATCTTAAATACCTGATACAAATTTATTATCTACCAAGCTGATAAAGTCCAGAGTCGTTAATACTGAGTACAACAGCTAACACATTTCTCGGGGCAAGTCTACCTCTGTCGACATCAGGTATTCGTACAATAACAGTTCTCCCTACATCAATGGGTGGTAACTTGGAATTCGAAAGGGCAATCATTTTTTGTGCTTGTCTTTCCAGTCCACGTTTAGCCTCGTCCCGTACATTACTTATTTTATCATTTCGTAAACATCTGTTACATGTAATACTCTGCTCACCCTCTTTATTTCTTTCGTGGATTTTCCCGCAGATGGTATGAATAGGTAAGCAACAAACTGAACATTTATGAGTATCTGAAATTTCTTTTCGCATATTGTACACACATTTTTCTCTTGTTCATCCTCACGTTCATCTTCACATTCATCTTCACGTTCGTCTGAATTCTTCTGATCGCACAGCTTTTGTAATTCTTCTTCTGTTTCGATGTTCGACAGGAGTTCCTTAGGAAGTGACGAATCCTTGAGACCAATCTTTTGAGGCCCGCCGAACATAGCTTCATATGGACTTTTAGTTATTCCTGTATGCAGACAACGATTTTTATTGCTTTGAACAAATCGCAGCCCTTCAGACCATTTCGTTGTGTTTTCATCAGCCAACCATGTAACCAGCATGTCCCGTACATCTTGGTTCGATCTCTACGGACCCTTGACTTTGCGAATGGCGGGGTTTTCCATGGACCAGCTTTAATCCGGGCCACATTTCAGCAAGATTTTTACAATGCGGTTTGCAAATTCTCTGCCATTGTCGCTGTGTAGAATATTAGGCGCGCCAAACAGACAGAAAATATCTAATAAATGATGGGCAACTTCTTCAGCTGTCTTTGTTTTTAATGCTCGCAGTACGGTGAATTTTGTTAAATGATCCTGATAATTGAGGATGAAACGAAAATCTTGGTCTGGTTCACTTTGCATGTCAATTAGATCTACTTGACAGCGCGAATTTATTTCATTTGTTAAAATTGGCTTCACCACTAAACCTTTTCTTTGAACTTTCTTTTTAATTGACACTGTTTGCAAAGTAATAAATATATCTCAATTATTTGCCTTGTTATGTTACAATACTTTTCTTTAGTTCAGAATCCATAACTGAAATAAATAAAAGAATATTATTACTCATTGCAGTAAAGGTTTTTATTTAATGTTGAGTAATTACTTCCTCCTTAATGTAACTAATATTTATTAATTAAATCTCTTGAAGGAGGGCACCAAAACCATTCAATCGTTTATTTCACTATTAACATACACATAGCTATACATACAAGCTAAATTTTATATTTTATTATAATCTGTGATATTTTTACTATTGTATTGCTCAATTGGTGTACTTTTCATTAATAAACAGAGGCCTGATGATATACACCTAGCACACGAAACGTCGCCGAAATAAACGTTTGAATGGTTTTGGTGCCCCTCCTTCAAGAAATTTAATTATCAACTATTAGTTTTTATTTAAGTTAGACAATATCAAATATGCTGCGAAAAAAATAACAAACCTCGTAATCTCTTATGTCCTGCCCCTACATGAGCGGAATGAATGATATCAAATAGTTCGTCGCTCGTGCAAAAATAACGCAGCTCTGCAGTTTCCTCCGCCCTCCTCTCTATCAGCTTCTCGATTTCACCAATTTTTAAAATATCGTACCGTTTCAATCGTCGCCTTTGTTTCGAAGAAATGGTGTCACCGTTACTTTTACAAATTTTTGCTGCCTTTACCTCTGCAAGTATTTGATCGTATCTCTCTCTTGTGAAAATATTGCTACGATCATTGCTATCACATATGATTTTGTGCAGATCGTAATTGAAACGTAACTTAAAATCTTCCACGACACTAGCACACATTTTCGCTTAAATAATTTTAAAGCACGCACTCAAATCAAACACTAGATCTATACTGGTGCTCCAGCTAATAACGATAGGTATGGTTTACAAGTTGAGACACGCACAAAATCGGTTTTAGGAGGGCGTGTTAAGACACTAGACGCATTCTGGCAGTAGTGAAAGATCCAGAACGCGTTCTGGTCTACGTTAAACGGCCGGAAAGCGATATTTCGGACATTGGCAATATGCTGTTGACCAAAACGCGTTTCGGCTACTTTTTTCGTCCATTGGCCGAAATCGGTGTTTGATCCTAACATATATACTGCACTTTTCACTAAAGATGGGGTTTTGGAACAATCAGTATATATAAGTACTGTATTTACAGAAAATTCAAATTGTATTTCTTTAAAAGCAGGTTAGCGTTTGTAGATACATAGTAATCCGGTATAATAATACGAGGTTTGATAAATAATGCTTCATATTGTAGGTTATATATCGACCCTTTCGGATAGTAGTTTAATAAGTGAAGACGATTGCAATTATCAAATGCTTCTGCCAGAGGCGGCCAATTTTTCTTGATCAGTACACCTCTGTTAAATTTTTGACAAATATGTTGTAAATTTTAGTAAACAGTTGGGGGTTTATATTTCTGTTTTAAGAAGAAGGAGTCTTCTATTCCATAGTGGTAGTTCTAAACTTTCAACAAGACAGGCTTGATTAGGGAGGACTTCATAACGCCTAATGTAATTTTGAGTGCTTTAAATTGTACATTATCTATTTTTTCAAGATGTGTATTACTTGCCGATCCATACAAGGTACAGCCATAATCTATAATGCTCCTTATGTAAGCTTTGTAAAGAGCAATTTCTTGGTTTGCACCCTAAGAGAACTTACACACTTGTTTAAGTTGATACCTCTTTCGGATTTATTGATAATATGTGTTATATGTTCTCTCCATAGTAACTTTGAATCTAAAACTATACTTAGATAAGCAAAAAATATAAAAAAATTAATTGCATATTTATTAGTATGAAGAAGATTTTAGTAAACCCTTGAAACACAAACAAATAAAGTATTATTGTAAGGTAATTAGAAAAATGGTTTTGATTCAGAATACAGCGACTTGTCACGTGTAATTTGTGCGTGTGAAACGTCCCTTACAAGTGCTAGTAAGCATGTTCGCCGTATTTTTGTATTTTTGAGCATGACACGTGATAGATAATCTATATTATGGAATTGCTATGATAGTGTTTTCCATCGTAGGTAACAGAAGATCGTAGCTACAACATCTGCTCAATATTGATTACAAACTGATATAATAGATACTCTCTACTAGTTTTTACCACATTCTTTTTATATTGTCTCCGTTTGGAATATAAAGAAATAATTTATTGGAAGTTGTTATTGATGTATTGGTAGATAGAGGTCTTAAGTACTACTAATACTATTAATTCGTTTTAGTTACTTCGGTTTTGCTCAGAAATAATACCTTTTTAGTTACCGTTTAAAAATTTATGTTTAATTATTCCTGTCACGTTACTCTGTTTTTGCAGTTTAATTTATAATAACGTCAGTACAATACAGATATGTATAGAAAAATACATTGAAAAATGCATTAATTACAATAAAAACTTGTAAATATTGCAAATAATAAAAACATTTTGTAAATGTAACAAGTAAATGGTAAACAAAATTCTTCAAACGAATTTTATGAAATCTAAACGACATCAAATAAAAGTTGCACAATAAATTTAGGTAACTACAGAATTCTTTGTAAACAAGAATGCTTTATCGGAGATCACAACAAATAATAAGAAAAAATGCAGACGCCGCACAGATTTTTATAGGTAAACATTTTTTCTTTTTATCTGTAACATATGATTGATTACGTTTGCGGGAGTATAAATTAAGTCTGAAAACTTTAAGCTCAAATATTTGAACGTATGTACGTTTAATAAAAGTTTATTATAATATTTGAATAAATATATTGAACGATAAATTTTAACGGTTTCTTGATAAAATTTAAGTTGAATAACAGTCATATTACATTCAGCAATATCTTTTTCGTTATGTTTCATAGTTAGAAAAGTATATCTAAAATTTTATTGTTTTTCAACACCATTGCAGAACAAGCTTTGAATTCAAAATTGAAAACTTTTTATTTATGGAGTAATTTTGAAATAAACTACGGTTTATTTTTCTCAAATCATATTAAAAATTTATATTAAACATTGTTAGTATTTTTATTTAATCAGTACCAATAAGTGCGTTTCTATCACAGATTGATAAAACATTTTACGTTGCCATACAGACATTCTAATTGGGTTTATAAATGATTTGATTTGATCATTTTTCGTCGATAGCTTACTGTTTAACTGGAGTCCATTAATAGAAACAAAATAGAGTACTATACATTATAATATTAAATATTTAATTGAACATTTTCGTGTTATCTCTCTCTTTCAAAACATAGTAATAACAATATAGGCAGGTAAATACAATCACAAATTAAATTAAATCAATATGCCCAAACAGACTATTAAACAATCATAGTTAACTAACACAATGCTGGAGATAATATTTCTTTTGTTCTTTATTCTGAGATGAAAATGACTAACTACGAGATAAGAATGAGCGCGTAGGTTCATAAAATTTTAAGTTTATAGTTTAACAAGGGTCACTTTAACCAATAACAGGTAACTATCTAATCGTAATTAAAGTTACAATGAAAGTTGACAAACAAAGCACAAAAGGAACAATGTCGATAGTAGAGGCATAGTAATCCTATAATTTCTAAATAATAACGAAACGGCGTAAATAGTATTACCATTATAAATACGCAAGTTTGGTTAAAGTAACATACGTAATTAGCCTGAAGAACTAGTTTGAGTTGTAATATTATTCTGCTTTAGTGTTTATTATGGTATGATTAATTCAAATATCAACTATTCGGAATCGATTGAAGACGCAATTTTATCGTCTTGTGTAAGAGGAAATCTTGGGGTAATGATATAAGACGTTTTACCACGGGTTTGTGCTCGTATTTTTATAAACGGGTAGTTGTTGAGATCTTACGGTAGGCGTGTACATCATTCATAATATGAGATTATCCCCAAAGAGCCACTTCATTTTGAATAGAGGGCCCATTGTTTTACATCCAACTGGGTTGGAGATTAAATCGTATAGAAAGTATAGTAAGTAGGCGTAAGAAATGACCCAAACATAAAAAACTCTAACTAGTAGACACAAATTTATACCGTGTGTCCCATGAAAAAATTGGTATAACAAATGATGTTGATGTACCTGGTATGTATTTAATACGTATAAGTCTCATATTTTAGTAACTAAATAAAAATAAAATTAAATATATCGTTTATCACATCGTAGATTATTAGAATTTTTCTGAATTTGGATAAGGCATTTGGTATAGTTAGTCATAAATTTTAATGAATATTTTAAAACATATTGATGTCTGCAATAAAGAATGATTATTTTTTGAAAATTATTTAAAACATTGTCATCAAAGGGTAAAATTATATAAAACATTTAGTGATTGGGAGAAATGTACAGATTATGGCCTACCACAAGAAACTGACAGATAAAGAAACTAAAATAATAAATTTGCAGATGATACAGCAGTACTTATTACAGAGACAGAATGAACATCGTGCTATATAAAAGCTGAAGAAAAAATGAAACAAAACTCAATTTGGTTAGCTAAACACTCACTAAAACTAAATATTAACAAAACAACAATTATTCCTTAAGCACTTACAATAACTGGTCTTCGGATTTACATTAAAATTACTCTACATGAAATAATAAATGAACAAACAATACAGATACTTACATCAACTAGTAAATCTACGAAATATTTAGGAATAATGCATCTAAGATGGAAAGAACATTTAAAAACTTGAACAACAAATTGAAAAGACTAATGTACCTACAAATTTTAAAACCTTAAATAAATACTTAATTTTGAAGACTTAATAATTGTTTATAAGACAGTTTTCAACCGGCATTAGATTACGGTATAATAATCTGGAGTGGAATATTTTTTCTCATACTAAAAAAATTCAAATTACACAAAAAAATGTACTAAAAATAACTTAAGGAATTTCAAGAAAATGTCCTTCAATTGAAATTTTGAAACTTACTAATACACCAGACTTTCATAAATTATTCATACTGAGAGTCCTTTCATACTTCAACAAAACATATAAACTAGAACAAAATCCGTCGTAAAATAAATAACCAGATGTCTTCAGTTTTCGACAGTTAATCGGTAGAGATAACAGCTTTCGTATCCAAATCTAGTATTTTAGTATCCAACGAAGAAAAGGAAGAGCCAACATGGACTCCAATGATAACTGTTGCTGGGCGGCACAAAAGATTAGATAAACGGCTTATCTTAAGTGGTGGCCTTGAACCGACGATGGCTTCAAAGGAAGTTGATTAACCATTTAATTATAGGTTGTTAAGTTCTGAATTTCCAAGTATCCCTTTCGATCGTTTATAATTTTTGGGGTATAACCATCGCTAAACAGCCATTGACCAATTAAAACGAAAGATCCAAAACGCCAAAACGAACAAAAGGTGCCTATAATTAATAGAACCCGTAAGAACAAATATTTTATTAAAACAAAGGAAAGAAAAAAAAAGAAAGCTACTTACACTGGAACCGAAATCGAAGATTTATTCCCTAATTAGAATGGGACGATTTTCTTCAATCGCTATTACTAAGCACATGTCCAATTGTTCAACCTTTTCAGAACGAAGATTTAAACGAAAAAAAGTACAATTTTTGCGAGAAAACGAGGTATAACTTTGACAGATACACGGGTACAAATTCGGAACGGACAACTCCAAACAGGTAAAATCCTACAAAATGCCCAATATAAGAAAGAATATTTAGACGCACTAGTCCAAACACGGCGGCCTATACTGTAGGGAGAAAATTGCTCAATAAATTAATTATTTATGAAATAACCCTGTCACAACACAACACAGAATTACAAAAGCTCAAAAACACTGGACAAAAAACAACTACAGTACATTGCATCAAGACTATTTAATAACCTTCCTTTCGACTTAAAAAGAACTATCAACGATACCTAAATTATTTATAAGAAAACTTAAATTATATTTACTAACTGATACAACTAACGGATTAACATAGACTAAATCATCATAACAAACTACAAACATAATAATAATTTAAAAAAAGATAAAAATAAAATATGGCCTGAATAAAATTACATCATGATCAGTTTATTATTAGTTTTTATAAATTTAATGTATTTTATTTTACCTATTTGTTATTTTCTGATTTTTAAATACTGCAAAATCTCTATTTTCGGTAAA
The DNA here is from genome assembly GCA_030710515.1 of Abscondita cerata. Taxonomy (NCBI): domain Eukaryota; kingdom Metazoa; phylum Arthropoda; class Insecta; order Coleoptera; family Lampyridae; genus Abscondita; species Abscondita cerata. The sequence goes on along the minus strand of JALBCR010000740.1, from coordinate 443,582 downwards.
CTTTCTAGAAAATACATGTAATTCACCTCCCATTTTCGGCCATTCTTAAGTAAGGTCATTAGTAGACAAAGCTTAGAAGTCAAGTTGTGCATAATATATAATTGTTTCATTAATTTAGAAGTTAAAACCCACACATCACCTTTAAATATTACGTTGAAAAACGAAATTAAATATTTAGGAGTTACGCTTGATTCTCACTTGAACTGGGAAAAACACATTAATAATGTAATACGCAACATAAGACCACTATTATTTAAGTTCAAATACATGCAAAAACTGTTGGATATCACTCACCTGAAAATGTTATATCATGCTCTTATTGCATCGCGGCTTCAGAACGCTATCCTTTGTGGGGTTCAACACATTCAACCTACCTAAAAAAACTTGAAATCATACATAAAAAAGTATTAAAAATTATTTTCTCAAAGAACTTAACTTACCCTACTGCAGAATTATTTGAAGAAACCTAATTGATGGATATTAGTCAGTTATACGTATATATTTATAAACCATAATTATTCCACTAGAACCAGAGTTAGAGAAGATCTAACTCTCCCTGAAACTAAAAAATCTATTGGTCATAGATCAGTTGACTATATGTCGAAAACTATTTATAATTTCTTACCCGATATACAGTGTGTCCAAAATTCGATGCTCACCATTGGTATTTTGGAAACGGTAAGAGTTACAGGGTCGGTTAAATGGAACAATATGGAGGTATTTATCTTACCTCTTCAGACCTTCTCTTGTTTTTCCAAAGAAATGCGTTGCCTACTAGATATTGCAAAAAGTGAAAATCGGCATTTTCTTTAAACTTGCGTAGAATCCACACTATTTATCCTATCAAAAATATGTAAATATAAAAGTTGTAGACATTTAGATATTGAATAATATGCGTCATTAAAATATTTTTTGCTTGCATCAGTAGCGAAATATGACCCAAAGTTGCATTTTTTTAAATGGAAATGATAATTTATTTTTATACAGTTGAATTACTTGATTTTTTTTTCCTTTTCAACGATATAAGGTTCGAGCTATTTATCTTGTGTACTTTAGAAGATATAAAGAAAAATCATTTTTGAGGCAGATTTATAATGTTACCAAGTTGTAAAGCAATAATAACAAAAACATAACGGGTGGATAACATCGTAAAACGAATGAGTTTTCCTATAAAAGATTCTCAATAGTGCGGCCATTGACTTCTAAACATTTTGTATAGCGTTTTTCAATATTTATTCGGCAATTCATTAATTGACGGACGCTAACTGAATTAAAGGCCTGCATGACGCTCTGCTGCAAATCATTAACGTTCTCATAATTGACAACGTATACTAAATTTTTATGTGTCCCCACAGGAAAAATCTAGTATGGACAAATCTGGTGATCGCGCAGGCCAACGTATGGGACCGTTTGTTCCAATCCAACGGTTTCCAAATCTTGCTGATAAATATTCAGTGACGATCCTGGAATTATGGGCCGGGGCGCCGTCTTGCTGAAACAAAATACTTCTTTCTTCTTGAATAGGTAGCTCGTCCAATGCATCTTCGACTTCGGCTTGCAGCAGTTGAAGATATCTAGTCGAATTAAGCGTTTGATTATAAATAAATGGACCTATCAAACGATTTCCCAAAATACCGCACCACACGTTAAATCCGAATCGTTCTTGAAACGCGATTCTCGAACTATTTTCGGATTTTCATTATTCCAATAATGATAATTATGCCGATTGTAAATGCCGTTGTTTGTGAATCTACTTTCATCGCTCCAAAGAATTTTTTTAGAAAAGAATTATCGTTTGTAACTTCATCCAGGTACCATCTACAAAATGTAACTCTTCGAGCATAATCATTCTCTTTGATATGATGGCATATCATTGGCTTATAAGGATGAAATTTCTTCTTTTTAAAACATAATGTACTGAACTTCTTGCCATACCACTGTCATTCGAAATTTTTCTTACTGAAACGGAAGGCTCAACATTAACAGCGGCTAGAACAGCTATTTCAGCATCCTCATTGTCTTTTTGATAGGTTGTAGGACGAATGGCGGTGAAGGATCCACCTTGTCGAAGATTTTGCTCGAGTCGGGAAAACAAAGTTCTGTGAGGTTGCCTTCTTTCGGGGTATAAGTTGTGATATTCATTTGCTGCCGCAGTTGAATTACGATGGCATCTTATGTAGACAACAAACATGTCCGTTTTTTCATGGTTTGAAAACTGCATCATCAATTTTGAATATGAATAGCTTACTACAACAACTACAAGTTCTGACACGATACTACTGTAACAATATTATTGACAGATTTGATGTGCAGTTGTTTGTTTCTTAAAATTTGCAATCATGGATAGTGTGATGTGCTTTAAAATACATCTACAGATCTCAAAAACGATTTTTCTTTTATATCTTCTAAAGTACACAAGATAAATAGCTCGAACCTTATATCGTTGAAAAGGAAAAAATCAAGTAATTCAACTGTATAAAAATAAATTATCATTTCCATTTAAAAAATGCAACTTTGGGTCATATTTCGCTACTGATGCAAGCAAAAATATTTTAATGACGCATATTATTCAATATCTAAATGTCTACAACTTTTATATTTACATATTTTGATAGGATAAATAGTGTGGATTCTACGCAAGTTTAAAGAAAATGCCGATTTTCACTTTTTTGCAATATCTAGTAGGCAACGCATTTCTTTGGAAAAACAAGAGAAGGTCTGAAGAGGTAAGATAAATACCTCCATATTGTTCCATTTAACCGACCCTGTAACTCTTACCGTTTCCAAAATACCAATGGTGAGCATCGAATTTTGGACACACTGTATACAGAATATATTTGTTTAATATAAATTCAATCATTTTATTCAAAGAACGAATTAAATACGGTTTGTACTTTAATACTAACAGAGACGCGTTGCATTTGCTATAGTAGACACAAAATTTATATATTTTTTACTCAAATAGTATACCTTGCAAAAATTTAGATAAGATTTTTTTGTTGTTACTGTTCCTGTTTGAAGCTCGTTCTAGTCACTTTTATTTGATCAAAACATTCATTTATTCATCGATACGATTTGAAAGATTATAGAATCCAAGTAGGAGCCCTGCACAGCTTCTTTACTTTTTTGGGCTTTCTCGTCTCACTTTATTCTAATATAATCACATATGTATTGGATATTTATATTGTATTATTATGAATAAATTATTATTATTATATTGTGTAAGGCTTAAGTAATTACAGCTATTTAAGAACGAATTTAAAGAATTTGTTCGATTCACAATAGACCGTCATTACAGAGAAAGTGCAATTAAAAGGCTCATTAAGCTTCACTCCAAAATTGTATTTTGCGTACATATTTTGAGTTAGTATGTTCAACAGTGCTGCTACATACCTATAGAGGTACAGAAAAATTACAATGTCGCTAAAAAGAAAACGTTTGCTCTTAAAATGAAAATTGATATAATTGTGGAAATTGAAAAGTTCAATACCAGTGCTAGAAAATTGGCTGAAAAATTTAGTGTTGAAGAACACAAGTTAACTATATTTTAAAAAACAAATGTGTTAAAAAAGCTATTTGAAGAAGGTTCCAATACAAAGCAGAAGAGAAAATTTCCTAGAACTGAAGGTTTAGAAATTGACCGAGTAGTTTACAATTGGTTTTGTAAAGCTAGGAATAAAAATATCATCTATATCTGGAACTTTAATAAAAGAGAAAGTCGTGAGTTGCGGAAAATTAAAAATGACGGATTTTAAAATCTTCAAATGGGTGTTTTGAGAAATTTTGTCAAAGAAATAACATAAACAATTGCGGGGAGTCAGCTGATATTCACCTGAACACTGTTGAAGCTTGAGCAAAGCTGTCAGTAATATTTACCCAAAACTGTGTAGAATGCTGACGAGACCGGACTTTTTTAAGATTAGGACTTCCTGGCTAAAAAAATTTGATGAAAAATTGAAAAAATAAAATAGAAAAGTCTTATTATTTCTGGATAATGCCACGTCTCATCCCAAAGTGACTCCTTGAAAATGTGAACCATTGTTTTTCTACCCCAAAACACCACATCCAACCACTGGAATTATCCAAAAACTTTAAGATGGCCTACAGGATGTTTTTAATCAAAAGGCTGCTAACATTCACAAATACCGAACATCCTTTTGAAGATGCGGAAAAAGTATCAATTTAACCAGCGCTTTAGTTCGGATATCAGTAGCCTGGAGAAACGTTTCGCCTATTATAATTGCTAAATGGTTTGCGAAAGCAGGATTCTCGGAAAATGTCCTGCAAGAAGATTTCGATGAAAAAGACGAAATTCCACTAGCTCAGCTTTTTCCTGTATTACTAAAAGGTAATCAACGTGTAAGCCTTGAAAATTATGCATCTATTGATTGTGATATTTTGACCGAAAGCCCTAATTTAAGTATTCAAGATATAATCAGTGAATTAGACTATAGTGAAGGCTGTGATTCGAACAATGAAAGTGGTGCAGAAGAATCCGAAGTTTTACGTCAAACATTAAAGATATGGGTGAAGTGTGTGAAAAACTAAGAGATGTGCAAAGTTTTCTGTTTTCTAATGATAAGAGTGAGCTAGCGGTAAAAGTACTTCAAATTTTATCAAAATTTGAATCTTCTGTTTTACAAACTAAACTTAAAATGTAAAACAAACCTCAATACAAAAATATTTCACAAAAATGTAATTTAATGGTATGTATATGTATGTAATTAATTATTGTAATAGGTATAACGAGCAATTAGAAAATAGGTACATATTATGTAAATGTATGTATTATGTATTCAATATGTATAACTGTTCCATTATTATATTGTCTAATTATTTAATATTGCATCAGCACATTTATAGTTATTTTTAATGCAGATATATAGTACCCTATAGCAAACCGTATTATTTTCCATACTTAAAAGTTTTTAATAAACAACGCATTGAAATAAATTTTTTCCTCCAATAACGGCCACCCCATATACCAGGTCAGTTTTGCAGCAAATTTTAGTGACCGCTATTTTGAGGTTTTACTCTAGTTACTAATTTTAATTTCTATGCCCCTTCAACACAAGCTTGCTTTCTGAAGGGATTAATTTATTACAAACATTATGAATTTACGTTTTATTTAAACATTAAAGAATAAAAGTGAAAAAAATATATCACATTGTTGCTAATTTCCTGGGCACTTAGCTTAAACTTACGATTTTATTGTTGATATTGAGGTCATCCAAACTTCACTCAATCTTTATCACCAAGTAATTAAAAAACAAAAAGTCTTTACATTATTATTTGTATTGAAAAATTATTACTAATACACACACTGTTCGAGAAACGCAGACTTAATTAGATTTTGAGTTTTATCAATTTTATTTAATGGAACATAATTTAATGTATTCTACATTTACGACAGAGATAAAATTATTAAATTGAAACATTAGAAATTCTCCCTGAAATCCTTGTTTATTTTATTAGTTAATTCATTACTTACAATTCAAAACTAATGGATGCCATTTAAACCCCAATTTTGCGTGCAAAATTTATTCAATAACATACAAATAATAAAACAACAAAATTTGTTAGTTTTGAAAAGTGCAAAAGCAATTTCTTAACAAATTTTTTATTTTTAAACTAAAATAAAAATTGAAAACCGATTTTATTATAAAAATATGTACTTACGCAACCTGAAGCTTTAACCTTTTTTTTTGTAAATACGCTACAATTCTTAAAATTGAAACTAAATATTTGTGGATTACCAGTCAAAATAAATACAAAAAGTCGAGCTTTGAAAAATAATTTCTTGAATATTTCAAAACTTTTGCTTATTTAGTGTATTGTTTTCAGTAAAAATCTCACTTGTTTCCTCCGAGTTACAAATACTAAAAGCTTTTGTAATTTAAAATCTATAGAAAATAGAAAACGCAATTATTAATTTAAAATACTGTTGTGTTGGCAACAAAGTTAATTCTTGTAAATGAATTTTTCACGTTTCGACTTAGATTTTTGAGCAAATTTATTTTCGATTTGTTAGAATTGAGTTAAAATTTAATGGAACAAAGTCGAATAATAATAAACTAGATCTTTTTTTCGGAAAATTGTATTTTTCACTAATTTTATCTAACAATTAATTTCAAATACTAAGCAATAAACCAATTAATAGCGTTGTAATAAAATGAAATTGAGAATTTAATGTTTTACTTAGGTTTGAATTGCTACTGCAATTTTAAGTTTGATAAAAAAGTAAAGAGAGAAATAAAACCAACTAATTACAGCTCAGTACGATTTTCAAATTTAAAAGGAGATGTTAAAATTAGAAGTAAGTTTTTTGTGTACAAATCCAATTACTATTACATTAAAACGAAATTTTATAATATTTAGTACTTTAATCTTTATATCATTGACGTCAAAATAGTAAAATTTTTCACGTTTATTAAATTGTTTTATTAATGTTTTTACTGACATCAACAAACAAAACATTAAATCTAATTTGTCTTAAGTTTTAATAAACTGTAAGCGCACTTCTTACAACATACCATAAATTGAATATTGTCTCTCAAGTGGGTTTTGCTTTTTGTTATTTTCGGTAATATTAGTTTTATTTACATTAACTTAATTAGGTACTTTTCACTGGAGGTGCATGTTATTTAATTTTTGTTAAAAATACCGAATTAATTAAACAAATAAAAATGTCTTCAAGTTCAGAACAAGTACTCTCAACAGTCCCTAATACGCTGGCAGTATTTCCACGTTAGGCAGCAATACTAATTTGTTGTTGGAAGTAGGTTGGCGACTTGAAGAAATCCCGATTTTTTTACTAATAGTTCGCTTAAATCCTTAAAAGTTCTTTGCCATCTGGGGTCCAAAGTCCAAACGTTTCAATGGAGAAAGCAAGGAAAACGTGATTTTCTTTAATGATGGAATATTTGATGTGTACCGTTTCGGAATATTTTGATTTGAAAAGTATGAAGTAATAACCGATGCTGGTATAAAGTAATAATAAAAAACCGGAGGCATTTTGAACACTTACTCTAATTGAATTTTATTTTATGTTCTTAGTCTTTATTTAAATTTGCATTTTAAGAGGCATAGACGAGTTGTCTCACTTAATACATTTTGGGCAGAATCACATGAACTTTTACCAATTAAATCTTTAATTTTGATCCCATCTAATCCGGCTGAAGAACCATTTGAAAACAACATCATGGCTTTAAAAACTTGATCTTCAGAAACAACCAAGTAATGAAAAGTGTTATTTGGACTTTGAGGCAGATTTAAAGTACTGGATAGAAGAGAATGTTTATCTTTTAATTGAACGAAAAATTCAGAGCCATTTGTAGCAAATATGTAGAAGGAATAGAGCAATCGAATGGTTCCGCTGGTATCACCATCACAAATTTTTTCTCGGTACTTTTGTATTCAGAATAATCCAAATTGTTTTGTTTCTTTAAAAATATATTCGGAAATTTATATGATAAAATGTTTTCCTTTACTTTTGATAACAAAAGGAAAAACACCAAAAAACTGCACCAAAAATCCATACTTGCACAAATGTTTCAATAGCTTAGCTATCATCATCAGCAAACCGATACTAAAGATAAAGATAATAGAAGCTTATACAGTGCTTTATATTTAACGTTGGCTATAGGATTTACATGTTAATTCTTTAACACTTTTCGGGACATCTGGTATAAACCAATTATGTTAATTATAATTAGGTAGTAAAATGTCTATTAGAAAATATTCTTAAATTCATTTGTGAGTTTTTAATTTAATAAAAAACACAAAAAAAAAATATCTTATTTCATCTTTATTAAATTAAAACTTACAAATGAGTATAAGAATATTTTTTTAACAGAAATTTTAACGCTTAATTATAATTAACTTAAATGGTTTATACCAGATGTCTCAAAAAAGTGTTAACATGGGATTGAAATATTAACATGTAAAATTCTATGGCCAATGTTAAATGAAAAGCCTGTATATACTATCTGCGTGTCAGGCATCGTTACACCTTATTGATACTTATATAAGCTTGAATAATTCTGAAAAACCTAATGGACCGTGATCATCAGAAGTCCTATATGGTTGCAAGACTAATTAAGTACGGCTTTTTGAAGTTGAAGAGTGGAAAAAATTATGGTCTGTAGTCGATGTTTTTAATAAACATCTCATTGATGATCCAACAATAGAAGTCCTGGGCTTTGATCAAAAAAGAAAAATTTGGTCAAAAGTAAATCGCATAAGAACAAGCCATTCAAAATGCAACTCTATGTTGTTCAAATGGGGTGTGATTTCTAATCCAAATTGTGACTGTCGAAACGAACCAGAGACCGTTACACATATTGTAGAGGATTGTCAATTAACGAAGTTTAAAGGAGGGTTTCCAAACATTCATAATTTAACGGATGAAGCAATATTATGGCTTACGAATCTGAAGGACATCTGAAGTTTAGCAATATTTTGTATTCTTGTCTTGATTATCTGTTTTTCCATTATTTTGTTTTGCTATTTCTTTACTTTCTATTTTTTCGTTATTGTCGTGACTGGCGCTTGGACTGGTCCATTATATGTCGTTATGCAATGGCTGTGCTGTTATATATAATGTTCGTATTTACCTTCTATAATGTTTACACCTTAATTAATATTATTACATGTAAATACAAAGGTGGGTAAGGGTTGGCATGTTTAGGTTTTAGTGGTTTCCTAAACCTTGAAGTAAATGCTTTGCCAAGACGAACCAATCCACTATTGCACACGGTTTCGTCACCACACTATACAGGTTTATACTAATCTTCTGGGGCACCATACATAACACTTACATCACAATACAATACTTGTATAATGTACCATACGAATAAGTAAATAAATAAATGAATCCAGAATTCATAAGCAAACTTTGGTTTTTAAAAATTTCCAAACTTTTACAAGAATCAAGTTTGTTTATATTATCTACCCTCTTAATTAATTTAATGTCGCCTACTCTATGGCCATTTTCAAGCATATGCATGGCAACACTGGACCTATTTGAGCGATGATACATGAGCTAAGTGCTCTTTAAAACGAGTTGTAATAGGTCTCTTGGTTTGCCTATATGTACTTGGGTACTTACAGTCGCTACAATTTAGATTTTGCAAGTTGTGACTACTAGAAATTACTGTTTTATAATCAAAATTTGAAAATATTTTTTAAGACTTTTCGTGTATGTGGGATAATTTGATAATTTGAATTCCTAATGTTTAACTTATGTTTTTGTTTTTTAATTATGTTTGTGACAATTGATTCTTGAAAACCATTGTATAATGCAATCCGCTTAATATTTTGCAGTTCTTTATCAAAATTTTGTTTTAACAATGGGAAATGTAATAATCTTTGAATCAATAAATTGAAACATGCAAATTTATGTTGCATACTATGGTTGGAATCATTTGCTATAAACCTCATAGTAATAATCTAAAGTAGCATCTATCGGAACGCTTGGCAACAATGAACAGGCTTTGAATGAAACTAAAACTTCGTTCTCAGTCAGCTCAATGTTTTTAATTTTTTCAATAAAATTGTATAAGTTTTGAACACTGAAATGTGATTGTTGATATTGAAAACTGACAACCATTTCTGATATCAGATAAGTAGGAGCATTAATACCTAAAACAAATGGAAGAACCGGGTTAGATACCGTTAGTCTAAATCTGAGTTGTTTTGGTATAATATTTTCACATTCTAATAAGACTCTATGGGTTATCAGCAACCATTTTGGAAATAAGCTTTTTAGATATTAATGAATAGGGGCTTTTATTAAGCATCACCTGAACTAACTCAAAATAATTCTTTTGTCCAAAATAACTACTTTATCTCCTTTATTTGCTTTGAGATAACAATAATTTTTCTCTTTAAAATTTTTAACAATGTTTATTTTTCTTGCGTTTAATTTAGAATTTTGGTAACTGTGAATATTATCTGAAATTCAAATTTTACAAGCATTCCTAATGAATTTTTTAGAGTTATCATCTAAGGTTTGATCGAACTTTCAATTCCTACAATAATCTGATCTATGGGTGCTTTGTTAAATTTCAAGTTATATTTCAAGCCTTTATTCAACAACGTTAATTCGTCATTGTTAAAAATCTCTGAGGATTTGTTTACCACTAAGTTAGATTTTGGGGATCAAATCTGTGCACCTCTTTTCTTTTTTGGGTAATTCTGTAAACTTTTTGTTCTGGGTCACTTTTTTGCCAAGATTTCTGTTGAATAATGTCATTAATATGGAGCAAAAACTTAATCCATTTAACACTCGTCATTATTTAATCCTAAAGTTTTAAATGTAACTCCTATGTTTATTACCTATTTTACCATAACGACATTTAATTTCCAAATCTAAAATTTACACTTAGAGTTCCATTCCTTTGATTTACTTTAATGTTAAAGATTTACTTGTCTTTAAAAATTTTTGGGTGTGACATTTAAAACCTTATAAGAAAAAGAAAAGGTACTCCCACGTAGTCATAGTGTTGTGGTCAACGCGGGCATTGATTACGGTATAGAGTTTGTTTGCTACCAAGATTCGGGCCCCCCTTGGATTGGAGATTCTTTTAGGCACAGGAACATTAGTTTTATAATTGGAAATTCTTTTTTGAAAGCGGTTGAAACCTTTCAGAAAAGAATGAATTAACTAAGATTCTCTATGGCATTTTGAGATAAGAATTTTGAAACCGTGGACGTTACCAAATTTTGGGTAAATTTACACTTAAGATTTGATTTGTAGGTGATAAAAAGGAATCAGATCTAATTGAATGGCTTTTTCAAGATTTATGTTCAAACCACGTTTGAATCAAATTTCATTTGATATTTATGACACTTTAAACAAATTCCATGACTGTTGTCAAAACTTTGGTCAAAAATAGATGATCATTGTGAATATTGTTGTAAACCAATAGAATTGGAAGGGCCTACACCAATGATATCTTGTGTTGGCGCTCTGAAGTTACGTAACGGCTTTGGAGTTTGAGTTTTCATCTGGTGACTACGAAGAAATTATTGTTTCTTATTGTTATAATATGTTATAACTAAATTAAATTGTATTTTTAATTACTTAATTTAAACCCACTAGGTGCTGCGTCATATGCGGTCGTAGATCTACGGCAAAGTCTCAAGTAAAATGATCTGTTGTTTTCTTTATGCTCATAATGAAAGCCTCTTCTCGTTATAGAAGACTTCTATAATCCGTTTATTTTGTTTTGATTGCCCAGTCAAAGCAATTTCTCACGATATGATTGGTTATAATTGTATATTTGACTGGTGAAGAAAATGTGTAATGATGTATTAATTGATCAATTTTGCACACATGATCAGACGTTGACAAATTTTATTGGGCATTTATTTAAACAAATAAATAGTAAGTAAATGATTTACATTTTTAGCTAAAAACAATCCTTTAAAAATTATCTGTTTCACACCAGGTTTCAGGTTAAATATTTACACTCTTCTGGTTTCAAATGAGTTGAGTTGAGTCGTTAAATTGTAATTAATTTGTTTTCTTATTTGAGATAAGGTGAAGATTGCTGTACTCTCAGATATGTTGTTCTACGGTACATTTCTATAGCTTTAATGATGTGAGTGGCAATATAAGTTCCTTTTTAAACTTTTACTAAAAGTTTTGGAAACGTGCTTGAGTATTATTACGAAACTCCAAATCGTCGGATTTAGTAAACTAATTAATAAGATATTGTTTGTTAAACAAAAACATGATACTAATATTGTTAGTGTTGAACAAGTTCATCAGAATATAATTACGTACAAAAAAAAGTTTAGTTAAAGAGCTTGTTGTATGTAAAGGTGTGGATCAGTTACTTGATTGACTAACTTAAGAATGAGCGTTACGTGCATGTAGTATTCCAAAAAAAAGTATATTTTACTGTGATAAAAATCTAGAATAATTATCATCATCAACCAGCTGTTAATGTCCAGTGCAGAACATATGCCTCTTTATTCTATTATTACCTTTGTAATTCTTTTTATGTCGTCTGACCACTGGGATGGGGGCCTCCAACAGCTCCCTTTGTCTTTTCTAGGTCGCAACTCTGAAATCTTTGTTGTCCATCTATTATTATCACTAAGTCTCGTTATATGGCCGGCCCAGTTCCATTTTAGTTTGGTCACTCTTTATACTATATCACATACTCCAGTGCGGCAGCGAGTTTTATCGTTTCATGGGTTTGTTAGTCTTACTCCTTACTCTTACTTTATTGCACGCTGCGCAACTCTTAGTTGTTTGGACGATTGTTTTGTTAGCGTCAGAGTTTCAGCTCCATAGACTCACCGGAAGAATGCACTGGTCGTACACTCTTTGTCTTATCCTCATTGGTATGTTTATGTTTTAATATGTTTCTCATTTTTCTATGTAAAGCCCATCTTAGCTCTATTCTGCGCTATGTCTCCCATGTTTGGTTCTCCCTGTCTGTCTTTATTTCGTATCCCAGACATTTATATGTGTCCACTTGCGTTATTGGTATATTATTTTATTTATGTTATTGTTTAGAACAAGGTTGGTCATTACTTTTGTTTTCTGCATATTTACCCTAAGACCAACTTTTGCAGAAGCGTCTTTTAATTGTTTTACCATAGCTGTTGCTTCTTTAAAATTTTCTGTAATCAGAACCACATCGTCTGCAAAACGCAGTTTATGCAGTTTTCTGCTGTCGATGTTTATTTCTTTGTTACCCCATTCTAATGTTTGAAATACACTTTGTAGAAATGCTGAGAAGTGCTTAGGCAATATAGGGTCACCTTGGCTTACACCTCTTTTAATTTTGATTTTGTTACTTTGTTCGTGCAAGTTGATACTACCGGTAGCGTTTGTATAAATGTAATTGATTAAAGTAGTGTAACGAGACTCTATTCTTCTTTTTTCTAATGCTGCTATGATATTGTCTTATTTAACTTCTTATGTTCTTCAAAGGTTGCTTTGTTTTGACTGCAGAGATTTCCTCTACGTTCTATTAGTTATTTTTCTGTTATTTTTTTTGTTGCTATTTTGTTTCTTCCTGATTTTATTCCATGAATTATTGTTTCTTGAATGTTTTTGTGTTTGCGTTATAACTGTGTAGTGTGTTATTTATTTCTTTTTCGTATCTTTGCAGTTTTTCTAGACAGTCTTTATGTGTGTTTATGACAATTTTGCTTTCACCATTCTATGGTATTGAGAGTCTATTTAATTCCGTTAAATTTTTGACCAGGTTTTTTGTCCGTTATTATAAAGTTTGTTTTATTTTTGTTTTTACAATTGGAACTGATCCAAGTCAATTTTCTTTCTGTATTCATTATGTGTAATCCCTGACTTGAAGCAAAGTTAAGTAATGTTTACCCTCTATTATTCCTCTTGTTTACACACATGATTACCAATCGTAGTCTCTGATTCGTCTTCTTTTCCGCCAATTTTTGCATTAAAGTCTCCGCATATTCTTCGTTTAATGCTTACAAAATATTCTCGTAGAATGCTTCTACTTCTTCTGCTACCAATCCTTCACCTTTTCTTCAAATTTCACATAACTTATGATATACCTTGTAATATGTTGTAGTTCTTCTTGCAATGAGCATATTTCTAATTTTTTTTATTTGTTCAAGCGATAGTGTATACACACAAATATAAAACTGTATTTAATTTTTAATTTTTAAAAGGTACTACCCCGTAGAATACCCTATACTAGAATAATAGAATAATATTAATAAAAATGAAACAAATAACTTTCAAATACGTAGAGGTATTTTACTGTTTGAGGTTTGAGTTAAGCGAAAATCACATAAGTTAGCCAGTAATACAGATTTCCATTAATTTCGATGCAACAATTTGTTACAATTTGTTATCGTCGAAGAATTTATTTCAGAAAATTTTTTTAGACGTTTCAAAACACCACCAGATAGCTAAATAGTGGTCGTGAGCGGTTTTAAAGAGATGAGGGTGGCGACCTTACAAAATTGTATCAATAGATCTCAAGCAGTGAGAACTTAAGACACAAAAGAACAAACGGATAACGAGAGAACCAACTAATTTATAGGAAGAGGTTATTACTTGCGTCACAGGTATACATACATAAAACATATCTATACGCAGGTGATAACAAAATAAAATAGGTTACCATACAGACAGTGGCGCGCCATCCATAAAGGCAAACTCGGGCCGCGCCCGACCGCGCAATGCTGCAAAGAGCGGCGAAGGCCGAAGGCGATTTTGGACATTAGATTAGAACATATTTTTTTACTTTTTTAGTATAAAATAAATATTCTAGTAAAGTGCTGCAACTGCTTTCCTATAACATAACATCTTTTAAATTTTCGATTATTATTGTTTGTTTATTATTTATAGCTCGATGCCATCTACTTTAATATCGGGTTCTCGGTCAATAGGTTTATTTTACGTTAAAAACGCTCTTTGCTTTGTTTTGTATATTCCTTTATCAACGTGAGTATTAAATTTCAACAAACACTAAAAGACATGGACATCTTACCTGCATGTTACAATTACAAAGAGACTTTTGTGTTATTAAAAACATTCAACATTTCTTTCTTCATATCTAGCAAAATTGATCGAACTAATTAACATGGCGACCGGCAACTAAACAAATTTCATCTGGCATTACTGTATACGCAGCTAGATTCAATTAGCACCAAACGATTCTTTTCCTGTCAATTCTTAATTTTTGCAAGTAGAGATCTGCTTGTTCAAACTTGCATCTTGCATTCTTACTGTTACTGCTTTCATTCTTATGATTATTACCTTCAACCTCCATTCATTGATGGTCCTTTTCTTGAAAAACAATTAAATTAGAATAAAGCAAATTAATATTGTGATAGTGATTATTTTTAAGTTGTTGTGATTGCCGATTTGTAGAAAAAAAAACAGAAAACTTTACAATATAATAATGGTGTTGGGGGAGGAGGAGATAGAGAGAGTAGACAAGTATAGATACTTTAGGTTACAACATCAGATATAATAACAAAGATGGAGACCATATAAAAGAGGATGAAAATGAAAGGAAATAGAATAGTAGGACAAGTATGGGGGTTAGGGGAAAGGATATTTAGTAAAGATATAGAGAAAAGGAGATGGATGTTTAAAAGTTGGTAAGAAGTTTGGTACTGTATGGAGCGGAGATTTGGGGTTGGAGGAATGGCAAGAGCTGGAAAAGATACAGGAGAAATACTGGAGTGGACGTTAGGACTAGAAGAAGACACTGGGTATATAGTGGAAGAAGAGCTAGAAATAGAAAAAATTAGGTACAAGCAGGGAAGAATTGCATAAGGTATGAAGAAAAAAATGGGAAGTAGGAAGGAAAATGAAATACTATACGAATGTTGGAAGAGATCGAGGCACAGAAGGTAAAATATGGGGAAGAAAGAAAGAAGAAAATACCTATGAAAGATACGCGAGAGAAGAAATAAAGAGATTACGAGGGGGGAGAAAGATGGAAGAGGAAATAATTGCAAGAGATAAAGATACTCAGAAGCAGGAAAGAAGGGCAAACATAAAGGAAGTAAATATAACGAGAAATACATTAAAATAATGACAGACAAGACACCAAGGTTACATAACAGAGGGAAAAGGAATGAATGAAATAAGAATGTTTGCAAGGTTCAGAATGGGTAATGAAGAAAATGAAAATAAATATTGGATGAGTGATGAGGAGAGATTATGTAGGTTGTGTGGGGATGAATGGGAAAATATAATACATATAATAGGGGATGCAGGAAACAAGACACGAGGAAAAGGAATGGAAGTTACTACTAGGAGAGATAGGGGAAGGAAAACAATGGATGAGGGAAGTGTTGGAGGAGGAAAGTGATGGAGGAGAGGAAAAGAAAAATATTGAAAGTTTAGAGAGAGAAGAGGTATGGGAGGTTGAAGAAGAAAACAGGAATTATTTGATTTATAATTTAATGAAATATTAAGTTGTTTTTATTTGTTGGTATGGTAAATTTAAAAAAAAGGAAAAACTGAATCTTTTGTTATAAAATTTTAAAACAAAATAAATATTGATTAATTGATACAATATAATAAGGTAAGCTAATTTTATATATTGTTTTTAATTTTATTTTATAAATTTAAATTTGTTTTGGTTTTAAAATTCATTGGTTCTTACTTCTTAGTATACATTAAAAAACTTTGTCAAACATTATCAGAATAAATAATCAAATTAACAAAAATCTGAAACGCTTTGTTAGATTTGTATTTTTGTATAATTCTAATTAATTTCAATTTCTTCTGTATTTTATTTATTCAGACTGTTTGAATGTATTATTTATTTCAGAAGATGTCTGAAGAAGAAAAAAGAAAAAATCTATCTGGCCATCAAAATCTTTGATTTGAAGAATAATTATCAAAAAATTATCCATTTCTTTGGAATAAGCAATAAAGATTTGCAGTCGTCAGCTATACTCACTGTAATTGGTAGTATATATCAGGCGGAGGATTCACATCCATCAACAAGTAGAGACGAAATTTCTACCGACATCAATGTCCATATTGATATTACAATTACGTCAACTACTGATTCAACAACAACAGCTGAAATTGGAGTATACTTGTACACCTATTCCTAACGATCCCGGTTTATGGCCAAATGTATTTTCTTCCTCTCAAATTCAAAGCTTAGTAGAAAACGGACCTTGTCTTTACCGAAACGAATGTAATGATTATCACTAAAGACAAATCTGGTACAAAATTTTCTTCCAGACATTTTATACGTATTTTACCAAAATATTAAACGCGATTGGCTTTTATATTCAAAATCAAAAACTCTGTATTTTGTTTCTGTTGCAAAATATTTAACATGGAAAATTTATTTAAAATTACAAAATTAAGTAATGAAAACGGTTTTAGTGAGAACATATAGGCGAACATTTAATTCTTCATGAAAAAAATAAGTTACATTTGAAAATTTTAAAAATGGTCTGATTTACTGAATCGTTTAAAATCTAACACAACAATTCATTTTGCTTCTCAAAATATATTGAATTTGGAAACTAAATATTGGAACGCGGTTATTGAGAGGATTTTACACTATCCATTTTGTCTCAACAAACTTAGCATTCCGCGGTAGTAATAATAAATTATTCGAAAAAAGTAACGGAAACTTTCTAAAATGCATAGAAATGATGGCTAAATTTGAATCCCGTGATGGCTGAGCATACTAAAAGAATGCAAATGCGCGACAACTTGAAAACCTCCCATTACCTAAAATCAAAATGAAATAATCAATTTAATAGGAAATAATCTTAAAACGCATATTTTTAAATAATGTTAGGCAATCAATATATTTTCTATTATATTAGATTACACCCCGATAGTAGTCACCAAGAGCAAATTTCGGTTTGCATTCGATTTGTGAATTTAAATACAACTCAAAATGAATTTTGTGTTCAAGAACATTTTTAACTTTCTGTCCAATAACAGATACAACAGGAGAAGGGTTAACAACTTTTTATTAATAACACTAGAACACTAGAACAAAATGGTTTAAGTATTAACGACTTATTCGGACAAGGTTACGACAATGGGGCAAACATGCGAGGAAAACATAATGGTTTGCAAAAAGATTCTTAATATAAATTCAAGAGCATTTTTGTCCCTTGTTGTAACCATAGTTTAAATTTGAGTTGTGAACGATGATGTAAAATGTAATATATTGTGTATAAATTTTTTTTCAACAGTCCAAGAAATTTATAATTTTTCTCTGCCTCAATTAATCGATGGTCAGTTCAAAAAACACACATCGAATTTAACCGTGAAACCTCTATCAGATACTAGATGGTCTAGTAGAATTGACGCTATAACACCTTTACGATATCAATTTAGAGAAATATATGATGCTCTGTTTGAAATAGCTAGCGGGTGTAATAATTTATTCGATAACAGTGCAAAAACGTATCCACTGGTTTAGGTAAAAAATAAAACAATTTGGGTTTATTTGCACATTAGTTTTGTGGTACAATATTTTAAGTAAAGTAAATATTACAAACAAAATGTTACAATGCAAAATTTCAATACTTCTGAAGCATGCACGAGTTTGAAAATACTAAATGATTTTTTTAAAAACTATAGATCAGATAAACGGGTTTCTCTGATTTACTTGTTCATGTAAGGAAATCGCTTCTTTATTAGATGTTGAAGCAAAATTTGAAAATAGTGGTTCTTTAAGAGCAAGAAAAATAAAAAAGCAGTTCAGTTATGAACATGACGACGAAACAATTGCAGGAAGAACTAAAATTTAAAGTTAACTGCTTTAATAATGTATTAGATGTAACCATACAATCCATTCAAGAAAGATTTCAATTATTATCAAATTATTCAAATAATTTTTCATTTTTTGTACATTTCAAAATTTTCTCAATATAAACAAAGTGAGCAGCTAAATTTATGCACCGAATTAGAAAATACTTTAACAGACAAAGAAAGAAATGAATGCGATATAAATGGTCTTGAATTATTACAAGAGTTAGAGTATTTACAAAATTTTTGCCTTGGAGATTACGTCATCTCCAAATCAGACATTAAAATTATATCAGTCAAAATAATTTAAATCAAGCATTTCCAAACACTACTATAGCACTGCATTTTGTTAACTATGCCTGTTTCTGTAACTACTGCCGAAAGATCTTTTCAAAACTGAAACTCATTAAAACTATCTAAGATTATCATTGTCTCAAGAACGTCTTCAAAATTTGGCTATTATTTCTATTGAATCAGATTTATTAAATACCCTAGATATGCAAGAGTTAATAAAGCAATTTTCTAGAAAAAAGGCGCGCAAAGTTGCTCTTAATAATTAATTTTTTTTTTCATCATATCTGTGTATTATATTTTAAGGGGGATTTCACACTTTTCTTCAACTCAGATTTAAACGGGAGGTCACAAGTTACTGCAGACATTGAAGAAAAGACATACGTTTTCAGAGTTTGCGTTTCTAGTGAGAAAGTCAGACAAAGAACAATATCGATTAATTGCTTCACTCGGGAAATTCTCTAATTTATGGGCTAATTGTTGCACGTCATTGGCTGAATGTTATGGTTAGCAGGCAGAGACGTGTAGTAAGAAAAAATGCTTACCTACGAACAATTGACGACGAGTTCGGGCTCCAACTGTCTGTGATTGTGCTCTCTAAATATAATACCATTGATAATACCATAAAAAAAATTATCACATACATAACTTTATTTGTAGAAAATAATAATTGATAAAATTTCGGCAAGATGCTTGCGAGAGGTGTCTATGATTCATCGCATCTATCTTTTTTAACACCAACAAATAAATGAAATAAGTATATACATTTCACTTATTTATTGGTATTAAAGAAAGATGAATGCGATTAATCATAAGACACCTCTCGCAATTACGATTATACCTTGATCCCACAAACGTGACTTCAATATTAAATAACTTACTTTGACTTTTCTAATTATAGCTACTAAGTTAATTATTAAATCTAGTACCAAAATATTGGCGCAAACAAATGTGTAAATGATTTGTCGGGGACCCCTTACCCATAAACATCACAAGACAACGCTAACTACTAATTAATTGCGATTAATAACGATCGGTTTCTAACACTCAGGTAATAATAATCATAAAGTTTTCAAAACTATTTTATAAGAAATAGTTAACTTAAAATTAGGTCACTTAGGTTTCAAAACTTGTTGTCCGATGGGGTGCATCGTAGACTTCAGGTAAAACTCCAATTGATACTGATCAAGCGAGATGAAGAAACAAAAAGTAGACACTGGTTGATACCCAAGCGACAAACAGGTGACAAGACAAGAATGAATGTCGTCTGCTTTTAATACCTGCTGTGCAGCGATTCTGTTGCACTTAATTCTGCTTTGTAGAAAGATACATCCAAAAGATGTCGTCAGCAATATGAATGAAGAATGAGAGAACGCATCTCATAAGTTAATCTGTTAATCGCCATCTGTTGTTCTAATAAACAAAACCAAAGTTAAGTTGCCTAAACACCAGGCGCCGAATAGCACGGAAGGAACATTTTTTAAGCCAAAATTCACAATAGAAAAAAACGTCACAAATTTGAGAGCAAATATTAGTTACATTACTAGAGATGAAAATAGAACTTTCGCACTATATGGACCTATATAAAAAGGTTTAGTTTCATTTGTATAAGTACAAAAAGGTATTATTATATGTAATTTGATAACGGTATATTGTGTATAACAATATAAATAAGTATGTATTTATTTTCTTTTGTTCATTTGAACATTAAGCTAATATTTCATTAAAACAGTCAGTTATGTATCGGTCCTTGTCGAAACTCTTATACAAATTTTATAAAACTGGTCTCGGCAACATTTGTATAACTGTTTTACATAACCACTGTAACTGGTACGTACTACAAGTTTTATAGAAAAGTGCCGAAACTGTTTATGTTGTTCTTTAGTAATCTGAAATATTCATGTTCTTTGATACTCTTATATAAGCCCTTTAGAACTATAAAAATACATAATAGAAATAATTAAGTAGGAGATAGAAATTGATTGTAAGATTGAATTATAAAATAACTTTAGTACAAGTACACATGTATGATGTTTTTGATCATTTATTAAGAGGAAACTTATTTTAGAATTCAGTTCATAAACATAAACTCGACATTTGTTGTTGTTGCAATCTCGACACCGTCGATTTGACGCAAAATCACCTAGCGGGAGAGCACCTCAACGCGAGCTCATCTTGGAGCGAGTTCATCTCTATGCAAGCTTATCTTGACGGAAGTTTATTTCGTATAATAAAACAAGTTTAGTTTAGTTTCCTTAAGATTAAGTAACGAAAAATATTCTGAAGTTTGTATACATACATTTCTACACATTGTCAACTAAGATCACGTGATTATCGTATCTTATATGTCAAAAAGTATTAAATTAAAAATTTGCTTCTGGAAAATCTATATCATAACGAATATTTTTCGTCAACAATAACAAATCTATATATGTATAAAATTTCTAATACTAAGTTTTATAACATTAGTAGTAATTTTAAGATATCATGTTTTTCATAGAAAGGCCTAACTTGCTCAATGTGAGTAAATTTGGGCATTAATTGATTTTGTCTATTGTGAATAACAGATTTTATTAGACTATATTTTGAATGTTCAAATAAAAAACAGGGCTGGCGAGACCGTGGAATTGAATTGATTTAATTATTTAACAAAACTATAGCGAAATAACTGCGATAACGTGAACTGGGCATTAAACGTCGAAGTAAATGTAACCTTGAAATTGACAGATATAAACGTTTTCTTAGATACCTTGAATTCTAACCCAACTTTTATATCAGCTGACTACTTTGTTAAAGAAATTACCAAATGTCAAAGAAAAAACATGATTATTTTCAAATTCCTAGTAACATAACTGTATTCCAAAAATTTTACAAACGATCGCAAATGGATCATATAAGTCAATAACCAGACACTTAGATTACCTATTTAAAGTACCTATTTGTCGCCAAAATGCAAACACATTAAAAATACAACCATTTTAACATCATTGAAGCAAATGTAATCTGACGTCGAGATGAGCTCGCGCGGAGATGAGTTCGCGTCGAGATGATTTATTTGTCAAAGTGGCCGCTTCGCAATGAGACGTACTGGGTGGTTATAATTTTGTGAATATTTTGCGTACAGTGTCAAACTATCTGATACCTGCTATTTATTTCTTGTTAGAAATCATTAGAGTATATACGTTATTTGTACCTATTGAACAAACGTCACTGTACTTTGAAATAACGAGTGTAATTAAATCAAAGGTAAGAGATGTATGTAATTAATAACGATTTTATTTTCTCAATTATACATTTGCACAAAATTTAAAATCAGAGTATTTGTATGTATAATATACAGCTGTGTTTAATGTTAAATAAAATTGCAGAAAAAATCTCCAGGTAATTTCATATGTTTTGTATTTTTTTAATTCATAAACGTTTCGTTTTATTATTTTTTATTAATATTGGATACATGCAATAAATAAAATATAAATACATATACAGATTTGGTCCACCAGTAACTCCTCGGTCTGTAGATGCCATACGGCTTATTTATTTCTAAAATTCATTCAAACATACGTTGTGTACAACAACGTACAGCTATAATTTAAAAATAGTTTAATATATACAAGATGTATCAATAAACGTACAATATAAATATACAGGGTGTTAATACTAAGTGGTTACACCCGAAAATGGCAGTTAGATTTCATTAAAATAAACACCTTTTTAATTCCACTTTTTCATTTTGTACCCCGGTTCGTAGTTATAGCTCTTCTTTGTGTTTTCGAAAAATCGTCATAACTCCTTTATTTTAAGGACTATTAATAAAAATAAAAAAGTTTCTGAATTAGCTTTCGATTCTCTAGAACATTTGTATTTACAACTATTTTCTATTTTCAAATAACAAAATGGCGACCGATCAAAATTTCAAACCAAAATATTTTGATAACCACTCGATAGATTTTTTAAAGTAAAACACTTATAAAATCATTAAATTATCTACTAGAACACTTGTCTAAAAAATTTATTAATTAATTACAAAAAAATTTATTCAGTTAACTACTAGTATTACACTCACAACTATTAAGAAACTAAAAACATTTAAAACGAGGTTACTTTCTGACATTAAATTAGAAACAATAGAAATTCGGATGTGAAAAATGCACTATAATAAATTTCAAAGTGGCGGCCATTCGCAGCAATGCAAGCTCGGCAGCGTTCTTTTAACGTTGGTAGAAACTTTCAAGGACTTCTGGCTTTTCTTTGATATCTTCTGCTGCAGCCACGATTCTAGCCACTAGTTCTAGCTCTGTATTCACTGGTGTCTCATACACCATGGTCTTCATCTTACCCCAGAAGAAAAAGTCTAATGGAGTTAAGTCGGGGCTTCGGGCTGGCCATGCAACAGGAGCTTTCGCGGTGATTTCTCGCGTTGTATGAGCCGGAGCCCCATCATGCTGAAACCAAAGTTTCCGTCTAATGTCTAATGACAAGTCATCAATAAGTTCCAGCACACTATCCAAGAAAGCCAAATAATTTTTCTCCATTCAGGCGGTTCGGGAGAATGTAGGGTCCAATTACATCCCCTACGATTCCGGCCCCATACATTGACAACAAAACGTTGTTGATATGCGCGAGTAAATGTTGCATGGGATTTTCGTCAGCCCACAAGTGATTATTTTTAGAGTTAAATACACCGTTCCTTGTAAAGCAAGCTTCATCAGTGAACAGAATAAATTTTTCAAAATCTCTTTGAAGATTATAACGCTGAAGAAGCCAACGACAGAACATCAGTCTTGGCTGAAAGTCGTCAGGTCCCAAAGCTTGCACTTTCTGTCTAGCGTATGGTGAAGACCTTGTTCTTTCAGAACTTGCCAAACAGACACATGGTTTACATTTAATCTATTCGCTATTACCCTTGTGCTTGTCGATGGATCATCCTCAACAATATTAAGTACAGCCTCTTCAAATGCAGGTGTTCGACGTAATCTATTGAATTTTCACCAATTGTTGGGCGAAACTACCTGTCTCTGATAATCGTCTACAAATTTTTCTAAAAAGTTGACTACATGGCTGTCGACGATTCGGGTATCTCATCAAATAGATTCGTCAAGCTTCGTGTGCATTACGCCTAGCTTCCCCAAAAACCAAAAGCATTTCAAGCAGTTCATCGTTTCGATAATTATTCATTTTCACGTAAAATAAGGACACGACTTCAGAATATGTAATTTTATAACGCACAAACAAGATCACATCCTTCAGTTTGAAGTGCGAATATATTAGCTCACTTGTTCTAATCTTCAATTGTTTCATTTTTTATTGTCTAAGGCTTCTTCGATTCAGATATTTGTTAGTTTGTTAATTTGTAGTGTGAATGAGTAACGACACTAACTAAATAATCTTTTTTTTAAACAATTGAAAGGACTTTTCTAGGCAAATGCTGTAGTAGATAATTTAATGATTTTATAAGTGTTTTACTTTAAAAATCTATCAGTGGTTATCAAAATATTTTGGTTTGAAATTTTTGATCGGTCGCCATTTTGTTATTTGAAAAATAGAAAATAGTTGTAAATACAAATGTTCTAGAGAATCGAAAGCTAAGTCAGAAACTTTTTATTTTTTATTAATAGTCCTTAAAATAAAGGAGTTATGACGATTTTTCTAAAACAAAAGAAGAGCTATAACTACGAACCGGGGTACAAAATGAAAAATTGGAATTAAAAAAGGTGTTTATTTTAATGAGATCTAATCGCCCATTTTCGGGTGTAAACACTTAGTATTAACACCCTGTATATATTTTAAAATAGAACACCCTGTATTTTTATCTTCGTCAAAAACAAATTTTATTCAAAACCTTTTATGCTTATTTATTTGATTTTTTTGTAAAAGACAGCGATGTCATTAAATTTTAATACTTCAGGTAATAAATTAACGTTAACAAATCATATTTACATAATGAATTTAAGACCAATGGATGTAACATTTTTGATATTTACCATCAGTTTTTTTAAGACAGGGTGTTCCAAATAACTATTAATTTTTCCTCAAATTTAGAGATTAATAACTTTGTTATTTTAAATGGAACACCTAGAATATTTTATGTTGGAAGATGGAAAATTTTAATATTTTTTAAAGTTTATTTATATTTCTTATTCTTTAAGGGTTTTAAAGATATTAACGTAATTTTGATTTTATTAATTTTCTGGCGATATAATGGTCCACCCTGTATAAAATGTTGTTCAATAAACATAAATATAAACAGTCACATATTTTATAAATTTTACTTACAAATATTTGGGTATTTATATTTTATTTATATTATGTGCCCAATATTGACCAAGCTTTAAATATAATAGACAAAAGCCTCTATGAATTACAAAAATTATTAAAAATATATAAAATTAGTTCGAGATATTTTGCAATTTTATTTAGAATATTAAGTAATCAAACTTTAACACAAAAATTGTTAGTAAATTACCTATTATTACTGTGGGTTGATTTTAGAAGTACAAAAAACTTTTCGACGTTTTTATTGGTTGGTTACATTTTAGAATGTTAGGTAGTAGTTTATAATGTGATATGTTTGAAAAATTAAGTGATTGGCACATTATATCAATATGCAGGTTTATAATAATCATTTTAAAAAAATTTACCCTCTAATCACTGAGTCAACCTATAGCTTCTTACTACAAGACATATTAATTATACTTCCACTGTACCAGAATAAAAACGTAAACAGTAAATACAATTCAATTTCAAATAAAAGTTTCTAGACATTTTCTTCACCAATTCAGAATCTATTCTATCTTTAAATCTACTTTAACGGTTAACACGAATGACAGCACTAATGCTACCATTCATGTTAATCTTTAACATGTAGCGAAAATTAAAACATATGAAAGCAAAGTAAGTGATTCAAAAACGTTTAAAATTGTTAACGAACTATCTGATACCTGGCATTGTATTCTTGTTAGAAATCATCAGAGATAGATAGCCACATGGTCGCATTGCTCTTATCTCTCACCTTTAATTTAATTGCACTCATTGTTTCAAAGCACAATGGCGTTTGTTCAATTATAGGTACACATAACGTATATACTCTGATGATTTTTAACAAGAATTAAATGGCAGGTATCAGATAGTTTAACAGCACTGTACGCAAAATCTTCACAAAATTATAACCACACGGTACGTTTTATTTTGACGCGGCCACTTCTACGCGAAATCATCTCGCCGAGAGCTCATCTCGACGTCAGATTAGATTTGCTTTAATAGGTGTTAAAAATGAGTTGTATTTTAATGTGTTTGCATTTGGCGACAAATAGGTTTTTTTTAAATAGATAAGTGTCTGGTTATTGACGTGTCGAGATGCATTTGCAATCGTTTGTAAATTTTTTGGATTACAGTTATGTTACTTTAGAAACACGAAAATAATGTTTGATAGTGTTCAAATAATCTTGGCTTTGGAATTTTCTTTTGACATTTGATAATTTTTTTAACAAAGTAGTCAGCTAATAGAAAGTTAAGGTTAGAATTTAAGGTTTCTAAGAAAACATTTATATTAGTCAATTTCAGGTTATATTTACTTCACATTTTAAGGCATTTAAGAAAACAAATAGAACTATCTGTTTTTGTGATTGTACAAAATTTAAAACTATTGAACCGTATAGATTACTAATGAGTCATTTTATTGTATTATTTGTTTGTATGTTTTAAAATAACCACATTTTGATTTAAAGTTTTTTTACTGTGCGTCAGAATGTGGGACATAGACAATTTACTTTTAATATTAGTCAAAGGTACATATCACTTAAACAAATTTTAGATAGGCTTAAAGTATAATAACCTAGTTATTTTTTATTTAATTTTATAAAATAGCTCAACTAATTATAATCGTATAAAATTACGAAACTTTGTTAGGCGATGTTTCAGGAGAAGATACGTATTGAGTTTGCATAAGCAAAACATGTGAAACAAAGTAAACAACTTGAAAGCAGGTAAACAGTTTGTGTAATTTTATGTAAATAAATGAAAACCCACCACAATGTAACCAATTTTTTCGACGCTTAACAAAAATTCTCACGTGGATCAATAAGTGTAGGTTACGAATAAAATCGAAAATTCAATTTTAAAACTGAAACACGAGTTTCCAAGCACCGCTTAATCTATAATTGATTTTGCGGAATTTGCGGTATTTTCGAAAAGAACGTAAAATGTTGTAAATTACCCCAGTCAGTAGAGCAAATAATAAGTAATTTTTAAAAAAATAATAGTAGGATACCACCTGCGCCATGTAATTATAAATAGTATAAAGTACCTCATATTCATGTTTTATACGGAAAATTAATTGTCCTTATATTGTTAATTAACATTTAAATGCAAAGAAACGTGTTTTTCTTAACTTTTTTTTCTGAGTGAAAGTAATGAACCATTGTTAATGGTGTAAAAGAAAAGTTGTAGAGGATAAAAATACAAATAAAAAGCACCAATTCGACTCAATCAGGTAATAACTTTCCGGAAAAAATCGGAAAAGTTTAATATTTGATTTTTTAAATCCGTCATTTTAGAGATGTAGCATAAATCTTTTAGGAAATAGGAGGTAATAATACGTACTTAGTGTGTGCAATTGTCGCGCAACTGTGTTTATGCAAAATTGTGATTTAAATGTGAAGTTGAAATAGAAAGGAACAAACGTATATTCCCATTTTAGATAAATGATGTTTAACACGCAAAAATGCATGCAAAGACGATATAAACGCGTTGAGGACGGGTACTCCCACCACTTCTTTGTTTTCTCGCACTAGGTCATTTTCAGTCATCTGTGCATGCATTTTTTTGCGTGTTAAATATTATTTATCAAAAATGAGAATATACATTTTGTCTCTTTCTATTTCAACTTCACTTTTTTTTATTTCTGACAATCGGACGACTACACGAGCATTCAGCGTCAATTAAATATATTGTTTTAAAAAAATTAAATTGCAATTTTGCATAAACTAATTGCCCGACAATTGCATGGTTTTGTCCACACTAAGTACGTATCATTACCTCCTATTTCTTAAAAGATTTATGCTACATCTCAAAATGAGAGATCTACGAATTTAAAAAACAAATATTTCATTTTTTCCGATTTTTTCAGAAATTTATTACCTGATAGATCTAGAACTTTTCTTTTTACACCAATAATGTTGGTTCATTACTTTTCACTCGGGAAAAAAGGTCAGAAAAAACACGTTTTTTGCATTTAAATGTTAATTAACAATATAATGACAATTCCTTTTTGGCATAAAACGTGAATATAAGGTACTTTATACTATTTACAATTACATGGGCACATGCGGTATCCTACTATTATTTTTGTCAAAAATAAATCTCTATTTACTGTATTAAATAGTAAATTTTTGATAATGCGAAAAGGTTTTAGTGAAAATATAAAGGAATCAGATTTCTGAAGCACATAATAAAAATATATCAAAAATGTGAGTATAGAAAGTTAATCTCTTGAAACAAGTAAATTAATTGTGGTTATGAAAAACTGAACTCTTTAATATCTTGGATTTATACAAATTAAATTATTCAGAGTTTTATGCTTTTATTAATAGCAAACTAAGTCGGTAATTATGGTGCACCCGTAAACTAAGTTCGCCCAGTAAAAAAATTAAATGGAATTATATGTAAGTCTATTTTCGATCATTTTTTAAATATACGATAATCGGGTTTAGGGAAGGTGATGGGTTATCAAGTCTTAAAACTACACAATAAAATTCTGCGTTGACCTTGATGCAAAATTTAGGAAATTCGGGAAAAAAATAGGTTTACAAAGATCTAACGCATATTTTTTTATTGTCCGTTGTTATAAAGAAAATTCTCTTTAAAATTAAAATAATTTTAATTTCGTAAAGAAAAACGAAATCAAATAAACCTGGTTATTGGTATCTAGGCATACACAGTATTCTTTTACAATTTTATTGTTATTATTATTACTACACTTTTACGTTGTTATTCAACATTGTCTTAGATTAATACTTTTTATTTATAAAATCAATTATTTATTTGGTATTATGATCTGGTTATAGAATTTTTTTAAATTAAAGCCACATATTTATTTGGCTTTTACGTCGGGTCGTCATAGAGATTGGTTTTTATTTTTTTTACTGTTGAGACAAATGTTGAATTCTTACTACTTGGTGACTATTCTGAATTAAAATTTAAAAAACGAAAATTACTCTACTAACAAACCGGGCGCTTATTTTATATCTTTTTCGGGCAAAATCTTCTACCATACGATTTTTCTCTTAAACACGTCCATTTCTATTGCCTTTGTACTAATGATAACTGCAATTCCAATGTCTTTGATCGTTTCTTGTATAAATTTAATTTTTGCAATTACGCACTGTTTTTCTACTTAAATTTGCAGTCCACATGCGTGGCACACATAAATTCTAACTGATAACGTTTAAAAATACATGCTGACGGGAAATTCTAAATACTTCCGTAATTCACATTTATTATTGTAATCTTAGTCTAATTAGTTTGCAATCTGCTTTTCGTGTAGGTGTTTTAAAATTAAGAAAAAGGAATGCGGACAATCTCTGAAATCAAACAAAATTTCTACTACCATAGTTTTACCTATTATTTTTTACATTGGATTTTGAGTCGAGAAAACTGAAAAACTAACACTTTTGAGATAGGAACTGTTTAGCGAAAATTTTGTCCCATTTAACCACATCTATAGTTCATACGCTTTTGGTGTACTCAGATGCTGCATTTATTAAGTTAGCTTAAACCGCACATTAAGATAGGTTAAGAAAAGTCAAATAATCTGCATAAAATACGAAACAATATTTATTCTAATACCAAAATTCTTTACTAATTAACTATGTGATTTTATTCAATCTTAACAGAGAAGTACCATACATCTAACATTTCCGAATCTCAGACTTGAAATTTTGGATTGCTTATTTTCGTTCTTTATATGAAATTTCTAATACGAGCGCAAATGAAATTTGCATAGGAATTTTTTTAGTGAATACCCCGACGACAAAATAAAAATTTTTCTTTTTAATAACGCATGGAACTAAAAGAATCGCAAATATTTAACGGCACGATTTAATATTATCTGTTAATGTTGATTTAATCAATAATGTCAAGTGAGAGCTTAATTCCAAGTTAAATTGTGTTCGATGGTATTTTGCAAATTTAATTGTTTTAAGTGCTCTCCCATAAAGCTTTGTGTGGTAATTTACATCAACGAATACAATTACAACTAGTTTCGTTAAGTGCTTTGTTTGTTTTAGGCTACTTTAGCAATTTTGGATAAGTTGGATTTGGATTCGGAACGTCCAAGTGATGAGGAAGTAGCCAGGATGTTTGGTTATGAGGAGGCGTATCACGCCGGGACGTTGACGACCTGGCAAAAATTTAAACCTAAGATATGGGCGTTATTTGATGAGCCTTATTCGTCAACCGCTGCTAAAGTAAGTTATTTTAAATTTTACTTTTAAACGACTTTGAAACCATTAAATAAATATCGTTGTTGATTTTTCATTAACCTGCAATCAGGAAAGACAAATTTGCTGATGTGATATAGAGTATTTTCGCAGTTCTTACATTAATATAAAAAGTAATGATATCAGTTTCAAATTTACATTATGACTATTTAATAAATTTATATATGTTTCTCGTATATATTTAATATCTACATACTCATTTCAATTTTGAAAAGTGGTGTTACTCTTAATTAGTTTGGTCATACGAAATACTAAAAACCTACTTTTCTTACACAATTCCTTTCAAAATGCTGTGCGAAATCAAAATTCAAAAGAAGATAAAGTATCAGTTATGGCGTTTCACAGGAATCGGTATTAAGCGCATAGCTTTAAGATTTATTTCATATCCAAATTAATGCATATACCAACAACAACTGCACACAACAACAACTGAAGGATATCCTTGTAAGTACAAGGTAGAAGTATAAGGTTTTGAGTTGAAGAAAAGGTAGGAGTATAAGCATTTCCTTTTCGTATTCATAACGATTACCTTATACTTGCAAGGATATCCTTCAAGAATAAGTAAAAGGGTGTCGGCTTATGTGTGCCGCGGCAGGTTCCAACCTGTTTACGATGGATTGTTTATTTCCGGTATTTATTTCTTATCGGTGTTATTTGAGCACACTTCAATCAGAGAATATGTATTCGTCAAGCAGCGATAGTGAAAGTACAGAAAAAGATATATGCTACAACCGAACTGCAGTTCATAGCAGATGAAATTGCCAATGCCCCCGTGATTTTGGAAAAATCCCAAACAACAAAAATAAAAGCTAGAAAGGATGAGGCTATTAGAAATGTTACCAGGAAGTACGAGGTGACATTTGGCAAAGCACTGGATGCGAAAGGCTTTTTAAAGAAAATAAACAATATGAAAGGAAGGTTGAAGAAAAAACTGACTTGAAAAACTGGAAATAAAGCAATAAAACTGTTGGAATGGGAGAAAAGTTATTGAAGGCTATGGAAGGTGACAGTAATCTCACAATTGGAAGAATCGGAGGCGCAATGCAGATTGGTATTGATGATGGATTTACTCAGCATAGAGTCGAATCTCTTCCGCCAACAAGAAAAAACAGCAACAGAAAAGTACGAAACAAATAAAACAAAAGGACTCACAACCAAAGAGCTTCAACGGCTAGTTCTTTTAGAGCAGTATTGAACAAGTAGAGTTCAAAGAGAATACTATGAAAAAAGTTGGAGAGGATGAAGCGGGAGGAATCAACAGCAAATATTGTTAACGAGGGGAGGTAACTTACTACAATATGTAAACAATTCATCAAATTTTCTCGTACAACGTTATTATATTGACAATTTATATTATATATTATGTTAGGTACTTATTATTTTTTTGTAAGACTAAGGGATTTTGAGTATAATTTGAACTTTTATTTTATACAGTTTTTATCCACATTTAATTATCAAAGTTGTTTATTACAATGCTCAAATTTCTTCTGACTTCTTGTCCTTGCTGGCGAAGAGGTAGATCAACTTCGTCATTATCATTGTCATCTTCCTCTGGCACTTCTTCTTCAGGTGATTCAAAATCGATGTCTCTCAAAGTTTTGCCACGTTATGAAGCACAATACAGGCAACAATTATTTTTGGCACATTCTCCAATTTCACTCGGCAAACATATTGCAAAATAGGAAATCGACGTTTCAGTTGACCAAAACAACGTTCAATTATCACTCTCTCTTTTTTTAAAAGTTTATTATAATTTAGTTCAGGACCTGGAGCGGGATTTCTGAATGGAGTCATGAGCCACGGCTCTATACCATATCCATCATCGGCAAGTAGCACGACGTTGTTTTTATTTTGTAAATGAACCCTTATTTGTGAATTCCTCCATATTCTTGAATCGTGGACCGATCCAGGCCAACTAACGTCCATACTAGTGAACATTTCTCTTGCATCACAAGTGGCTTGCACATTCAGTGTAGGATGACCTTTTCGATTGACATACTCATCACCATGGCGATTTGGTTTCAGTATTCCTATGTGGGTACAGTCAACTACACCAATTGCTGTCGGAAACCTATACTTGCTTTGCCAAAACTGTTTCGCATCCATAAGTTCATTATTAGTAGACGGAAACTTTATCCAGTAATTTGATTGCGCAACTATGCGGTCAATTACGGCAGTCACTGTACGAGATACTGTAGCTTGACTCACACCCAGTTCTTGACCAATGCCTTTGTGATACCCAGGGTCACTGAGATAGCGTAAACATATCTTCATTTTTAAGACGGATGTTAACGCACCTCCTCGAGTTTCAGCATTTATTCCCAAAATCTGTTGGCAAGCCATTCCACATTTTCTTCTTCAAACCGGTATAATTCTTTGTAATCACGAATAGGTGTTGATAAACGCTGTTTGTAGTGTTTAATCTCTCTCAGTTCCACAATGTCTGCCATCGCTACAACTGATCACTAACGACTGAGTCTGCTACTGACCACACTCAGAATTATTGAAGGATATTCTTTTTATTTAGAGTAAAGGTAACGTTTATGAATAACAAAATACTTTTTTTGTGGAGGATATGCTCATACTCTATAAGTATAAGGTTTTACTCGGAATATTATGAATGCGAGCTGAAGGATTTCCTTCATATTCTGCAAGTATAATCATAACCTTTTTTTATGAATACGGCCCATTATTAAAATTAGGCACCCGATTGTGCCGCAGAAAGGAAGGCGGGACTCGTTTTTAACTTGTTTAATCTTCTAAATAAAAATAACTAGAAAAACTGAATATTCATAACCAGAACATCAATTGGTATTTACACAACACTAATAAAACTGATGGATAATTTAGTAGAAAAACAATAATCAAAATAGAACACTTTTTTGGGGTTTGAACGGTGTTTTAATTGAAAGCGTCACAACCGGCAGAAAAATTAATACTACGTTATGTTTTACTGCCATCGTTTAGTTTAAATTTTGGAAAATTAATACATGGTGGTAATGATAATACTGTCCCAAACAATCTTTCTTAGCTAAAATGCAGGTAATTAAAAGTATTCCCTTAAACACTAACTGTATTAGATTTCGATTAGCATGC
This sequence comes from Abscondita cerata, assembly GCA_030710515.1. Taxonomy (NCBI): domain Eukaryota; kingdom Metazoa; phylum Arthropoda; class Insecta; order Coleoptera; family Lampyridae; genus Abscondita; species Abscondita cerata. The sequence continues at coordinate 410,441 of JALBCR010000740.1, read as the reverse complement.
ACAAAATTATGACCGTCAGCTGCAGATCGGTGAGGCATCCACCGGGTATCCAGTAAAGAAAATTATTCGATATAACTATTACAATGCTAAGTTTTTTTTAAAATGACAATGGGTGTCTCTCTGATCTACAGCCGGCGGTTACAACTTTCTGAATGTAAAACAATTGTCCTGAAAAAGGTGTTACGTGGGAAATAATCGCTCAAACAGAAAAGAACTACATAGGGTATAACAAGTTCTTGCTAAACATAATCTCGCAATGCCGTGTCCGTACAAACTATCCAAAATCTATATTTTTTCAAATACAAGCTCGAAAGTAGGTTTTTTGGCCCATTTCTCAAAAAGGTACGATTTGAGCTATTCACGGATAGGACAAAATTGTTGTCCGCTAAAAACCGTGCAACCTGACTGCGTGGCATTCTGCCGATTCTTCACTCGGAAATACGTCGCGAGAGGAAAACTTCAAAAAATTTTCATTTTGCGAAGCCATAACTCGAAAAATATCAGTCCAATTAATTTGCAGGATAAGACCAAAAATGTCGAGCATCAATAACTGAACAGCGTGGGCGTCTTCTAGAGACTTCTGGACTCGTGGATTTTCGATAATCCAAACAAATCCTAATGACATTAGCGCAATTTAACAAAAAAAAAAGAAAGTTTTCAAATTGTTTGTTTTATTTGTCAGAATTATTTCGGTTTCGTATCGTTGACGGTTGTGAAAATATTATCATTTATTTGACAGTGCCTGTATGAAAGCGACCTTTCCTGGCATCAAAAATTTGTTTACATTACACAGAAAAACGGCTTCGGAAGCAAAGAACCAGCGGAACAAAATCCGTCGAACCGTTTTTGAGTTATTCCCAATACACAATATTTTTTTGGAAAGTTTGATTCCTTCTAGGTAACTTGGTGTCAAACGGTCTATTTTCATACAGAGAACCTCTGGTAAAGCCATGTATACACCTTTCAGAAACACCCTGTATATACAAGGGAGCATAAGAAAATGAAAATATGAGTAGGTAAATAGGAGAAAAGAAGATAGATTTGAAAGGAGGGAAATTAAAGAAATAGATCACAAAAGACTAGGAAATATGATAAGAAAAAAATAGAACTAAAGATGGACAACGAAAAAGGAAATATAGTACAATGAAAGAAAAAATATTTTTTTTGCTTTAAAACGTAGCTGAAATAAAAACAAAGGTTATTTCAAAATAGTAGAAATAGTGGAAACTTTGAATGAAAAGAAAGACTGAGATGAGCGGGAAGATAAGATGCCAGAAGAGTTTGCATGGCACGTACAATTGTGAAAAGAAAACAAGAATGAGGGACAGAGGGAAATTTAGTTGTAGGGGTTAGCAGGGAGGCAAAACTAATAAAGAGAAGGACAGAAGAAAGTATAAAGGAGTTGATAAAAAACGTAGATGAAAACGGAAAAAAGAGAGAGGTGAAACGTAAAAGAAGAAAAAAAAATAATAAAAAGCGATTTTTACTCAAGAACAGGAGAACAATAATAAATGGGAAAGTAAAGAAACTTGTTGAAGTATGTAAAGAAAGAGATAGACGATAATGAACGGCAACATGGAGGAAGAAGGAAAGGGGAGAGTAGAAGAGGGAGGAATAGAAAAGGGTGGGAAAATGTATGCAGTGTTTATATATTTGGAATCGGCATTTGATAAGATAGAGAGAAAACTACTGTGGAAATGCATGAGAAGAAAAGGGATAAACCAGGACACAGTGGGAGTAATAAAAAAAGTTCTAAGAGCAGAAAGAGGTCGTGTTTGTGTGCTCTGTAGTACATAGAGGATATGGAAGAGAAATTGAAAAGACAACAAGTGGAAGGAATTGTGGTAGGAAGGAAGCAAGTTTGTGTATTTGCGTACGCGGATGACATAGCGAGGGTTGCGAAAAAACGAGGAGGAGATAAAGGAGGTGAATGTAGGAAATACAAATATTATAGAATTAAAAAAAGAAAAGTTAAATAGGGTCGGGTAGAAGAAGAATTAGAGTAAGTGGATAAATACAGGTATTTGGAAAATATGATAAACTATGACAACAAGGATAAAGAACTTATCAAAGAAATAGAACAGATAAAAATAAGATAGCAAAATAGGTGTGGGGATAGAAGAAAAAAGTATCTGGGAAATACCTAGAAAAAGGAAGAGGCCTATTGGATACAATAGTCAAACAACATATGAAACGGTCATATTAAGATAGAGGGAATAAAAGAAGCTAAAGGAAATAGAAATAGTGGAAATGGGCACTGGATCTGGAGAGAGAAAAACTTGGATATATAATGGAAAAAAGATAAAATTAGAGAAGTTACGGATAGACACAGGAAGGAAAACAATGACGTATAAGGAAAGATAGAAAACAGAGAGAGGAAAAGATATTAAACCGGTGATTCAAAAATTTAATAAAAATTTTTTTGAATCACGCGTTATGAATGCTAGAAAAAGAGAGAAGTGTAACGAAAGAAAATAGAAATGCAAAAAGTAAAATACGGAGGTACAGAAAAGAAAAAACAAAGAAGAAGATATACTGAAATGAGGATTAAGGAATAAATAAAAGAAAGTGGGTAACAAAGTTAAAGAGTGTACTTTAATTAACTGCTTGTATGTTTGATTAAAAGTGATACTTGTTAATTTAAAAAACACAATGAATTTGAATTGATTTGATTAGATAAACTTAAGAAGTATCTTTACCGTGGTCCAAACTTTACGTGTAAATACTATTATTAATTCTCATATCGTGAAAAATTTTATACCGTAATATTGCATTATTGTCAATTATCATCGCTATGTTTGGACTATGTTCGAGCATTGAATACCTTCTTGAAAAAGCTCGGCTTTTCAAGATCTTCAAGAAAATAGTGAAACCCAGTAGTACGTTAAAGTTATTAACATTAAGCAAGTTGAATGGAAATATGCGTAATATGTCTTGCTAGATTTTGCTTACCTTGACAATGACAATTTACTTTAAATGACGTACAGTTATTATTTGTTAATGAATTCATTTTAGTAACATGGGTAACTAAGGTTATTTGTAAGATGTGGAGTAATAAACAAGTATAAATTAAATGAGGTCTAATTAACACTCAAACTAGAGATTGTACAAGTTGATAATCAAATCAAACTAAAAAATGACCCTTTACTCGTGAGCAATCAGAAATTGCGGGTGTGCGAGAAAGCTAATGACATAACTGGTGAGTAAGAGTCACTTAATAATCAATGGGTTTTTTATAATTTTGAATTGTTTAAACTACGAAATTTTATTGTTTTAAAAAATGGGGTTTTTGAAACAAATGGACAAACAAACAAATCCATTTGTTTCTAGAAACCTGTTATTTAAATATCAATTTTTTTTAGTTTGATCAAGATGACTAAAATTTTAGCGCACAATTTCCCTCGCAAAATGATCACTTTAGGTCAAGAATAAATAAATTTAACCCGTTTTTATTTTAGCAAGGACCGTCTTACAAGCCTATGTGGGTTTTTTTCGATTATTTGCGCGACTATTTCTAGAAAATGACATTTTCCCTACACTATTAGAGAACTTAAAGCTATTAGTCTAAATAAAACAATTTTAATTTTGAGTTAAATAAAAACAAGTTTGTTTAGTATGTGAGTGTCTCTACAAGTGAATGTTTTGTGTTGCCTAATTTGAATCATTCAAAAACTTTCAAAACAATAATAATTTGTAGTTTAAACAATTCAGATCATAAAAAACACAATGATCATTAAGAGTGAGAGTGTTATCTCTTTGTTGGTCTTGGTCAGAGCAAAAAAGCTACACTAGACTAAAAGTCAAATTCTAGATTATAATTTTTAATTAATTATTTAATTTTTCGTTTGTTTGTGTATGATACAAGTAAAGAGTCATTGTTTAGTTTGATTTGATTACCAACTTGTACAATCTCTAGTTTGAGTGTTAATTAGATTTCATTTAATTTATACTTGTTTATTACTCCACATCTTACAAATAACATTAAGACCAAACCAAAGATTTTAACTTTTCTCTACGAATTAGAAGTAGTATGTTATATTGTTATAGTCTGACTGTCGGCGTAAAGTCGTATCGGGTTGGCAAGATCAAGTTACTTGGCAGGCTCTACCCAAATTTGAATGTGTAGAATATTTGGTCTCTATGCAAAATTATAAATACAATTTATAAATACTAACGTTAGTTACCCATGTTACTAAAATGAATTTATTACAAATGACTGTACGTATATTTAAAGTAAATTGTCATTGTCAAGGTAAGCAAATCTATCAAGACCTATTACACATATTTCCATTAAACTTACACACTTTTCTCGTTGTTTGATGTTAATAATAACTGTATCGTACTTACTGCGTTTCACTATTTTCTTTGAGATCTTGAAAAGCGGGATCTTTTTTTAGAGGGTGTTCATTTCTCGAACATAATCCAAACATAGCGATGAAAATTGACGCTAATGCAATATAACGGTATTAGATTTTTCACTATATGAGAATTAGTAATAGTATTTACACGTAAAGTTTAGACCACGGCAAAGATACTTCTTAAGTTTATCTAATCAAAACAATTCAAATTTATTGTATTTTTTTTTAAATTAACAAGTATCACTTTTAATCAAACATATAAACAGTTAACTAAAGTACACTCTTTAATCTTCATTCCAATCTTACTCCTTCTTTGTTTCTTTTTTCTGTACCTCCGTATTTTACTTTTTGCGTTTCTATTTTCTAGCATTCATAACGCGTGATTCAAAAAATTTTTATCAAATTTTTAAATCATCGGTTATAATCTCTTTTCTCTTCTTGTTTTTCATCTTTTCCTTATACGTCATTGTTTTCTTTCTGTGTCTATCCGTAACTTCTCTAATTTTTCACTTTTTTCACTATATATACAAGTTTTTCTCTCCAGATTCAGTGCCTATTTCCACTATTTCTGTTTTCTCTATATTCTTCTATTCCTCTATATTTATATAACGTTTCATATGTTATTACTCCTTTGACTAATGTATCCAATAGGCCTCTTCCGTTCCACTAGGTATTTTCCAGATACTTTTTCTCCTATCCCCCACACCTATTTTGCTATCTTACTTTTTTTTTCTATTTCTTTGATATGTTATTTATCCTTGTTGTCATAGATTATCATATTTTCCGAATACCTGTATTTATACACTTACTCTAATTCTTCTTCTACCTGACCCTAATTAACTTTTCTTTTTTTATTCTATAGAAATTTTGTGTTTCCTACATTCACCTCCTTCATCACCTCCCATTTTTTCGCAACCCCTTACTATATCATCCGGGTACGCAAATACACAAACTTGCTTCCTTCCCACCACAACTCCTCCCACTTGTTGTTTTTTCAATTTCTCTTCCATATCCCCTATGTACTACAGAGCACACAAACACGGCCTCTTTCTGCTTTATATAACTTTCTTTTATTACTCCACTGTGTCCTGGTTTATCCCTTTTCTCATGCGTTTCCACAGTAGTTTTCTCTTCACCTTATCAAATGCCGATTTCAAATATTTAAATACTGCATACTTTTTTTCACCCTTTGTTTCTATTTACCTATTTACCATGAGTTTTAATATTATACATGGTCTACTGTTCCCTTCATTTTCTGAATGTTAACTGCCAGTATAGCGTCAACTTTTTCTTTTGCAATTTCTTCTACTAATTTTTCCTGAGTATTTCCCCCCATAGACTTTATATCACACTTCAATCAACTCACTGTTTGCTTTCCTCATGGCCCCCTCCATTATAGATCAGGCATATTATTTTCGTTCTCTACTGCCGTAAAAACCTTCCCGTTCTCCATATTCTTTCTATTGTCTTTGTAATATTTCTTTCATTTTTTTCTCCGTGTACGTTCTCCCCCTACTTCAACTCTTCTTTTGCACACACTTGTCCTATTCTCCCAGCATCTTCTTACAATGTTTTTCCAAATTCTTTCTTTTTTACTTTATTTCTGACTTCTTTCTCTATTTTTGCCTTATTTTACAATCCCCCATGCTTGTCCTTTATATCTTATTTCCTCAACTTCTCCTACCATCCGTTTGTTGTATTTTTTTACGCATTTATTTAAACTACATTTTGATCTTTCGGTATTCTTCTACTTTTTTTATTCTACATTTCTTTCATTTTCTTCTCCTTTTCTTATTTCTTTCTTAGCTTTCTTAGCATTTTTTTAATTCGTTTGATATTTTTGTACATCATTTTCTCCGTTGCCGCCTTCATTGTCTTTTGCAGTGTTTTTATTTTCCTCTTAATTTCCTTCTCCGGCTTTCATTCCTCTTTCATTTTTTTCTTGTAGCTTTTCATACCCTTCTTTGTTCATATATTTTTTTCTGCCGATTCGTTTCTGTATATAAAAATGTAGTAAGAGAAGTACTAAATGCGTATTTATTTTCTATTAATGAATTCGTCTTGTGTAAAATGCATTGCAAGCAAGACATTTTCTTAGTATTTTGTTGAAATGTAGGATATCTGTACTGCTCTTTAAATTTTGTGGCAACTTATTGAATATTTCAATGCTGCTCATATTAGGAGACTTTTGCAATACGCGTGTGAATGTTTCGGAACACAAAAGTCATTTTTTTCTTGTATTGTATGTTTTTGTTTGGGTTGACAAAAATAATTCTTTAGTTTGGGTGCGTTACAAGTACAGGGGTCCCATTTTTGGGATATCTCGAAAACTATTCGTAGAGCGATGCGGTTTTACAAACTTTGGCTACTTTTAAAGAAACAATTGATGGTGCAATTCGAAACTTTCGTAGCCTCGTTCGTTTCTGAGCTACAGAGCGTTTTTGAAAATTTGTCGTTTTGAGACCCTTCCTGCATTTAGAATAAGGGGGTAAATAACATCTTAGGTAAAATTCTCCGTAGAACTCAGTGGCGTACTGAGAATTTTTCTAAATTGAATAGTTTTTCAGATAATGATAAAACTTGGATTTTTTCATAGAAACACCCTATATATTATTTACTTATCCTTATATTTTTACCTTTCCAACCGTATATTATAACGTATATTTATTTTAAGCAAAGCATTCGCAATTTTTTTTAATTTTTTCATTATAAAATCCAACTACTTTGATTTATAATAAATAGTCCAAACACGATTAATGTCAAGTTGTAAGTTTTGACGCTTACCTACTTGATTTTTTTGTTAATGGCAATCAACAAATACCTATGAATACTACTTTGATGCAAAGAGTTCGTAAAAAGAGAAAATAAGTAGGTGGATAATTGAAGTCTTAATAAAAATATTAGAACAAACACAAAAAGTAATCAACGGTTATACAAAGTGGCTAATTAATACGTTTAAAGTACTTTTAGGTAAAGAAACCGCACGTTTAGTCAAAAAAAAAATAAATTGTGAATGCTTTGCTCAAAATTAATATACTATAATTATACTTTTACCTTTCCAACCATAGGAAAGGTAAAAGTATAAGGAATTTGATGGAGAAATAATATATAGGGTGTTCCATAAAAATCCAAGTTTGATTATTATCTGAAAAACTGTTTGATTTAGAAAAAAATTCAGTACGCCATTGGGTTTACGGAAATTTTACTTAAGGTTGTATTTTCCCGTTTTCCTAATTCTAAAACCAATGAAACTGCAGGGGGGATCCCAAAACGACAAATTTTTAAAAACGTCTTGTAGCTCAGAAACGAAGAGGGCTACAAAAGTTTTAAATGTACCATCAACAAAAAACGCAACTCATCAAGAAGAGAATAGTATTTTATCTCACCAAAAACTGAAAGTGTCAGAAAAAATTTCATTAAATTATTATTCCAACTAAAGTACATACATATAAACAATCGATAAGTTTGTAACAACAATATTGGTGATTTTATAACTGAGTAATACGTTTTTATTTTAAACTTTGGAAAACCTATTCAGTTACTTGCTTTATAATGAAGAATTGATATTATGTCAAGAGCAAGAAACGCGAAAATATTATGCCGAATTTTGAGTAGAACAGAGTGGCAATAAACCAAATGCTTAAAGAAATCGAGCTTTTTATTAGCGTGCATTAAAAATACGGTTTCAACAAAATTCGATGTTAATGAAATCAACAGGAATTAATTGGATAGAACATTCTTAGAACAGCTTTGATTTTAGAGAAAAACTACTTAAATATACATTACCTTATAAATAAGTATTAATATTTACAAACAAAAGCGTTAGAAATAAAAGTTACTAAAAACAAAATAGAATAAGCAAATTAAAACATCGAGCTTTAAAAAGTGTATTAGACTGAAAACTTTTGTGTATTTATTATTTTAAGACTGCAGCATTCTGGTAAACCCGAGCGCGAATTGTTGCACAAAGAGATGTTTTTAAATACATTCTTTTATACGCATCTTTATTTTTATTTCGTACTAAAATAAGTTCTTATTTTTCAGGTGGTTGCCGGAATCTCGGTGTTTTTCATTTGCGTTTCGGTCCTTTCCTTTGCTTGAAAACACATCCTGGAATGCGTTTAAAATGTGGACTTGGAAATAGATGGAGAAATGTGACCGATAACATAAATTGCACCGAACCATTACCTCTGTTTGTTACTATTGAACACTTTTGTAATGCTTGGTTTACATTCGAACTGACCGTTAGATTAATCGTAAGTATACGTCTCATCAATCTATTTTTTATGTATTTACTGAAGATTGATTCGAATTTCCGCTTCCTCATCGAGTATAACAAAGTTTTAATTGACATTTTAAGCTCGCTTTTAGATCAGATAATGCTGAAAAAATTTAATTTCGGCAAGGTTTTTAACGACTTAACGATTAAATTTGGTGTGATAGATGATGCTCTAACTAATTTGTATCAATCAATGTTAGTGAAGTTTGTCATTCAATTCGATTTAAATGGATAAAAGTACCTAATTTTATGTAAATTTTCATATATGAAAGTGATGCCAAAAAGGCAAGTGCCAAAACATTTTCAAATTGAACTTACGTTTTTACTCGCACCTAATTTAATTAAGGTTAATTCAATTAGTTCATTCGCTTTTATATAGCAATGCTGCGTGATTAATGGAAATGATAATGTTAATCAGATTTAATCTTCATACAAACTTTTGTTGAATTTAGTAGGTAGTGGTTCAATAATGTGGCTGAATTTAAAATTTAAATATAAATGTAACTGTAAACGCAGTTTTAAATTACGAGAATGGTTTGATAAGTTCGCGATTTTTTTAATTTCCCGCTCAGTAACTTTGGCAACACTACTAAAGACCCTAGATTATTAGAGTACCGCAATTCGTTTGTGTACTACTTAGGAGGTAAAATGGCGGACGTACGATAACGTGACTCGTGTGACATAACCTGCAGGTATAACTGACAACCGTCTGGATTCATTTGCTATCAACTTCTTCTTAAATTTAATACAAAAATTTGTCATCCTAATATTATAGATGATGTTGTTGCACTGTATTTAAGAACCAGGTTTTTCTTACCATTATAGGCTCATAACGATGTAGAAATCAGCAAAATTAATTATAATTTAACAGAAAATATTCGCAGTAGTAGGTACAGGCATTGCAATACACGCCCTTATTAAAAATGTAAAATAGTATAGGTATATAATTTTTTGTTATTTATCCTTGAAAATTGGGTGCTTACTAGTTAGTAAAGGTTAAAAGATCTTCAGTACGTGCGAAAAATTTTCAAATATCCTGCTCTATTTATGGAGGTAAAATAGCGTCAATTGCAGTACTTTAATAATCTAGCGACTTTAAACACCACTTCCAACTGTCATCTATCGGCAAACCACTGTAATTTTTTGAAAGTGTTACGTCATTTAGTTTATATTTGACAGCTATTTAAAGCTGCTCACCTTGTTAATTTCCAAAAATGGAAAACAGTAAATTTTGTGTGCTGAATAGGCATCACATTTTGCACAAAAAATTATTACTTAAACCAAGAAGAAGATTGAAAAATATTATGAAGACTGTCAATTTCAATGGTTAAAAGGGGTTTTAGATTTTTGTTGGCTGCATCAGTACAAGAGGCGCTGAACGCTCAGGTCACCCAGAAGAAGTCGTTACGCTGGAAATCGTCGATAGAATCCATGGAATAATATTACACAATTGAATAAAAAAATAAGTTGGCTGAAGATCTAAGCATCTCAGCTGATCGGCATAGATAATTGACTTTTTTTCACAATAGACGTAATCTGGTTATTTTAATCTGGCGATCTATTCGTAGTGTATTGTGAAATACCACAAGATTACGAATAATGAACTATTTAGGAACAATTTTCATTGGTTTGGATACCAACTACAGCCAACAATGAATGCCAACGTAAGTAAAAATATTTTATAATATACTACGGATAGACTCACAGATTAAAATAAATATATTAGATCACCTGAAAAAGAGTTATTGAATATGAAAAAGTGCTATAGGTGCCGCGATTGTTTACTATCGACTATAAACAGAACCGTTTGACCACTTCAAAGAATTATTTGGGGATATTCAGCAGTAATCCAAACGAGTTTCTCCCCCAAGCATCGAACGTGCATCGAAGAAGACTAAGAGAGGTCTGTGGTCTCAGTTTTCTGGAATTTACGTCATTCATATCGATTATTGTGAAAAAGTGAAGTTTCATCAGGATAATGCACGAGTGCATATGTGTGTAGCCACAATGGCAAATTCATCATTTGGGCTTTGAACTACTATTCCATTTACCATATTTTCTAGATTTAGCCTTTTCCAAAACTGAAGAAATGGTTGGGCGGTAGGAGAATCAAGTTGATCTAAGATGTCATCGTTGAATAAAACGCTTATTGTGAGGACCTTGAGAAATCTTACTGTTTGGAAAGAACAAAAAAAATAGAAACACATTGGACAAAATGTATCGACTAATAGATTATGTAGAAACAAGATGATTTTTTGGCGACAATTTAATTGATGTATAAAAAATCGCATATGTCGCAGTGTAATTGTCACTTTGACATCGGTAAAGTTACCTGCAACTTTTCCACCGACAAATAGACTAGTGGTTTTTCACTTCGAATTTTTTAATCAATTATCGCAATCTCCATTGATATTTAAAGTAGCCAATCTGACTTTGTCTCTTTTTATATAATTTCTTCTATAACTTGGTTCTATATTTTTTTGTATGTGTTTTGTTTTGTATACTGGATTTACCTATCTCTTGTGGTTCATTCGCTGTTCAGTATGTCCAAACAACTGTGTTGTGATTGTTCTATGAAATGTAGTAATATTTATGCTGTAGAATAATTTACTTTCAAAATATACTGGAGAGCATCGTAAAAATATCGATGTGGTTTTGATTTAGTATAAAGATGGTGCTAAACACAGAATGTGAAAGTGAATTGTAGTCGAGATTTTGAAATAATTGAGCCCTTCTCCAAAAAGATAATAATTTATTTAATGATAAATGGTTATAGAGTAAACTGAATAATAGTAAATTTAACAAGAGTAAATTCTATGTAGAGTTTTATCATAAACGTGCCTCCGGCAAACTTATTAAAGTTTTCTGAATGTTTATGCATCTTGATCGCCTTCTTAACCAATCTGTTATGATAACCGTTAGTGGCCGATGATAACTTGGAGGTTTCTAAGAATATCTTGTGATAAGCCATTGATAAGCACATTTCGCTGTGCTCTAGACGACAGTTTGTTCGATGTTCTTTAAGCTTAGTTCCCATGGATCAAGGTATACGGTAAACTCCGGTTTGCTGAGAGAAGGTTTTTTTTCTTTGTTATCTGATGGTCTGCTGAATCTTCTTGGTTGGTTTAAAAATAGTTTTAGAATTCTTTCTATGCAGTTTGTGATTTTAGATATATACAGGGTTGTTCACGGTATACGACACGGAATATTACAGCCAAACTATTTAATAAAATTGGAAAAATATACTTGAAATGGATAGAGACCTATCGGAGAAATATTTTTAAGTTACTTTCGAAATATACATGTGTACCAAAATTCACAGAACGTATCAAAGTTGTGTTTTTCTTATAGAATGCTCTGTATATTATTACATTTTTAGTTTTTACAATCAAAATAAAAATGGATTTATAGAGGTTTAACTTACTTAAATTTAAGGTTTTTGTGATATTTTCTATTTTATGGAAAAGTCGTCACAATTTTACCGATTCATATCTCTTTTCCAAACTAAAATTCGCACTGGAGTCTATCAATTGATCAGATTTTATGTCAAACTTGTGAAAAACCACATCATCATATACGGAGAATGTGTACAAAAATAAGATTTGAACCCCAAAAACTTGCTTAATTTAAATGGAACACTCTGTATTTAATATCAACAGCAAATGTAAATGTAATTGCCTATTGAACAATACTATAGTGTTCTATAGCTAAATATTCAAATTTTTTTATGAAAATGCAGATTGTTTGGCAATGTTTGCATCAAATGAGAATAAAGGTCTCTTATCAAAATTTAAATTCGAATTTAGAATTCTGTTTACAACACGAATTATGCCATCTTCAACTAAAAAGGGGTTGAGGTTGATTAATGAACAAGAATTTTTATTGGAGACTGTGTTTAAGATGGTCAATCAATTAAAAAATGACTGGATTTGAAAAATGTTTAAGGTGGTTTAAATAAGCATTTCTGATCTGCAAGAAGTCAATTCTATTTAAGATTTTTTCAGTCGTTGTTGTTGGACCACAACACCATAGTAAAAGGCGGAAGGTCCCAAGAGAGTCGAACATTTAAAAGGAAGATAATAAGAAATTCTATTCCAGAATTTGATAAAGAAACCCCAGTCTTAGTGTTCCTGCATAAAAAGCATTTCTTAGTTTATACTATTATTTACCAGTTCTTTATACACGAGTTGTTGTTAAGGCACATATTTCACTTAAGTATTAATTAAGTAATTCTGTGTTATCTCGAAAACCAAGTTCGTAAGCGATAAACCGTTTTGGGTAATGTCGATCAAAACTACAAATCTGGCAACTGGGTTTCTAGTACATGCTAGAATAAAATGCACTTCACAACCACTTTCTTCGGAAGAAAAGATTTTTTAGTATAGCTTTGAACCACAGATCTTAAATGATTATTGTTGAGAATAGATAGGCGAGCATCTAACGCTTTTAACCAACACACAATAATAAGAAAAAAATTTGTCTATAAACATGTCGATATTTGCAGATTCGTTGAAAAGCTTGTCAGACAGTTGCCTGGAATTTAAAATAAATATGAAAGTTGGGCATAGTTCCAGTTATTTTATGGAGGTTCAAACAAGAAGATTAATTTTAAAATTAGTATAGTGTGAGCATACAACTGAGTTACATTTTAAACAAATAACAGGAGAGGGTTTGCATGAACTTAAAATATGACTGATCGCATCGTCGATGAGCAGATTTACTCTTCTACACAGGTCACACGAAAGAAATTATAATGGAAACCTGATTCTAGTAGGATGTAAACAGTATGTTTAATTTTGTTAGAATTGAGAATCTTGGCGTAAACTTTTAGCAACAAGACTTTAATATTATTTGTGCTGAATGCAGTAATCTTTGGTCAGATTCTATCTACAGAACTACCAAGTCCTCGCTAATCAAGCTTAATAGTAAAGTCTGGTCTGAAATGTAAAAGAGTGTGGTGTTTTGGTATGCACGTTCGGTAAGTGAATCGAAAACCGTTTCAACTCAAAATTGATTTAAAATAATGCAATTTTGGTATTTATTCAAGGTAAAATTCAAGCCAGATCTCTAAATTACCAGAAAGACGTGAAATAGAAATCTTCGGTAAATTGAGGATAAAATGAATCTATTGATTTAACTTTTTTCGCATTCATTACTTCAGCATATTTTTATCAGAACACTGGCCAGATTATTTTCAGACGGGTCAAAAAATTTGGTTGATATAATACTACCCACAAAGTTGTTTGACTGTTCGTACAACATTGATAATTCCCAATTGTGATCCCCTAAGACCAATAACTAATTTTTAACGTTAACGTTTTAAGGTTTGATTTTCAGAACTGCATGAAGTTATGTCCTCTGAAATTTGACAATTAAATAAAAGAAATAAAGTGATTCCTTTTTTGAGCTAAATTTGTTTTATTTTAAATTCTACTCTATGATGGAGCTGTATTTTTACCTTACTTCGATTCAGCTCGTAGAGACCAACATTTCCAATGCATAATAGTAAACGGTAATTCTTGGGTTTAATAGCTCATGTAAACTATTAGTAACTGAGCACTATTTGCTAATGTTTGCTATTAACGTTAAAGTGCTTCTGACCTAGAAGCAATAGGTCTTCGAAGGATTATATAATCAAATTTAAATATGTTTGATGCATTCTGACAGACACTCACACACTTGACTAACAGCGATAACAACTTTTCGGAAGGACTCGATCTAAAAAAACTATTATTCTTGTAGATATCGGATCTTGAGTCTAAATTTACAGTATCCTTTTTTAGAGTAATTACTAGTAAAACGATTTCAACCCACAAGCAGAAGCTGTAGCATCTTCTAAAAATGTGGAACCAACTTCAAGAAATTTTTGTTGCTTCCATCAGAATTAACACACTTGACTCATAAAAACTGTAGATAAAGAATCACCATCGTACGTAAAACAGATAATTTTGGCACCTCAATTTCAATAAATCTTTCTCAAACCGTATCGGTTCCTTAAAATTATTACTAAGTCATCTTTGCTTAAGTGAAAATTATTCCTCAACAACTAAAGCATTATGTAAACAGTCACCTCTTTCACTCACGTTTTCTGATAGGCGTTGGTCTGCCACAACAACCTCAAGTGGCCTACTCGCAGTCAGCCCTCACTTGTGGTATCATCTTCCGGTATTGTTTACGTCACGGCACTCACTTTAAAAACATCAAATTATAACAAACATCGGTTTAGCCGTAGTTTTATTGTTACTATTCAAAACTCACATTTTGAAATAATTGTAATATGAAACGTAATTGACCAACTTTGTAAAAGCTTTAACCATCTAAGAAATTTAACTTTAATGTTCCTGTTAGTATAATTAAACAATTCAGCATATTGTGGCGGCGATGTATTAATAATGGGATTTAAAAGATTACTGAAACTAACATAAACCTAATTAACGCTTATATTAATTACTGTAAGATTAGAATAAAATTTTATACTGTTCGACAAATACTACCAAACTCCACAATACAGTTGTTAAAGTTGGCAAAGTTTAAGTTGTAAACATAAATCCACATCTATGTGTTATTGTGTATTAAATAAGGGCTTTATCCGCTGAGGTCATAAATTGTTGTTGATATTTTATTTACGTAAAACTTTTAAGTGGTCTACTTTAAGTTACTGAGTATCTAATACACAACGTGTTCATTAAATTATAAACATTCAAAATTCGTTTACGACAATAAATTTGTAACAGATGTTCAAAATTTTTTGTTTTCGTAAATTTATTTAGAGGTTGTCTTCGGTTTATGTTACTGAAAGGCATCCTCAAGACTATTGAAATTCTTGCGATTGTGTTCTCTTTCATTATTACAAAGTTCTCCCAATTATTTTGGTACGTTTCTGTCAGAGCTGCTTAACAACTTGTTTATACACTTCATTTTATTATTTAGAAACTAAAAATAATCAATAAAAGACATTTTACCTTTTGTTTAACGTAGAAGTTTTTCTTGTTTATCGATTTTGGGATTATGTCGCTATCAGAAACTTGTGTAAATTTGTCATGTTTCTCGGTCTGTTACAAACTTCTAGCTCATACTGTTAAAGTAGATTTAGCTGAAATTTCACAGTTTAAATTCTAAGCTGAAAGGAAATTATTCTAATCTTGCTTATTCACACAATGTAACGATAAAGTAAAATGTGTTGGCCAAATTTTACACCAAATTTGTCAGCAAATATTAATTTTAGTTGATTTTAAATTAATTCTTCGTGAAGAAGTTTTTGTTGAATACAATGAATTTTTCTGCAGTTTTTGTAATGAAAATCCTCAGATTTCATTTTCAAGCCATTGACACTAATTCGGTTGATTTAATTTTCAACATAGATAAGTGGTAACTAAATCTTGTAACAAAAATACTGCTGATGTCATCCTCGATTTTCTTAATAACACCTTAAAAACGAAAATAAAATTCACAATTAGTGCACTTGATAACTGTCATCGACTAAAATCTAATTATACTAGGCGTGATAAGCCAAGACCTATGGTTATTAAGTTTTGCTCGTACATAGACAGGCGAACTGTTTTTGCAAATAAAAATCTTTGAAGGGCACTGGCGTACTTATCACCGAGCTGCTAACACAAAAAAGGCTGCTCTCCTCAAACAAACTAAGGAAGTTTTTGGTCTTATGAAAGTTTGGACTCAGGATGGAGCAATAATCTTGCTGAACAACAAGGGGAAAAATTACTATTAAAACCAAAACGACTTATCCTGTGCAATTAACAGTTATGATCCAGTTGCTGATGCCAATGATACGCGTCTGCCAGAAAAATACAATTTAAGAAAAATAATTATTAACTGATCTTGTTTCAATTTATTTCTATGTAATATGTAATCTTCATAAACGATTCTAAAAGTATTTCACAGTGAACTTGATTATTCACTTATAAATCATTATTTTAGGAGAACGTGGTGATTGCACTTTTCGTTGTTGTTGATCGTTGCTTGTGTTAGTTTACATTTGGTTTTGGGATTTACTGAGGCTTGCTGCGAGATTACTACTTTTGTGGGACTAGTAAGGTAACATCTGTTTTTGTTTTGTTTTTTACTCTTATTATTGTTGTTGCTATAATACTTAATTTATTTATTTAAACTGAAATTTAGTGTTTTCTGCAGTTTCACGGTATTATTGAAATTTTCACTTTTGATAAAGTTTTATTTTCTTTCTAATATTCTAATAATTTTTAATGTAATAAATAAATAAATAAAATTTGATAGGTAATGTCTATTAAACTTGCTCATATTAACGTACGCTCACTAATTGCTCACCTTGATAGTGAGAGAACTTATAGCAACAAATAATTATGATTTGCTTGGTGTTACTGAAACGTGGCTTTACCACGATTATGATTTCGTCTCCGGAAAATTCCTCGAAATGCAATTGCTCGAAATCAATTGCTAGAAATCAATTGCTCGAAATCAATTGCTCGAAATTCAATTGCTCGATTGTAGCATTTCTCGAAAGACTTATTGCTCGAACGGCAATTTCGCGAAAACTTTTGCTCGAATTTATGTGGTAGAAAAAGTTAGTATAACCACCTAGGTAATTGCTGCCAGTGTGAATGTTGTTATAAGTTGCTGTAAGACTATTCTTCAGCTTCATAATAACAAGAAAGTCAAATTATAATTTATCATTTATTAACAAAAATGGATAAGTATGTTATAAGTGTGACAAGGAAAAACAAATATTACATATTTTTAATATGATATGTTATGTGCTATTCCACGCACGTAATCATATATATTTCTGCCATATTCATAATCATTTACTAATCTCAAAAGTCTTTGGGTATTATCACGATACCTTCTATGGCTTTGTTGTTGTTACCACTGACATATTGTTCTATCCGCAATTCGTTCAAACTTTGTTCCCTTTTAATGCCGAAATGAATTTCCATATGTTTGGGTGTTGTGCAGACAGTTGCATTTGAAAACCTCGATGCCACCCTTCTACTGAATTGTTTGTTTTGGAAGTCCATGATGTACACCTTCGAAGCAATTCCACATGTCAAGTGCAAAATAGGCGGGCGCCGCTAACGCCCACGCCTTTGTGAGCGACCGATCCACGTATCTTCAAAATAATCGACAATAACTTGCATCTCAGGGGAAAAATATTTTGCTCGCAAAGATTCTCAAATGCCTCAACTACATCTTGCGTTGGAACAAATGCTAATGCTGGCAGCCGTTTTAACGTCAACCCAAATTCTGCATTTGTTTCGTATTCCCATTTTAAGCCATTTTCTTGAATGTGGCGGAAAATACTTTGGCAAAGGTGAAAGAAGCATCCGCGATGTAGAATTTCTGGAAACTCAATTCGAATGGCATTTATCATTGCTAGTTCGAAATCCGTCATGATGGTCTGTGGTTGTGCGGCGCCATCCGGGAGTAGATTTTTATTTCTCGAAAAAAGTTGAGTAAGTTTGTTCAGTCTTATTTGGCAGGAGAGCATATATTAATGGTATCGCTACATTATCTTGTATTCCGTGTATGGTGTAGAGTTGTAGAAAAGCGGCGAACAACTTTAAAAGTACCGTCAGCATACCAATGTTGTGCAGTCACCAGAAGATTGATGTTACGCGCTGTTGAAAAATTAAAATTCGGTCATTTATTGGCCCTGAATCGTACAATAAAAATGGTTGCCGTTTTCAGTAACTGTAAACTCTTCTGGAAAATGATCTCTTCTCGAAGTCTGGGTATTGCTGGTGCAAGGTTTTTCTCACTCTCACATTCCTAACGGCCCGTTTAATATTATTAACGGAAGGTAACTTTGCTGCAACTGCACTTCCCAAACCAGCAGAAGCTTGGGACACAATAAAGTGGGGTGGATCTCTAGTGTTTTCTGCAGTTTCCTTTATTGTCTGCATAACTCTATTGGCTTCTAGCTGCGCAACATCGGCATTGTGGTTGTGGTCTTTTTTGCTCGACAAAAGATTGTCTTCAGTAATTACTCGAGCTTTGCACTTCATTTTCTTGGAGTGTTCACATTTCCAATAAATTTTGTATCAACTTCTTTATCCTTAATAAACAAAAAATTTCAAAACGCAACTTGCGTTTGCCTTTTTCACTGGATATGAACTCTAACGCCATGTTAATGTCTTTTTCGAACTAACAATCTCATTAGAGTCGCAGGGTATTTATATTTATTCCCAATAAACACGTGTTCGGGATTAACATTATTTGTAACAACAACCACAATAATTGCTGTCCTTTCAATGATTTTAGTTTTAAAGACAATAATCTTTTAGTTTTTCAGTGTAAAAATTTTTTTTAAGACATTGTACATAATTTATGCATTAGTACCTTAGTGTATGGAAGTTCGTAAAATTTGTTTATTCTAAATTCTTAAGCTTTTTTAGAGCTTGTATAATCCTCACTGTGTGTTCTAAGCTTCTTAACTTACACACGAAAATACTTTGTTAAGCATTCTACGAACTATAGTTTATTTGCTGAAAAATGTAACATAAGAGATTAAGTCGTAAAATAAAATCCACTTAGAAGGCGACCGATAGTTGTATTCAATATTCACCTGAAATGCTAAGTAAAAAACCAGTTCTATACGGGCGAAAGTTGGTTAAAACAAACCTTATGGAAATTTGACAACAATAGAACAATAAGTTTCAACTACCTAAGGGTCAGCGGTTCTCAATTTTTTCTAGTATTTTATTTGTTACAAACAAAATTTGATTTATTAAAAGTCATAATGCATGCATCAATGATCGTTAAAATTTTTTCGTGCATAGGTATGTCATGAACTAAAGTAAAGCCCACGACCTATGGTGATTTTAAATTTTTGTTCATCTCTTGACAACATATTTCCTGTTTCAAATCGTGATTATCGATAAATCACTATTTTACTCGTTGTATTATACTTATAATAATTGTATCACATTTTCGAGTAAAAACATTTTCGAGAAATTACCGTTCGAGAAATTTGCAATTTGAGAAAAGTTGCATTCGAGCAATTAAATTTCGAACAATTGATTTCGAGCAATTGCATTCGAGCAATTTACCTAGAACCAGACCAAATCACTATCCAAAACTATAATTTTTATCATGTTGCTAGATCTGGCAGAGGGGTGGTGTTGGAGTTTTTGTACGAAGTTCATTTAATCAGATCAGATTGTCCCCAACGAGATAACCGATGGCTTGGAGCAGTTGTGGTTAAAACTTAATGTTGATAATAAGAATATTACTATTGGAATTATTTATCGCCCCAATCGTAACATTAATGCATTCTTTGAAAAATTGGATGAAACTTTAGCCACATTTATGCCTTTCTCGGATGAGGTCATTTGCTTAGGCGATTTTAATATAGACTGCTCTAGGGCTGACAGTTATTTATCGAAACGACTTTCAGAGGTTCTTGACATATTTAATATGCATCAAATTATTAATGAACCAACTAGGGTCACGGCTAATTCTGCTACCACCATTGATTTAGTGATGTATTTCACGGACACTGATGTGGAGGATTCTGGCGTTGTGGAGGTACACGACATTGCTGATCACGCACTTGTCTTTGTAACGTCTCTCTTCGTCAATGCGTACAGCAACCAATTAGTCACACATATCGTAGTTTTAAATATTTTCACAAAGATGATTTTCTTTCTGATCTTTATTCATTCCCATGGTTTAAAATTTTTGATTTCAAAAATATTAATGATAAATTAAACTTTCTCAACAGTCATATTTTACTTTGATTTGATTTTCATGCTCTCTTTATTACTACTGTTTTAGACATCCTTACAAGCCATGGATAACTGACAATGTTAAATTCATGATGAAATTACGTAATAAAGCATACTCTAAATATAAATGTACTCGCAATATTAATGATTTCAACTATTATAAACAGTTAAAAATTACACTACATTTGCAATACGGAAAGAAAAGAAATGTTACTTAAATTCAGTTTTTAACACCCATAATAATAAAAAAATATGGTCATCATTTAAGAAACTTAATATTTATTCTCATAAAAATCATTTGTTCTTCCGGCTCAGCTTAGTAACCCTAATGACTTAAATCAGCATTTTTCTTCTGTTCAGGTGTCAGATGATCCTGATTTTGAACTCCTTAATCACTATAATACTAATATCCACGAAAATGTTGAGGAAATATTTAAATTCCGTGAAGTGTCAGAGTTTGATATTGAACGCGTATTGAATTCTTTTTCCTCTAACGCCATTGGGTCTGATGATATTTCACTGCAGATGTTACAATTTTGTAGTCCTTTATTTATACACTATCTTCGTCACATTATTAACTCTTCAATCTTGGCATGTTGCTTCCCAACATGTTGGAAGACTGCAAAATTATTCCTATCCCAAAAAGAGGGATGCTGCAGATTTCAGTGATATTAGGCCGATTAGTATACTACCTGTTCTATCAAAGGTATTTGAAAGACTACTCTATGAACAACTTCTGTGCCACTTGGAAAGATTTAAAATCATTCCTGATTACCAGTCCGGTTTTCGATCGGGCCATGATTGCACTGGAGTTCTTCTAGGGTCACTGATGATATTTTTAGATTCCTGGATAAGGGAGATTTGGCTGCTTTAATTCTGATTGATTTCTCCAAAGCCTTTGATACCATCAATCATAATCTTTTATTAGGCATATTGCATTACATCGGTATTGGAGAGGATGCCCTTGAACTCATATCCAGTTACTTCACTGACAGGAAACAGCTGGTTAGTGTTCAAGGCACCTTGTCTTTGACGACGAAAGTGACTTCAGGGGTGCCCCAGGGCAGTATATTGGGTCCCTTATTTTATAACATATATACCTCAAACCTTTTCAATTGCATCAACCATTGTAAAGTCATTTGAAATTACACCCGCACATCAACTACCTCTTTATAGAAGACATTCTTACTTCACTCTTAAAGTTTTATAATCGCCATAACCTCGACCATTCGTCTAAAAAAATTTGTGTGAGTCTTTAATATTGTCAAGATTCAATTACTGTGATGTAATTTACAATAACTGTTTACTTTATAATGATATGCGAAGAGTACAGGTAGTACAAAATAGCTGTTTGCGTTTTATATACGGTGCTAGACGACGTCAGCATGTCTCGCACTTTGTCGAGAGGGCAGGCTGGTTGTGTATGAAGCGGCGCAGGGTCCTCCACTCGCTTTGTACCTATCATAAAATATTAACGACGAAAACTCCACCTTATCTTTATAATAAGATCAAATTCAGAACGGATGTGCACAATGTCAATATAAGAAGGAAGGATACTTTAGATATTCCTTCTTTCCTTCGTGAAAGCTTTAAAAGGTCATATTCTTACGACATATGCTCATCCTATAATAATCTTAAACCGGATTCTATTAAACAATGTTCGTTGTCAAGTTTTAGAAGTAAACTTAGGTCACTATTGAAACAAAGCAATTTGTGATTCGTACTCAATTCAATTTAATAAATACGTACTGAACACTAACTGAAGTATTCATCGCATTTTAATGTTATCTTATGTTTGTCTAACATTGGTTCTTGTGATCTTGTCTCTTTTGGCCTTACTCTCTACTAATATTTACTAGTGGTGCCTTTTTTATCAGATGGTTGTTAATACAACCAATCTGCTGGTTACTCCTCTTGGAGCTGCAATCTCTCACTGTTAGATATACCTATAATGATATTTTAATTTAATTTTTATACTACAACATTGTATACATACCTTATTTCTATGCAGCCCAATAAACTATATATTATTATTATTATTATAATTTAAATCGAGTTATAGAAAAAAACAAAAACTCAAAGTTTCCTTTTTATATTACATTTCATTAAAGATGAAAGATACTACCTTCCAATATACAACAAAGATATCTGGTAGTTTTACTACACTTCTACAAACGAGTTTTAACACCTAATATAAAAGTTTCAAACCAAACAGATTTACTAATTACAGTGCAAGGAAACTTTAAATTAAAACAAACAAGACGAAATGTAAAATTTAGTATTAAAAAGTTTAAAATATTATGCACAAGAACATACAGATATTCTGTTGTAATCAGGCATACATTATGAACAAATAGAACTCACTAATGATGACAGATGATATTAACCATTTGAAAATCATTAAATATCACAGACATCTCCAGCAGACAATCCGATGTGAATAAAAGCAAACGATATTTCTTTTTAATGTACTTGAATGTTTATCGCGAACTATCACAAACTGTGAGTTCAGACCAAACGGTTTTCAACTACTTTCTTTATCAAATAAAATTTAAGAATCGGCCTTTACTTTTGTTAAAAATATCTCAATATCGGAACCAAACAAAATCGTCTTTGCAAAAAAAAGAAAAAGAAGGCTGCAACCACATGAACAAAAAAGCTAAATAAAATAAAAAAGTTATTAAAGAAAAAAGGGAAGATGAAGTGTTTAGAAATTCTTTAAAAAAATAAAAATGGGATAAGATCAAAAAGAATAACAAATATAAAGAGCTTTGACAAAGAGGTGGAAGAAAAATAAAAATTAAAAGTGATGATAAATAAATTGGAAAATCAAATATGTAAAACAAAAGAGTAGATGAGATTGAAAACAAAGAATCAATTAAGCAAGGTTGATATGAAAAAAAAAATTGTTAGGCAATTATCATAAAATAGAGATCAGACAAAGATAAAATAGAAGTATTAATATTGGATGCCTAAAAACACTTAGTTATGTATGATTTTACATTCGACAATAATTGTATTTTGTAGTTGTTCTACTGTCTTCATTACTGTAACATAAACAAAAATTACTTCTTTAGGCGCCACAATTAAAAATGTAAACTGTTTAAGTCAGGCGATTTAGGTGGCTAAAGTTGTGTTCATCCGTTACATATCTAACAATATTGATAAATTTTCACTAGTCAATATACTGAAGAAGACTGGAGCTTCATCATGCTGAAACTAAAATTGAAGATTGTCAAGACGATACAAATAATTTTCTAGATAATTAATATAACATTATCCGTTAATCCAATTTTGATAAATTGCACAATATAATATAGCTAAAAAGGATATGAAAGAACTAAAAATGAATAGAAAAGATAAATTATATATATATGGGGAGATGTGGAATAAAAATGAGAGAGCATGGATGGACGGACAAACCTGTTAGAACTTTTGAGGAGAGAGGATAGACAATACTAAATGAAAATATGTAGAAAAGAGGTAATAGTGAATATACATGCATAAGAGAAATGGGAAAGTAATTAATAGACTGTTGTGGTACAATTTTGAAGTAGTTAAAACAAAAACGTCTTTTGAGGTTTATACAGTGTCAAAATGTAACTGTAGTTGTCAATGTTTAGCCAATTATTGTCAAGGGCTTCATTAGGCAAGAAACTTGAAACAACGTTCAAAGTAGACTACTTGTCAACAATCATCTAAAGCTCCCAAACCTAACATTTTGAAGTCTGAAAACAACTTTAAAAATTTTTGTAAAAAAGAATAGGATTAAAACAAAATCCTAACAATACCTTCCAGCGTACAAAAGTAACGCTACAGTCATCCTAGATACTACTACTTATGTAGATAAGTTTAATTATATGTTATCAGACTTATAGACGTTTACCACCTGACCCCACTTCTAGGATTGAACGCAAAGTTATTCAAATTATAAAATCATCTAACCTACCTGTCGAGATTCAGCGAAGGATTGTCCCTTCCACTAACAAATCTCCTCGTCTATATGGTTTACCTAATTTTTGTACACTTTAATCTCTACTTACAAATTAGACAAATTTGATAAAAACTCTAACACTTTATAGATAAAACATCTTCTACAAATTATGATTTTCTTGTTAGATTTGAAGTTACATCATTATTTATAAAAGTTCCTGTCAAAGATTCTCTAGCAATTTTCAAACAAATATTATCTCAACATGGTAAAGAAGTAGGATTGATACCATTTATACAATAATGTCTTTTCTTCCACTTATTTTCAATTTTCAAAACTTTTACAAACAGGTTCCGGCTACTGCTATGAAATCCTCTTTGAATCTATTGTCTTGGAAACCTTGTCGTTAAACGAAAGTATGATTTAGGTATGTTTATATTCATAGTATGACCCCACGGTCGACCTTTTGATACTTTTATGACCATATCGATAAACAACTCTCAAGGTTTAAAAGAGATTTCTTCTACCGCTTTAGAAATAATTCCAGCTTTTCTACCATGCATTCACGACATTACTGATCGAATAAACAAACTTTTAAAAACGGCATTAAATCTATTTTTAAATCTTCTAACAAAATCAACAGTTTTACCATTCTCTAAGGATAAGTTATACACGATCTTCTCAGGGGTATCGTATTCCTTGATCATGTGGTTTAGGGTACATGTGAAACTGGTCGCTTCATTACTACTATTTTGGAATTTGACCGTTGTGTTAGATTAAACACGGATCCAAGCCTGTCGTAGGTGAGCATTATTTTGATACTGGTTACAAGATAGATTTTGATAATTTTGCTTTGATTGCCAAATCTTTTTCCTTATTCAATAGAAAAATCGGAAAAATTATAGAAATAATCAAGCATCAACAACTTCAATGGCGAGCGCGGTTTCCAACTTTTACCTTTGTGGATTTCTATCGTTAACCCAACTTCCTCTTTTATTTTAATCCACTTAACGACACGTGAGGTTTCTCTACATAATACGGAGATATTTTGCTAATTACTCAGACTTGTTTCACTCTAAAACTAGCTAGATTACCTGACTCTTAGTAGTATATCTTAAACTTTTGTTTGTTTCAACTTTCTCGCCTTGATAAGTGGTAAAACGTTATCATTTCGACACCGTCTATACATTCGTATTTTTTTATGTTAACTGGATCCAATGTTTGATTTTATTTCATTCAGTGCCCTTCATTAACTTTATAGTTCTTCAGATACCTTAATAAAGCTTGGACAAATGGCAACCTAAACGTTTGATAATCAAGTAACGTTGATGAGTCAGAATCTTTCGGCACAGAAATAGAAAAAAAATAGAAACGAAAAGTTTTTCAAAAAGGAGTATGAACGATCTAGAAAAGAAAATACAGTTGATAATAAGTAAAGAGGCGGTTGGAGAAGGAAAATTAGAAATTAGTGAATATAAAAAAAGAAATAACAGGTGAAACAAGAGGCTGTAAGAAAATAATTATCGGAAAGCAACAAAACGGATAGGATAATAAATAATAATAATAAATGAATTTATTTCCAGAAAATTAACAATGAATTTTATAGGATTTGTCAAATAAAATTATATATACAATAATTAATATAAAAATTAACTAATACTTATTTAAACCGGATGGTTTACAAGGTTATATACATTTCTCTATGAGGTAGGTTTTAATTCCTTTTTAAACACAACACTATAGTCTGTATACTATTGGAGCGGAGTAATAAATCATAATTGCTTGAAATAATTCTTTATTTTCTTGTGAAAGCGGTACTTCTACGGTTAAGTAAAACCAATAAATGCTAACCAAAATACGATCATTGTGCCGCTCTTGCAGCATATCGACCCATCTAGGGTCTGAGAACAATAGCTTAATCTGTAGTACGTTGTCATCAGCCCAGGTACTGACGAAACGAGAATCATAGCCGTAGATGTGGGTATTATACCAAGATACGGTGGAATATTGCTGAATTAAATTATTTACTATGAAAAAATAGATTCCACAAAGTAAGGATTGAAACAATAAAAGAAACCACATAATAATTCATATCAAGGTAGATTTTACTATTATAATATATTTACCTACTCAAAAATTTGATTTTCCAAATGTATCAGGTACCTACGCCAATGCAATACGGGAGATTCGATAATTTCTGACAGGTTTATTACTCCGCGCCAATAGTATACTGAGTATACTAAGCTAAACTACACTACATCAGGTAAACGATTAAATAGTTTAAGGCTCAAATGATTAGGCGAGTTTACAGCCACCAAAGTTTTATGTTGTGGGATACGAAAATCATTGTTAATTCTAGTATCGAAGTGATGGATGTTATTGTTCAAATGGAAATTATTTTTGTTGCTATAAACATAACAGCAAAGTACAAAAATATATAAAGACGGAAGTGTTAGCTTTATTAATTAGCTAAAAATAGGTTTACAACTTTGCATTATAGAGGCACCAACTAGAAATCTCAATGTACGTTTCTGTATTGTAAAACCGATTTCGAATGAGAGGAGTTGATCCTGAAAAACAAATACCATACCTAATACGAGACTCAACACAAGCGTGATATAAACATACAGGATCCGGCACATCAAGCGTGCATTAAAAGTATATGGAGAACTAATTCGATTCATTTTCTGAAAATAGTGCTTCGCTTGTTTTCGACATCACTGAACTCAGACAAAATATTTTCGTTCATACAGCATTTCCGGTTGTACCGGAAGTAGCTGTCAACTTTCTTATTTCAAATGGAACATGCTATTTTTATTTTATTTTCAGTTTCTGCGTAAAATTTAAGGTGTAGTTTAATTACTATACCATACCCAAAATGACTGGTTTTTTAATTTATCGATTAAAAAAAATTAAAATCATGCTGAATTGTTATTGTTCGTATCTCAAGTGAGAGTGAGAAAATATGAGAAGGATATTAAACAAGATTTGGAAAGGAGAAGGGTTCCCACAAAAATGGCAAAAATAGCATTAATATGTCTAGTATACAAGAGGGAGAGAAAAGAGACAAAAAGTAACTAAAGAGGAGTGAGCATATTGAACGCAGGTTACAAAACTATATGCAACTATTTTAAAGAAAAAGTTAGTAAAGGAAATAGAAAACAAAGAAATCATCGGAGACTGGCAAGCAGGATTCAGAAAGGGAAGGAGAACAATAGATAATATACAATATGTCCCTCTAAGTTGGAATCATATGAAAACTTTTTATTATTAATTTTAGAAAAAATTATTTTTTATAAAAAGTTCTGCATGTTCTTAAATCTAAAATACAGTCATCAAATATCAAATTTTTTTCAGTCGTATACGAGGTTTGTCAAAAATATGAATTTTACTCAATAGTAAAGTACCTTTACATTTAACAATATCGGAAAATGTTATCAAAAAAAGTTGATCAGAAATAAAGACTACGTTCAAATATGCAATTACATCCATTTACATTAAAAATTAAGGTTATTTTATTTTTAATAATATTTCTATTTTGAATGAACATTTATCTCTTGTGATTATTTATTATTTTTATGATAATTTGACTAAAATATTATAATATACTTTTACAATGCTGTGAGTTATTTTATTTCTACAGGGTGTTGAACTTTTATTTTTCAAAAATGTTCAATAAATATAATAATTTTATCAATGTAAATGGTTGTAATTGCATATTTGAACGTAGTTTTTAATTCTGCTCAACTTTTTTAATAACATTTTTCGATATTGTTAAATTTAAAGGTACTTTACTCTTGAGTAAAATTTATATTTTTGACAAACCTCGTATACGACTGAAAAATTTGATATTTGATGACTGTATTTTAGATTTTAGAACATGCAGAACTTTTTATGAAGAATATACTTAAAAAATTTTTCCTAAAATTAATAATAAAAAGTTTTTCATATGATTCCAACTTAGGGGGACATATTGTATACATATTAAGGCAATTAGTAAATAATGAAATAGAAAAGAAAGGGGAAAGATTTTGCGCTGTTTATAGACATCAAAGCTGCCTTTGACAATGTGAAATAGAAAGAAATTGTGGGAAGTGCTAAGGAAAAATGAGGTGAAAGAAGACATGGTATGGAAGCTAGAAGAAATATACAAAGAAACTAAATTTAGAGCAAAAGTAGACAGAGAAGTAAGCGGATTATTTATATCGGAAAAAGGATTAAGACAAGGGTGTCCGCTCAGCCCGCTGTTGTTCGCGACATATAGCAAATTTGGAGAAAGAGTTGGAAAGAAAACAAATGGAGGAATTGTAAAGGAGGAGTAAAGGTGTGGGTGTTAGCATAGGCGGACGATATGGTGATGGTGGCGAAAGAAAAGAAGGAGATGGAAAGCATGATGAAAACAATAAAGAACTACTTGGACAAGAAGAAGTTACTTAGTAAATGTGAAAAAACTAAAATGGTTGTGTTTCAAAAGGAAGAAGGAAAGAAGAAATTAAGACTGAAATGGGGGAAGAGAGAATAGAAAGTGTAAAGGAAATAAAATATTTAAGATACACGATGACGTATAACAACTAAGGATGAGGCACATATAAACGGGCTGAATGAGAAAAGGAGAAAAAATACTAGAGCAGGTTATTTGAAAGCTGATAAAGAGTGTAATGATGTACGGAACAGAATTATGGCTGTGGAAAGAATGGAGTAAGCTGGAAAAAATACAAGAAAAATATTGGAGATGGGTATTAGGATTGGACAGGGTATATTGTGGAAAATGAGTGCAAGATTGAGAAGATAAGAATACAAGCAGGAAAAAGGGCGATAAGATACGAGGAAGAAATGGGAGAAAGAAAAGAATACAAAATATTACAAGAAAGTTGAAAGGAGGTGAAAGAAAGGAAAATAAAATATGGACAAGACGATAGGAAGTTGTATTATGAAAGAGTGGGCTATGCGACTGAAGAAGTAGAGAAAAGAAGACGGCAGGGATAGAATATGGAGAAAGAAATGGTAGAAAGGGATAGGATATTCAAAAACAAGAAAGAATGACAAAATTAAGGGAGTAAAGATACAACACTAAATACATAGAAATTATGACAGAAGAGATGCCCAAATATTTAAAGGAAGACAGGAAGTTGAAAGAAAAAAAGATGATAACAAGATTTAGATGTGGGAACGAAGAGTGGGAAAACAAATACTGGTGGGGGGGACAGTAGAAGAATGTGTAGGTTATGTGGGAGGAGGGAAAATGTGGAACACATGAGCTTGAGGTGCTCTGAATTAAGAGAAGAGATCAGAGAAAGAAGGGTGATATTGTGAGAGAAATGAAAAGGAACGAAGTGGATGGAGCAGATACTGCAAAAAGAAGGAAGGTGAAAGGAGAGTGAAAAAGAAGGAAAAAAATTGGTTTTATTTTATTTTCTGTTTTTATTATGTAAAGTGGGGTTAAGGTGTAAATACGAATTATTTGTAATATAAAAAGTAAATCAATACATACTAAAAGAAAAAGAATGTTCCATTTGAAATAAGAAAGTTGACAGCTACTTCCTGTACAACCGGAAGTGCTGTATGAACGAAAATATTTTGTCTGAGTTCAGTGATGTCGAAAACAGACGCAACACTATTTTCAGAAAATGAATCGAATTAGTTCTCCATATACTCTTAATGCACGCTCGATGTGCCGGACCCTGTAGTATGTTAGCGTACGCGAATGATAGAGTGATAGACGAACGGGAAAAGAAAGGAAGATTGAAAATGGAGGGGCGGAGGTATTGGATGAAAATTTAGTTGTATGAAAACTTGAAGTACAATAAAAGTTAAATTTTTCTGATTTACATGACCGTTTTTATTGGAAATAATTGAACTGTATACCCCCCTCCTCAATTTTTTTTCCTTTTGCAAAGAAACACCTTCTATATGGTACAGCATTGATAAAAATTAATTAATACCTTTAATGTAAAAATAATAAAAGATATTTTGACATCGACGATTTGGCTCACTGGCACTCTGTCGCTTGAATAATATTTTAGCAGTTGTAATTCTTTTGTAAAATTCTGACACAAAGTAAATTGGTGAAATAATAGAGACATTGTACAGAACTATATAAAAAAAATTGCGTGAAGTACAAATCCGCCGGTGTTTGAAGTGCCAAACAATGCGTGAGGTGCTAATCGAATTTATTTTTATATTTTTTGATTATTTTTTTGAGAATAAGGAACAGTATAGTTTTCACCACGTGCGTGAAGTTAACTTTTATACTGCGGCAAACTTCACACTCAATTTTACCCACTTGATAAAAAAATATGCAATTACAAACTTCCGGTAACAACTCAAAATTTTACATTTCTTTGCTATTTAATTTCTTAAATCTCTAGATATATGTGTTTTAATAAATGCATACCTATGCATTTATAGAAATTTTTTTCAATATTCATGGTACACTTATAATGAATAAGGCTCGTTCCCGAATTAGAAATCATAACTTCGTTTATAGTAGAAACTTTTCAACCGTTTTGTCGAATGCTATAATTGAAGTTACCAAAGAATTTCGATATCGAATTATCGCTTGTATGTAAGCGCAACGGTTTGATGCATTTGACATGACATTGGAAAAGTTTATAGTTACAAACTGAATTATGATTTCTAATTCTAGGAGACATGCATTATTCATTATTTACTTTAGCACAAATTCTCATTATGTAATCAATTACAAATTTTTGTTAAAATTTACATATATATTATATTACATTGTGTTCAAATAATATGGTCGATGACTGACATCTATTTCAGGTCCATTTATTTTGCTAGTATAATTGAAAATTATTTTGAATTTTGTTTTCAGGTGGCTCCGAACGCAATAGATTTTATGAAATCGCCTGTGAACGTAATCGACTTTGTAGCAACTTTAAGCTTTACGTAGACATGAGCTTAAACGTAGATGGGAAATCTGAGCTATTGGAATTTTTTAGCATTATAAGAATATTGCGATTATTCAAATTGACGAGACATTCGCCGGGCTTAAAAATATTAATACATACGTTTAAGGCTTCCGCTAAAGAATTGACGTTGCTGGTGTTTTTCTGGTTTTGGGAATTGTCGTGTTCGCGAGTCTCGTTTATTACGCCGAGAAGTTGCAGGTAAGAACAATAAATTTACTTTGTAAGCGCAAAATCTTAATTAAATTGTAACTAATTTTGGAATACACAATTTATTACTTTTCTAATAAAGCTGGCGGTTTCAAACAATCATAAAGAAAAATATCAATCAAGGGCTAAATTCAATAATAAAAGAATAAATCTGCTGTTAAAGGAACGTCATTCCAAGTTTAGATACAAAAAACGGAAATTTTATTTGTAAAGGATATTTTTAGAACTAAGAACATTTATCCAATAACTTTATTACGATAAAAGCTTTTCGGAACTTTTTTAAATAACCTATTGATGTTACGTAAGCTGTGTGTTCAAAAGACTTAAATCTTCGATTTTT
Organism: Abscondita cerata; assembly: GCA_030710515.1. NCBI lineage: Eukaryota > Metazoa > Arthropoda > Insecta > Coleoptera > Lampyridae > Abscondita > Abscondita cerata. The sequence continues at coordinate 378,671 of JALBCR010000740.1, read as the reverse complement.
GTGGTTGATCCTGCGAATGTTATAGGTGATTTTTTTATAAATGGGCGCAACTTTTATTCAAATGCAATTTGGATTTTGATTTTATTGTACCGATTAAATTAGTGAAACATTGAAAATGCTTTAACGTAAATATTAAACAGTTACTTGGCTCGAACTATAGATGTGTATGATTGATGAGTATAGAGTTTGGTTAAAATGCGAGATCAATCTTAGAACTTTAATTTCATTAAATGACATTTTCTTCAATCGTTAAAGGCAAATTAATATTCAAGATAAATAATTAAACCTTGCTAAAATAGAACTAAAATAAGCAAGCACTATTACATATTTTAATTGTTATAAAACGGAATACCTTGGTAATGGTTTTGATATATTTCTTCAATTTAATGTTGCGACATTTTCGACGCTATAGGTAAAATAACAGCAATGTTTGCAAAGGTTGAACTAATGTAATCACACTTGTTGTAACGTGTGCAGAACTCCACATCGTTCTGATACTAAAAAATGTAATAGAGTATCGAAAGTGTGAGGCAACATAAAACATTTTGCTCAAAATAAAATAAACGACAGCGACGCCACTTTCATTTAAAAAAGTGAAAACAATCCAATACGTTGTAGGATCAAAATCAACATTTAAGCAATTTGTAAAATTGATTTATAAAAGAAACAGTCAACAATTGTTAAATGTATCTAATTGGTAAGCAGTCAATGTAGCATCCAACCCAGAAAAAATTAGGAGACAGCTAAAACTTTGAAATATGATACTAGGTAAGATCACCTAAAATTTCATTGCGCGTTTTGCCGTCATTTTGAAAAATGGCCGGCATTGACAGAATATGTAAATATAAAAATGGATTGTAGATTGTTCGGATGCTTAAAATTTAAAACCGATTGAACTAAATTGTAGCCTTTCTTCTGCGGGTTTGTTCGTAATTGCTACACGAAAGTTTAAAAAAAGACCAACGAAAAATGTTCAATATGTGGCATTTATTATTTTAGAACTAATCAAAAAATGTTTTTTGGGAAAATTAAATTGGTTGGGTTACCTAGTTTTATATAAAATTACTTCTTGTTGTCAAATATTAGTAAATGTGACGTTTTCTACTTAATAGTCGACTTTGCGTTGGTTTTTGTGTCGAATTTTTTGTTTTATTATGCTAGATGTCAATAAACCTTGATAATCAGAGCTATAGTTAAAATCATATAAGATTGGATATGACTCATTCTAAATAACTTCCTAAATTAATTTTCATAAACGTATGTCGCCGTTAGTATAATGATTTTATACAGGTTTTTGTATTACCGATAACATGTAATTATAGTACATTTAATCAGATGTCGTTTATTTTATTTAATGGTTCTGTATTAATTTTTCTGAATTATATAGTTATTAAACGCCTTATATGTACCTACTATTGTTTGAATTTTTGAAAACAGAAACAAAGTTAAATGCAGTTACGTATACAATACAAAACTAGCAATGAAAACAAAACGTCAAAATGAAAAATGTCAAAATATTAACATCATGTCGACATACGATTTTTACAGTCGCATACATTCGACAAACTTAAGTTTTTTATTCTGTTTTTCTAGCACACATGAGAGAAACAGAGCATTGTAACAAAATTATTATAAGGTGCATACAAAGCAACTGATTTTAACTATACTTTACAATCCGTGGAAGCGATTAATTCTAAAGTAGAATTTGACCAAATAAAATCATTGAGCAAGTACCTACTAATGCGCACTATAAAAACATTCGAAGTTTAGTCATGGGTGTCATTTCTGTTAGTTTTATTGCAAAATGGATTCTAAGTTTATACAGTGAGATTTTTCCATTTATTGAACATTTTGCAGTGTACAACAACAACAAACTGACCAACACGTTGAGCTAAGAGAGTCATGCCTAATTATGAGGAAAAATTTTTAGACTTTTGAACTCCCACTTTTGCCATTTGAAATTAGTTTTCATCAAACTAATTTCTCTGACAATATTTGTAGATGATAGTATCGACAGCAAGAAAACTCTAAAAATATGAATAAAAACCATTAAAAATGTCGTCGAAAAATATTTACCGACCTAAAACTCAAAAGACTCATCAAACTAAAGCCGCTTTCATCAAATAGAACAATAAAAATTCACAAAGAAGAACATCCAGTAACCTCAGAACAACTAACTATCTTCAAAATTCAATGCACAAATACTTCTGATATAAATAAAAGTATGTATATTTATCCTTTGAGTTAGCAGCAAATCGTCTGGCTTTTCATCAACCATGCTTAAAGATATGAAATGAAAACTTGCTGATGCCCTGAATAATCTTGCTCCATATAAGATGGAATTAATGCAAAATTTACATGAAATGTTTGTGATATATAGAGGTTTTCTTACTAACCGAATCGTTTGGCCTCATAGAAGAATTACTCTAACGTTACGGAATACTGCAACGGTAATCTTTATGGTTATTACGGATCTCTGCTACAAAAGAAAAAGCAATGCTAAGTTTCAAATTACCTTCGTATCTTAAAGAGGATAACATACCGTGGAACAAGTTAATGGTGATCTTGACACTCTAATAGCTGATGCCGCAATACGCTACGCAAATGAAAACAAAATAGTAATGTTGTTGGACTTACTAATTATGTTGATTTTCAATGCTCTTTAAGTAGACCAATGAAAATGTTATCACCTGTGTGACAAGAAATCAGTTACCAAAGCGATGTTGCACAAATTCAGGAAAGCTAGGAGACCTATGTCCACATCTTTTCTTTCTTTGTTTTATCTGGGTGTGATACTACTTTACCGTAAAGAAAAAATACAAAATAAAATAACCTTGGTTGGGGAAAATTTTGCTGGTTTTGTATAAAAACCAAGAATGGAACTGATTCATTAGATCTGAGCGGTATTATTAGTACATTTTTGTAACGCAAGAAATGAGGTTTCAACGACCGGAGTCATTGTTTCAGTTCCTGGAAAAAAGTTTAGATATTTCTAGACAACCGAATTGTCAAGTCAGCACTCTGTAAGTGTTTATCAACAATCCGCTTAATCCAGAAACGTGGGGATTGAAAATAGTAAATAACTGAACCAAATCGTTATAAACTCGACTAAAGCCGGCTCTAGAGAAATTATTGCTTTTAATATTCTGTAAGTGAAATGTTGGGTGTACTTCAAAAATTGCACCTGCCAAAAACACTTTGAGGTCTCTTCTATGCAAAATTTGTAAGGGTTATAATTGATTCAATGTTCTGATTGAAGAAGCCGAGAGCATGTCTAAAAATAAAAAGTTAATAAAACAATTTTAATTATAAAATAAATAATACAAAATTTTATATTTCTAGAAGAACACACATACGTTTACTTCTGTAAGCAAATGTAACGGATAATATTGGTGAACTGTTTTATTGCAAACAAAAAAACAATTGTACGATAAATAAAACACGGGTACCCGTCAAGTCTACTAAATATACAATAATGTTTAGTATATAAGAGTATAATACTGTATCTCCGCATTATCTCTGCTTATCAAATTTTATTGACGTCCAGTACATCATTCTGTTGGTTATTTTAAGCTCTATACGTTTTATCTTAAACAATGTTTTGATAATATCTTACTCTTGTTGATAATATAAAAAAGTAAAAATAGTTATTAAAAATTTTAATATTTTATACATTTCTCGATTTCACAAAACAATAATTACTTCAAATATATTTAAGAGCATTTTAAAACCAATTATTTTATTTGAAATTATGCTTATGCCGACTATTTTGATTAATTTTTCTATGATAATCTTATTGATGATAATACAGAATTAATGAATTAATTTAGGTGATGTAACAAAATCAAATCAAAACTTTATTTACTGTATATACATATACGTTTTTTTACAGTAATTTATCTACTTTTTACTTCTTTCTCTCTTTCCTGTGTTTTTCTTCATCTTATTATACACTTTCACGCTACTTTTCTTTCTCCAATAATATTGTCTTTCTTTCTTTCTTTCTTTTCTTAGTTTTTCACACTGCTCTCTCATATGCTCAATGTCTTATGATCCATCCCCACACAATCTACATTTTCTTTTTCGTCCGCCTGCCATTTATATTTTCATTTTCCACTCTAAACTTTGCTCTCATCTTTTTATATTTTTGCTTGCCTCCTCCTCTTAAATATGCAGGCATATCTTCTGGGTTGTACTTCTCCTGTTTCTAATTTTTGTTCTCATCTTCTGTTTCTGATTATTCCTACCTCTTTCTGATATTTCTTTTATCACTCAACTCCCTCTCTCTTCTTATCCTCTTCTCTTGCATATCTGCGCCTTTCATAATATAGCTCCAATCTATACTGTCCTCTATTTATTTTTCTCTCATTCTAACTTGAATCTGCTTATAGCTTTTGCTATTTCTCTCTCTTTCTCTCTAGTGCCTTCGTACCTCATCTTCACTGCAATTCTTTTCCAATTTCATCTTCTTCTTTACTATGTATGCTGGTGTTTCTTTTCCATCGCGAGAGATTCTATTTTAAATATTTTATTTGTATTTTTATATAATTATTTCCACTCTTTTCATCCCCATATCTTGCTCCAATTGAAATAACACTTTTTACTAGTTTCTTCCATAGGCATTTTTTAACATATTCATTTCAGATCTCCATTTGTCACACCCACACTTATCCAAACTCTGAATTTGTTTTTTATCACTATTAATATATTTCAACATATATCAAAGATATTTTATCGAGTCTGCTTTCGTCTATCTTTTTCATCTTCCTTCCACCATTTCTTTTTTCTACTTCTATCTCTTCTTCTTTTAATAAATCTCTATAACTTTATTTTTTCGTGTTTAATCTCAACTCTTTCTCTTCAAGTATTTTTTCATTGCTTTTATCATAAGCTTTTTATCCCTCTTCTTTATCCGATACCATTACCATGTCGATTGCGTATTCCAGCACCCATACATTCTCCTTTTCAGTCACTATTACCTCATTTTGTTGCCTCTTTAGTACAGGGGGTCCAAGTATATTAACAAATAACGTTACACTTAACGGGCATCCTTACCGTAATCCCTTTTTTTCAAACACTTTGCTCAAATTTTCTTCTATTTTTTACTCCTGCACCTTATCTCTTCATATATCTCTTTTCTATTTTATCTCATTATGTGCTTCTCCATTCCCTGATTTCATTAATCTTTTCCACAGCTCTTTGTCTATTTTAATGTTGTTGAATGCTGTCTTGAGTCTATGAAAATAAATGTATATATTATCTATAGTTTCTCTCTTCCTTTTAAAACTTGCTTGGCAGTCTTTTTCTTAAATCTTTTTCCGCCATCTCTTTTCCATTTTTTTCTGAATTATCGTCTTACATCATCTCTTTTTCCCACCTTTTGTTTATTTGTTTTACTCCCTTTTTTTATGTTTTTTATCTCTATTTAGCTTTTTATAACGTATTTTTTTACTTTTCCAAGTCTATCGTTGCTTCTTTTTTCTCTCTCTGCTCTATATTCTTTTAGTATCTTCTATATTTAATCCATATTATTAATGATAATGGTTAATGACGTTAGTTGTAAGGTTACCGTTATCACCAAACTAATTATTATTATTATTCACAATAATAGCGTTTGTCGTAAAAAGATGTTGCTAAAACGCAAATAACTTTTTTTGGTTTTCAAAAAAGTTACATTTTTGTGTCTAAAACCATTATTTAAAAAATGTCAGTATTAGTATTTAATTTGTTATTAAAAACAAATATTGTTGTTCAAATTATTTTAAATAATTTATTTTCATTAAAAACTCTTAAACACAATAAACAAATTTCAATACAATTACAATTTATACTGTCATTAAAAACAGTTACAAAATTCTATTACATTATTTTTAAGAATAGTCAATATCAATAAATAATAACTGTTTTAAATATTTCAAAAACTTCTGAGTAAATTAGATTGAGGCGTTATAAATTATGCAAAACTTATTATGAAAGCTTCTAGTAAAACAAAGAAAACCTCTAATATGACAAAAAATGATGTATCTACTGTTTTCAAAGATGCATAATTAAACAAGTAAAATTTTATAAGCATTGTAAAATAAGAATATTTATTTAAATATATTTTGTATTGTGTTTTTTTCGATCAAATTAAATCATAACTACCTCGGAATAAAGGAATGATATTGATAAGCACTGTGTATAATACAACATTTGGTTGCATCACAACTCAGTGGGGAAAAGTTTATAAAGTTTTGAGAAAATAGTTCGAAAATTACAAACTTGTGTTTTAATCATATTTTGTAATGTGTAGTTACGCATATTGCTATGCATTACTTTAATAAATTTCAGTTTTAATTACATTAAAAATGTCTACTCTGATGGGCTATAAGCTACTCTTGCAACTTTGAATTTCAAAATTTAATACCTTAAGTATTATAAAACTTTTATTTAATTATGAGTCTGTCTTGTGTAGGTAAAATTTTTGAAGTTTATTTTAAAATGTTGTTGTTGTGTCACTCCTAAAACGACGTTCAGAGTGGTATAAGAGTTAGTACAAATCCCAACACTTTAACATAGAAATGCAAAAGCGTCACCCCATGATTATACGATTCAGATGTGGCAGCCAAAGGAATAGTTTCTTCTAACCGGTTAAATGTTTTTAAACGATTTATCCCACGTTAATTTTTGGAAGTAGTTACATGCAAAAAGCAAGTTAACGACAATTTTGAATTAAAACGTAACGTAAATAGGGGTTTCTTTCGAGCTTAGCGGAAAGGGGTGGTTTTCATTTAATTATTTGCCTCGTGAAATAAAAAGGTCGTGGTATTTAGCTGCAAAATCCTCAATAACAATTAATACATTTGTCAAAGCCGAGTGGGCCCAAACAAGGTCACGATATTAAATAGCACAAGCCCTTGTTCGCTGAAAGCCAAATATGAAAACACACCCCAACAGTTAATAAATTTTCAACAAAAATTTAAAGCACTTCTTAATTTCTCACATTTATTAAAATAAAGTACATAAATACCTGAAGGTATCCCTTCCGGTGTACCAGGACAGGTCGTAGACGCGGCGGAAACGGAGGTGTATTTTTGAAAGATGCAGATGCAATCGAAGACAAAAGGTCAAATCAAAATATTTCTTTCTGATAACTTCCACAATTAGAAGGTCATTACGATAAATTTTTATATAAACGCCAGAAACTGGCATGTCGTTACGATAATTGTTTTGGTAGAAACCCACTCTGAGTAGGAAATTATTTTGTAGTAGGGGACGCTTTATAAACCGCATAACACAAAACTGGGTACAATTTAAATTCCCAATAACTTCGAAGACTATTTATTTTGGTATGAAGAACTAACTGTATCTTGCAATGCTGCAAGATAAGGAAATCGAGCAAAGGTCACGACGAGTAAAACAGAAACAAACAATATTTCCCGTTTGACGGAAATTCAACACCAATTTAAACATGCGCAATAAAGACTTATCAATTATTTTAAAAGGGAAACATCAACAAAGGTTACAAAGTTGCTTGGCTGGAGGAAAATCTAAAACTTTTCGAAATATTTTGACATTTTCTTTCAGGTTCTGTCAATTCAGTATCTAAAATTATACTATTATACCTAAAGGTGCGGATTATTGTTACAACAATATCGTGATCTGGATGAGAAATAAGTAAAGTGGGACACCTATAGAACAACTAAGAAGCATTAAAAGGGGGAGAATGTTGGAAGGAGCTTGTTCTCAATGTATTATTGTGAGAAACAATCCAAGGTACAGTACAAACTTAAGTAATCATCTAAGGAGGAAACAGCTCTTAAATATCTAACAAAGAAAAAATTCGGATATCTGGTTTTAAAATTTTATACCATCACCATAGATAGGCACAACAAAACAATCAATCAATCACTTTATTTGTCTAATTACATTAACAAACGATTCGGTAACTTCTTAACATACAAAATAAACAGTAAAAATAACAACAAAAACAAATAATAAAAACAATGGATCAAAGTGTGACATTATGGAGTACTCACAACAAAATTGTGCAATGTTTTGAGGTAAATATGAATATTTTGACTACTGCTATCAAAAAGGTATTAAACCATCAACTTCTCATGAATACCGAGTGAAAATCATTTATTCAATAGTAGTTCAACATCAATTACTTCAAAGGCTTTACTAGTCAAGGTTGGATCTTTTCTGCTGGACTACTCAGTTCTATAAATTTAATACAAAACCTGCAGATAATAAAAATATTGAACACTAGGTGTTGGTAGGTTTTTAAAAATGAAACTAAGTAGACGGATCTCAGAGTTTATTTTTGAATGGTCAACCTTGGTTGATGGTAGCTTCAGTGGGCGGAAACAACTACCAGAATTAAAAACAAAAAATTATTATAACTAAAAAAATTATTTGCATTAAGATAAAAATCGCAAAATTTATCTGAAAAAACAATTTTAATATTCCAGTATAGCAATGCTATGCAATGAATGGATTGGGGAGGCATATCTGGTCAGTGAATTAATTTAAAACTTACTACACTCCTATTTTACTCCTGAGTAGCGGATCACCAAAAGAAACTCAGAAAGACAATAATGGAGCTTAATTTTGGATCAATAATAAATATTATAAGCAAGAAGGTAATTTGGGATCAAATATGACCATATGACCCAATATTCTTTAATAAAATATTGCTGTGGAAAAAGATACAAGGCGTTAAATTAATTTTTATTTTATTTTTGTTAATAATTTCACTGTAGGTAAATTTATCAATTGTTACCAAAATCGGCAGAGAGGCATAACTTTAGACCAAGAACATTATTTTATGTATATATTTTACAATTTGCTGTAGGGGGCGCCACGTGAATGATTCCTGATGACTAAATCGACTGGTAACTTTTTGACAAATCTTTTAGTGATTTTGATTAGAGAATATGACGTAAATATCATTTTTACACAATATTTGTATTCCTGTTTAAATACGATAATTTCATCTGTTTCAAGAAAACGCAGTTGAACAATTCCTAGCGTCACCTTGTATACAAGGTGATTCATAACTATTGGAACATAAGCTAAAGGTGGGTTATTTAGGCCAAAATATGACCATAGGACCAAATACTCCTTAATAAAATATTGCTGTGGAAAAAGATACAAGACGTTAAATTAATTTTATTTTATTTTTGTTAAATTTATCAATTTTTATTAAAATCGGTAGAGAAGCATAACTTTAGACCAAGAACATTTTATTGATTATTTTACAATTTGTTGTAAGGGGCGCCACGTGAATGATTTCTGATGACTAAATTGACTGGTAACTTTTTTTGACAAAACTTCTTAGTGATTTTGATTAGAGAATATGACGTAAACATTATTTCTAACAATATTGGTACTCCTGTTTAAATACGATAATTTCATCTGTTTCGAGAAAAACGCAGTTAAACAATTAGTGTCACCTTGTATACAAGGTGATTTATAACTATTGGAATATAAGCTAAAGGGGGTTATTTAGACCAAAATATGACCATAGGACCCATACGCATAAATAAAATATTGACCATAATACCCAATATGTCTTAATAAAATATTGCTACAGAAAATGATACAATGAATTAAGTTATTTTTCTTTTTATTTTGTTAGTAATTTCACTGTAAATGTATCAATTGTTGTCACAATCAACAGAGAGGCATAATTATCTGACGGCCAAATACACACACTTAATAAATGAAATAATATTTGAAATCATTTTTCAACACTATACGAATTGTTTAACTGCGTTTTTTTCGGAAACAGATAAAATTATTGTATTTAAACAGGAATACCAATATTGTGTAGAAATGATGTTTACGTGCATACTTAATCAAAATGTATAAAAAGTTTGGTCCAAATAATTTTTCTAGTCGATTTATCATCAGGAATCAATCACGTCGTGTCTTACTAGAAATTATGTAAGATAGTAGATAAAATAATGTTCTTGGTTTAAAGTTGTGCTTTTCTGCGATTTTTTAAAGAAATAATTGACAAATTTACTTAAAATTATTAACAAAAAAATGAAAAAACAAAAATTAATTTAACGCCTGTCTTTTTCACAGCAATATTTTATTAATGAATATTGGATCATATGGTCATATATTGGCCTAAATAACCCGCCCTTAGTTATATCCCAATAGTTATGAATCACCCTGTATATACAATATTAGTACAGACGATATTGGATTGTTTAGTGCCTAAATGAAAAATTGTAGTCAAGATAAAACGTTGATGCAATATTTTAATATTTCTTTAATTTTATTAATAGAACATAGTTAATATCTTAAGTTATAACGATGCATTATTTAATATAATAGATCTATACGTATTAAATAATATTGAAACATTTTCTACAGGTTGCTGCAATATTGCTAATTGTATTAAGAACAACATCAGCAAAGCGAAAAGCTATAAATACTCGAACAATTTTTTACATTCAATTTATTGCTATTCGATAACAATACTTCGCATTTATTTTCAACTGCTTAGGAAATTTTGCAAGAAAAATATCATGATTAATATGGTGTTTCGTACGTTTGGCAATTGTAATGTGAACGATACCCAAGAAGAAATGTAAAAATAAACACTGTTTTAAAGCTGAGATAAATTTGTTTTTTTGTTAAATGCTTTTGCTCTATCTCTTTATGGTAAGTGGGTTTGTTCATTTAGGATTGAAAACATTTCTAGGCAACACTGAAACATAAGTATTTTGAAATATACCTGAATAAAGTATTACGCTAGAACAAAGCTTCAAATAAATTTTGTAAATTTACACCAAATATTAAAGCTTAAATTGTCGATATTTTTAACGTTGTAGTGTGATCTATACGCTTTATAACGTATTAAATATTATACGACCGTAATAAAAAATAAAGAAAATATATCAATTTGAGTGAGTTAACAACTTTGCCGATACCGCTGCAGTATATAAAATGCTGTCTTGTTAATAGATTAAAGTTTAATTGATTACTGCTGCTAAGTACATATAACTATAAATTTAATTTGGTTTTACTATCAGCAAACACGAGCAAATTAATTTGTCTCTTTACTTTTTATGTAAATTTTTATTTGGGAAAGCATTTTAAGGTTTGAATGAACTTTACAAAACTATCTTTATCGTTCATCTTCATTCTTTCAAACGAGGCATTGACAAAAGCTTTCGTGTTTATTTAACATTCCAAAGAGGGCATTTGGAGTTAAGATGTATTAATATGTAGTACCAATCAAATATACCGGATATACAAAATGTTCAGTTTGGTGTCAACTATCATATATCCAATACATACCCGAGTGGTTGGAGATACCTTGCATATATTGTCTTATTAAAACGCGTTTGATTTTTCCAGAGCAACCCAAATAACAGTTTTAAAAGCATACCGGAAGGTCTATGGTGGGCGATAGTAACTATGACGACCGTGGGTTATGGCGATATGGCTCCTAAAACATACGCTGGTATGTTCGTAGGTGCGCTGTGCACTTGCGGGAGTACTCACAATTGCGCTTCCGGTGCCCGTAATAGTTTCCAATTTTTCCATGTTTTATTCACACACAGGTATTTGATTTGATTAATATGAACTGATTCGTATTGATTATTTAAAGTGTAGGCGCGGTCAAAGTTACCTAAGAGGCGGAGAAGAGTCTTACCTGTGGAACAACCTAGACGGAAGAAAGTGGATGCTTGTGCCAATAGAAGGATGAATGCAATTAAACATCATCACCCTCAATTGTTCAAAGATGCATTTGGTAGTGCCAAAGTCGGTAAGTCATTGTAATACCTTAAACCATCTGTTATTGCACTATTTCTTTGATAAATGTTAACATTAAGCGTAAGAAAATATATCAGAAAAGCACCATAATCCATAATAACAGTAGGTAATGCGCAATTCAATGTTGTTCAATTTAAATGACATACCTTTATTAAACTAAACAACAAGTTAAAGGGTGTATTTCTACATGTATCTAATTCTCAAAAGTTTAGGGACCACCGAATTTTTACGTCATATCATACGCCTTCTCTACATCAAAACCGGACGTTAGCTGATGTATCTGGTATCAAAACTTGGCATGATGGAGGGTTTGAGTTGAACTGTTGAACCAGGTTGTCCAACAATGATCGGCACGGACAAAAACTTGAGCGATATTTCACCAACTGGTCGTTCTTCTCCATACACAAGACCAGTTTTTTGTTTACCATTAATTTGAGAAGCTTACTCAGACACGACGTTGCACTTATCGGACAGTAATATGGGTTATCGAATGATCTTTATCGCTCTTAAGTAGCGGAAAAACAATAAGTTCCCTTTAACGTGAAAGGTACATGCCTTCGGTCCACATCCGATTAAAAGCCGCTAGCAAAGAATTTTAAAAATTCGTCGGCTTGTTTACAGAAAGCGTACATCATCCCCGGGGTAGCTATTAACAGATTATGGTGAGAGCCTGATCCAACTTCTGTTTTGTGAATGGGACGTTGTAGTCCTATTCGACTTCGGTGCGAAAATTAAGATGGCGTTCTAAAAAGTTTTTGTTGGAATTCCACCTGCTCAAAATGGTTCGCAAACTTTTTGGCTATCTCTGCCAACTCATCTGTCGCGACACACCCCACTCCCCAACCCCCAAACACGAGTTTGCAAGTGCTACTTACAACCAGAGATCCTACCTTCTTCCACACTACCGAAATCAGAGAATCGGTGTTAATTAAATATACTTCCTTAGCTCGCGACGCTCTTTTGCTTCACAATATTGTTCAACGAGCCTCTGCTCTGGTACGTTTGAACAAAATGATGTTTTCGAGGATTTTGTGCTTCTTGAAAATGTTGAAAGTTCTCTTTTCCGATTATTTTCTTAAGATTAGTTTATTAAAATATTAACAAAGAGAGTACTAATTTACTTTGGTAAATGTTCAAACAAATCTTAATTTTCTTGGATGCTCGATCTTGAATTTATTTTGTTTATGTTTTGGGTCGTGGGAAGAATTTTGAACGAATTTTCGATTAACAATTTAACAAAATGAACATTGTTTGAACATATACTCAAGTTAATTAGTCTTATTAATTATAGAAAAGTATTGTGATTAAAATTTTTGTAGAGGTTTCTCAGAGGTAGGTACTCTATGCCTTTTTTGTGCATCTAAAGTTAAGGTTGTGGAATTAAAAAAAATCGATTTTCTGGGAAACGATATTCCATAAAATGCATACGTATAGTATATTAAAATGATTACGAAATATCTAACTTTGTTTTTGTACAAAAACCCAATCAAAGATAAATTTTAAGCTTTAATTTTTTTTATTTATCTGATTCTGGGTAGAAAATGCACATGTGACCGAGAGGGAGTAATTGTGTGAGGCTTGGTTTCTTCGGTTCTTTGCATTGATGTACCTGAAGATGTTTTTGATGTTGGGGTTGCACTGTTCTGTTGAATGATCTCGCCATTAAAAATGTTGCGGGCGATCATGTGACTGTTTCAATATTTCGATGATGTAGGGCAATCCGGAAAACTAATCGACGATGCTGCGTTGCGGTGCTGCTGTCAGTGTAGTTGCTGCTGCGTTGTAGAATGTCGCTGCTAAGAGTGGTAACATGTTGCTTTAAAGGTAGGTTGTACGTATGCATGTGCTGTATTTCGCAGTGTTAAGACGTCGGAACTGGGCATAATAACCTTCATGAGGTGGAACCAACTTGTGTTTGTACTAGTATCTGAAAGGCAGTACCTCGAAGACTTAGAGCCGCCAGTTCCAGAACGAATGCGTGAGCGAGTTTGGTGCTTTAGCGTGTCCTATTTATAACACCGGACGTTGCAAGCTTTGTGACATATAGGCGAACATGTGGCTGCAGCAAAGTTGTACATCAAAAACTTGGGTTTCTGGGTTTTGTGGCGTGTGTGCGGTGTGATTGTTAACGGCATGTCGTAATGAGACGTTGATTTGTTGGTTTGCAGAAATGCTCTTTTATCGTGTCGATGATTGTTTGTTGGTTGGGTTAATTGTTTAGACTTAAGTAAGAAGACGTGATGCGTGCTCTTCTTTAAGCAGAGTTGCAAGTATTGTTGTTGGCGTACGTGTAATGAATTGTTACGTTAAAATACGACGCATTCGGTAGGACAATTATATATTCTGCCGACATTTTCTCTCAGTGTGTCGATAGATGGCTACACTACTGCGACGTCTACGTAATAACGCAGTCATTTTGTGTTAGTATTGGTGGTCGTGTCAACTTCGTCTTAACCGAGTTTTGTATTAGTTAACGTATTTATATCTAATTATTCTCAGCATGGGAATAATCCTCTTTTAACACATTTTTTTTTAGTTTATTTTTTTCTTCGACGCACTTATTTTAAATTGTTAATTTTTCTAATATGTTGACCGACTGTCGTAAGTAGTTCTGAGTCCACGCCAAACTCGCTTAATATGTGCGTTTCCTTTTTTCATTTTAGACCACTTCCTAAACGAATTTTTACACTTTTTTCTATACGAATTCTTACACGTAACTTCAACGGAATTTTTATACGAAAATTATTACACGACTTTTTAGACGAGAATTTTACGTTTACAGTTCTGACTACGTGCATAATTCTTCCCTGTTTTTAACGCTGGGCGTTATTACAAAACACAGGGGTTTTGTCGTACATAATTGAGTGTTTTAATATAATTACTGTTTTATCGTTACAACTGTTTTAATTATTAGATTTAATTTGCCTGTCGGTTTCTTGTTTGTTTATGTACAGTACTTATCAACGACCGTTTCTCGTCAATTCTCTTAAAGAACAAACAAGTGGCGTTAATTATTATTTAAGATCTAATAAGAACAATTAATTCAGTTTCTATTCTAATAATTTTTCTTAACCTGCGACGTTTTCGATGTAATTAGTTCAGCCGTGCTGGATACAGAAATTGATGACGGGTTGTTCATATTTAATTGTTCTTACATACATCAATCATATTTAATCAATAATTGAAATCAACGTTTTCAATTACTACTTTAACAGGATGTTGCAGCAAATGTATATGGAAGCCGTTGAAGGTTTGCGGCAGCGCCGAGGTCGAGTCGTGTTGTAGTAGTAGTTTTATACTTGTTGTTGTTTGGCCGCTGCGAGGAGTACTTTAGCGAGCATTCTGAGTACCACGAGGTGTAACAGAACAACAATGGCCCGATGTAGATTATCGCGTACATCTTCTAGGTTGTCTTTGTTTACGTGTTGGTCGTCAGCGTTTTGAAAGTAGAGTTTTTCTTTGGAAGGGTATCCGCCTATTACACGAGACTAGGCCACGGTTGAGTTCTTGGTGTTCACGTCTGTCTTTGCATCAAGTCGAACGGTGTGGGTCACTACTTTGGGCTTTATGTTCACGCCCGTTTGGATGTGGATGAAACAAACAACGTGAGGTGAACGGTTGTTTATTGTTGACGGCACAAAATACTAACTATGGAGGTTTTGCAGTACTATATGTATTATACACCAGTCTAATTAGACTATTCTTACTACATAATTTATACAATTTGTATTTCACACAACGGTTGAAAGAGTTTGCCTCTGCATATCTTACGAGACCGTTTTATGTGCGACCTAGAAAAGACTATCTACACACTTAAAATCGTGACCCGGTTTGTCTGTGTGTGTGTGTGTATGTTTGCCTTCTCCTCCGAAACGGCTGAACTGATTTTGGAGATCGATACGTCAAATTGTTCAGGAGGTCCAGGCGTTGATCTTAGGCGGGGTCACAAGTTGACCTGATCTTTGACCTCTGACCTGAAGTAGGTAGTGACCTCACGTCTTTAATTTCAGGTTTGTCTAGATTAGGCCCATTTTCAAATGGGTTTGGTTACTAGTTATTAGATATTTACATGTTATAAAACTGAAGTATTTTAAAGTTTGCATAAATAAAGCGTTTGTGGTAAAATGTATGTTGCCACAAATGCATAGTTTCAAAATTATTTTGTATAAGAACGTTTATAAACGTAAATAATCATTTAAATAACTTTACTTTTAGAGAAAAACGGTTTGCATGTAAGTGTTACTACTAGATTTTAAGCAGAGTGATTTTTAAAAGCACTTTTCTTGGAACAGGCACATCCTTGCGATGTAATCAAAAAATGTTTTATAATTTAAGAAATAGAAAATATTATATTGATTTAGAAAAATGATAGGGGCCCGTCAAAATGTTTAACCATTTGTAAATAATTTGAAAAAATACCTGCACCAATTTGTTTTTAAGGTCGCCGTAGCCCCGTTAGGAATCATTTTTGATATATGTAGAAAAAAGCATATCTTATTATGTCACAAACTAACTAATTCGCAGTTTATTTGACTTTTACTACTTAGATTTTTGTTATGTTTCAAATGATCTTTAGTATTGAATATTGTTTCTTTTTTCTTTTTTTTGTGTTAAACTTAAATGTTTATTTAATACTCAAACATATTCATCATGTATCAAACTTTACGTTTACTTCAAGGATTAGGTGAGTAGAACTGCGCCTACTTTTAATAGGTAGCTGAATCTCTGAATTACTAATTAAGATTATATTATTTTTCTAGTTTTCTCTGTATTTTGTATACAACGTCGGAAAATAAAGTCGTTATTTATTTATTTATTTATTACACAAATTAGTGTTATTTTCTATGTACATTGTAATGTTTTATTTGGTTATTGAGATACACTGTATTTGCAGAGAGAGTATTTTTACGTTGATTAGTTATTGATTGAATTGCATCTTGCCGGACTTGCATCATACTTTATTTTTGTAAAAGTTAAATGTCTTCATTTTTTATTATTCTTTTTTTTTTATGTGTAGTTTTTGTTTTATGTTTTCTTACCTTATTTAAAAGTACAAATAAAAATTATATGAACAAATAAATAAATAACGGATTTTTTATTTTTAAAAGATTAACTACTATAATAAAAAGCACCGTCCTCTTGTGTACCGTCTTAAATTTTTTTATGTAACTGCTCATTCAAGATCCTGGTTTTAAGTGAATCTAGTTTTACTGGTTTTTATTGTACGTTTAAGTTGCATTTAAAATAGTTGCTCTTACTTTTATTGTAGTTTGTAATTGTTATAAAAACAGTACATTTTCTTGTCCAAACGTTTTGGAAAAAAATATTTACGTAAAATATTAAAATATGAAACAACCGCTGGATAGGACGACAAGAAAATTTATTTACGTGCAAAAAAGTAATCCCGTTAAAAATTTCGGCAAACTATTTGAAGTAACGATAAAAAAGGCAATTTGTTATTTTCGGATTATTATGGAAGCTACAAAACTATTACAGGTCGAGAATATATTGCCGGAATACCAATCATATGTAACGCCGGAAGGTCAAAAAAGATTGAATTAGGAACAACCGTAAACCTTTTTTATTTAAACGTGGAATACTGTAGAAATTTATACAGTTTAAAGTGACAAAATTAACTTATGTAGCATCCATTAATTACTACACAGACGAAAGAGAGCAAAAAGTACATGTCACGTGCATCTTGTTAACAAATTAGTTCGATAATGCTGTTAAGAAACGTAATTGCTTTTGTGTCGGATATACATTGTTTACCAATCAAGCCATCGCTGTTGTGTTCTGTACGGTTGAGTTCTTTTTCTATTAAAGCGTTTACTCTAGAAAAACTATATGAAATACCAAGTTTTCAATTTAGTCTCATAATCCCTAAGAAGATTAGGCAAGAACTAGATGAGCTAAAACACATTGTTTTAGGTTTTGGTAGATTTACGTTATTGTACTCAAACGTTAACAACTTGTACGGTTATCTAATGCCTTCAAATCAACCCTTAAGAAGCGTGGGTATTCGTGCTAAATAAGTTAAAAATGTGAATAGTTTGCCATCTGTTGCAACTTTAATTAAAACCTCAAAAACTTTTATAGAGAATAAAAACAGAAAGTGTGATGGTAGCCTGGTAGATGTCAGGCGCTTTCTTACTTTGTTTGATTATATTTTATTGATTTTTGTTTAAAAATTTAAACAATTTTATTGTTCTGTGTAAATGATGGAATTTTCTTGAACTACAAAATGTTAAATGTACATTGCGCACACTCATCTTCTTTATTATTCACTTTAGCGTAACTTCTTAAAAATTGGAAAGTGTCGTTCTTAATTGAATTTTTTGTCTAATAATACATTATTTTCTTTAGGTAATATAAACGGGGTAAACGTGATTGGATTGGCTTTGCAAGGACCGTCAATGCCTAGCATAGCTGTTTTACATCACAATGGCCCTTATAACGTACAACCACGCGCAGGTAATAAAAAACTTCTTGCAAAACTTGGTGCATGTTATCAAAATTTTTTTCAGGTGATAGCGAACATGCTAATGGAGAAAGTTTGGGTGCTTCATTTAAGGCGAAATCGGTGACATCAGGAAGCGCCGATCCACTTCCATTACAACCCCGGTTGCTTCCACAATTTTGCATGGAATCTGTAATGCGGGAAACGCGTTCGGAACCGCGCGAAATACAATTACCAGGAAAACAATAATGGATGCAACCGAACACGGTATAGCAAGCGCGTCGGCCATTGCAATCGGAAGTTCGACCGAAGTATTAGTTAGCATATTAGAAAATCAAGCTGGATTTAGAAGAAATTCATTTTTAAGTGTTAATTCCTCAAAGTCCCATATCGTTAAAACAAAAATCTAGCCCTATAAAAAGTTGCAAAGAAATTATTAAAGAAACTGAATTAAACGACGACGTCGGCAACAAACTCGATAACGAAGACGATGTTAAATCGTCCGATATAGAATTTTTAAAAAGTCCCAGTACTGAATTTACTAACCCTTCAGACGCATCCAGTCCCGCAGAAATTCCTAAAGGTTCTAGGTGTCACAGCTTCGGTAGTAATACGTATTTGTAATGTTAAAACAGTCAATCATCTGCAACACTTAACCTGAAGTGGTCAATTTATGAATTATGTGAGAAAATGTGTCTGTGTAGATCTTATGTATTATGCATTAGTATTTGTAAAATATTCATCGTTTGAAGACGTTTGTAAAGAATCTTGTCGTTTTACCTGAATGTACGTTATTTTTGTATGTGTGAATGTACAATTTATAACTTTTTGAAATCAGTCAAATTAAGTGACCACGATATGAGTTAAGGTAATTTAAAATTTATCATTAATTAGATGATGTGAAGGATTTTTTAAATGGTTAAGTACTAAAATAAATTAAATTCAATTAAAATTACCGTAACTGTTCGAAATTTAAATCTTGAAACTACAAACGAATTAGGTGCTAAATAATCATATATTTTTATTACATCGGAGTGAAAAACTACTTTAAAACATCCTCGTGCATTAAATTTACTAAACAACATTATACGACAAGTTATTGGCGAGAAAGTGTATAAATTGAAAATCCAGATCGTGTTACATACGGTGGCATTTTAAAATACTTTTACATTTTCCTTTAAAATGTAAAAAACTTCTAGATGCCCTGTTATGAAGAAACAAATCATTGAAAACCACAAGCAAATGACCAGGGTCTCTCAAAGAAGATCTTCGAATTATCATGGATGTTAAATTTAATTTACAATGTAGTAAGTAGTAATTGGTAATTATCTATAAAGTTAGTCGATAATGTGGGGCTGAACGATTCTGGCTTTAATAGAAAATTTTTAAAAAATTACAGATACCGAAACTTTTCAAAATTGTAAAGCTGTCACGAAATTGTTTTTAAATGGTACACCCAATACTTTTTGACCTTAACTATTTCTCTTTTTAATTATCTATATTTTTTATTAAAATTACTAAAATGTTTAGTTTTTAAAATATGGTACCTACTAGTGAAATCGTTGAGGGTACATCTCACAAACAAAACTTATCTCTTCCTCCCTCAAAACGTAAATTATGTCAATACGCTCTTGTATAATTTAATTTATTGACTAAAATCAATACATGACAATCCACACACAAGAATATTTTGTTTGGCAGATTTAATGTCTTCTAAAATTGTTACTGGTACAATACCCATTTCTATATATGAAAACATCAAGGTTTTACTTTTTCTTATTTCACTATTATTTGTTTTATTGTAAATTTACCTAAAATTAAAGGTTAAGATCGGCTAATATAAGTGACCATTTAAAAAATTCAAGGTTAACCTACTTCAAAATTTCATAATTTGACTTTCTGCGTATAACGACTTCACAAATAGAACTTAATCGAATTTATATTTTGCAAAAGCTTTTGCATTCAGTGACAGATTTGCGATTTCTAAGAATGTAAGAAATGAGGCTTCCACCACATGCTTCCATATGGTCGGAGTTATTGTTGAAACAAAACGTCTTCCGGAATTAGACCGTGTCAAAATGGTAACCGCAGTTGCCAACGTTTCGCTATATATTGTAAGGGACTTCATCAGGGCAAGAAACTTAAAGCAAACAAACGAGAATTTATGGTAGATTACTAAAGTCAGATAATCAACTTGTTAACCAAGTCAGATTCTAGACTAAAAAAGTTTGAGTATTATACATATGTATTTCCCCTAATTACTGAAAAGGCTAAGTAATTAGCGAAATACCTGCGTATTATACCAAGGAATTTTTCTAATTACTCAGAGTTTTTTTTAGTTTATAATCTGGTTTCATTGACAAGTTGATGTCTTTTAGTAGTCAACCTTGAACTCACTTTGTTTGTTTCAAGTTTCCTGATGAAGCTCCTGAAGATATGTAGCAAACGTTGGTAACTACGGTTTGAAACGGTTCCATCCCGAAAAACGTTTTTGTTTTAACGATTTCTAAAAATTTAGTGTAAAGAAGGCAACCGCTTTTTACCAAACAAATATAAATTTCTAAAAATGTGTAACCCTAGAAAATTGAAACATTTTGTATAACTAAAAATAAAATATTTTATAATAAAACCAGTGTCATCTAACTCCAATTATTGACTCACCATGTACAACTTTAAAAAAATTCGCACTGGTGTTTACCGATTCAATTTTAAGCGTCTTTATATTTTTTTATTTACTTACATCTGCGTGTTTTTTGTCTTGTTTTTAAAGATTCAGTTAGTGCTTTAAATTAATATTGATATGTTTTATTATTTATTTTTTTCTTTATTTTGGTACATTTCAATCTTCAATCAGGTACTTTTTTGCAACGCTTTCAACCATTCAACTTTGTTGCATTTTTCTTATTTTATTTAATCTTCCTTGATTATTCAATTTTCTATTTTGTAGGAATTGACGCTAGTATTAAAACAATATATTGTAATTTTTATTAATTATTGCTTTGTTAAGATTTTCTTCTAAAGCATGTTCTAGGATCAAAAGCAAATAAAAATAATTTTGCCGGTTATATAGTAGGTATACAGCGTGGGACAACGCCGACGAAACAGAACCAATTGCAGTCACATCAATAATTAAAAAAAAAAAAAAACTTAAACCCGCCAATTTTATTTCTGACGGGAACATTTTTTCAATTGCATTATTAAATTGTTACTGTAATATCTTTTGTTCTTTTTAAATGACAAATCCGCAAAATCATATGAGGACCCGCTAAGGGTTTTTGTACGGTTCCTAGTCGAACGGCCAAAAGAAACTAGCAACATGTGGGTTTTTTTCAAAAGCATTTTTGTCGTCTATCCGATTTTGCACAAAAACTGTGGGTTGCCATTTAAAAGTTTGATGTGGCTTCATTTCCATTAGAAATTGAGGTAATACTGGAATGCAGACAGGCTGAAAAGACGTCCCCTTTAGAAATAAAATTGACGGGTTTGAGTTTTTTATCGATGTGGCTGCAATTGGCTCTGTTTCGTCGGCGTTGGCCCACCTAGTATATGAACTAAATTGATACAAAACCTAGTTCTCTTTCAAAGTGCTTTTATTTTTGTATATTTCTTAAAAATACAATTTTTATTTTTAGTTTCATTACTACAAACGCTCGTTTTTATGTAAAGTGTGTCTACTTAAGTTGGAATCATATGCACAACTTCTTTATTATTGGTTTTTGAAAAAAGTTATTTTTATATAAAAGGTTTGCATGGTCCAAAACTTAAAATGCAACCATCAGATGTCAATGTTTTAAGACGTACACGAGGTTTGTCAAAAATATAAAAATATGCTTAAGAGTAAAGTACAATTATTTATTTACAATACAGATATGAAAACACAGCTATTTAGAATAAAAAATTCAGGTCTGGTGATTATTTACTTCCGCATTACTTACTCTATCTTAATACATTTAACGTCATCTAAGATGCACTGACATGAAATATTTGAAGCTGAATGTCAGAGTGAGTTGGTATTTATAATACGGATAGTAATAAAAGAGTTTGAGAAAAGAACAATAAAATGTTTACAAAGAGAAGATGGATAAGTCGAAGCTTTAGTAGATTGAATTAAAATTTAATTATGTTTGTTTCTGTATAAATATGTGACGTTTGTTTACTAAATATTCTTTGTACGGATTTTCCTATATCTAAAATAAATAATTATTAGGCATTCATTACATATTTAAATTGCAAGATTTATCAAAACCATTAACACATGTAAACATTATCATATTTTTAACAGAAAAAATGGATAAATTCAGTATTGAAATTTATAACTGCAAATATTTATAACGTAAAATGTAAATAATCACCAAACCTGAATTTTCGTGCAAATGGCTGCACTTTCATATTTAGATATAACTTTTAATTCAAAACAACTTTTCATTAAAACATTCTTCTGTATTGTAAAAGATACTTTACTATTCAAAATTCATATTTTTACAAACCACTTATACGGCTGAAGACATTGATATCCGATGGTTGAATTTTAAGTTTTTGGCCATGCAGAGCTTTTTATCAAGAATAACTTTTTTCAAAAAACAGACAACAAAAAGGTTTTCATATGGTTCCAACATAAAGTAGACACATTGTATATATTTTTTTGATACTATTTCTTTTCGAAGCGAAGACAATGTTGCACATCATGTCTGTAAAGTAAAGATTTTACCACGTTGCATAATAATTACATCTGTTGTTAGATAGTTGATCTCCTGCTTGGCTAAATTTAAATCAATTTTTTACGTATTTTTTGAAAAATTTTGCATACAATATCTATTTACTCGCATCATCTAATTAAACAATTAAATGCATTTTCATGTCGACGTATTGTAGAAAAAAAATAAGCACTTACTCTATCAAAATAAAAAAATATAAACGCACTGTGACATACTGTTACAAAAATAATTAAAAACATTTTCACTTTCTATGTAGAATAAAACTTTATTCTTAAATGTACGGTCCAATATTTACCTGAAAACAACAGCGTATAAATGTAATTAGATTACTGTACATTAAAAACAATTTCTAGATCTAAAATCTAGAAATCAAAAATCTGTAATTGTGAGTAAAAAGATTTGGTAATAGGAAACGCTCGCTGAATATTAATATTAATATATTTTTGTAACTATGTAAATTTATGACTGAAATATAAAAGATCATTTAACGGTTTGTGTGTTTTAGTTTTTTAGTTCGAAATTTAATCAATAATTTCTTATCATTGAAGAAAACATTTAATTAATGTTACCTGAATTTGCGTATTAATTCAACTACTTTGAAGAACCTCGACGCTGTTATTAAAAGTGGTAAGTACTTTTCAGTCCCAAATTAATAATATCTCTAAAAACATGAATAGACCCGATCAGTGTGACGTCAAATTAAACCGCTAAATCAAAATTCGGTACTTTGCAAAATTGTGGTCAAAAAGTGAACCTTAAGTACATGGACTTAAGGGTGATAATAAAATAGGTCAATAAAAGTGGTTGGTTTTCCAATATACACATAAATAGGGAAATCGTTGTCATATTCACTAATTCTGAACCTTTATCTTTCATCTAGTATCAATAATACATTTCAAATAGCATATTTTTATTATAAATTAAAATTAACTTATATACTACAAATACATGCGCAAAAACCAGCTGGCGGGAACAGTAATGTTAGAAATACGCACCGGGTTAACCTTATACTTTGTAATTGCTGTTTTCCTTTGTTGTTCCTGGCGTTACCCTTGTTCTTTATTAGCTTATTGACTCGTTTACTTCATTAGTTTGATCTTTATAATACGTAATTTATAGTTTAATTTAATAGTACTTCATAGTAATTAGGTTATGGTTAACCCGGTGCGTATTTCTAAAATTACTGTTCCCGCCAGCTGATTTCTGCGCATGTATTTGTAGTATAAAAATTAATTTTAATTTATAATAAAATATGCTATTTGAAAATGTAATATTGATACTAGATGAAAGATAAAGGTTCAGAATTAGTGAATATGACAACGATTTCTCTTATTTATGCGTATATATTGGAAAACCAACCAACTTCTATTGATCTATTTGAATATAACCCTTAAGTAATTGTACTTAAGATTCACTTTTCGTCCACAATTTTGCAAAGTACCGAATTTTGAATTTAGCGGTTTGTACGTGACGTCACACTAATCGGGTCTATTATGTAAAAAATTAAAGAAAGCTGATGGAAATTTTATTGTCTGTAACTTTTATTTGATATATTTTTTTTCTCTAGTTCAAGTTTCCCATTTGTTACGCCATGAAAGTCTAAACTTAATAACACGGCGCAACAAGTGTCCAGCTAATTCATTGGCGATGGGTCTCTCACTTACCTTTACGGAAGACTAAAGGTCCTTAATACGAGTCACAGTCGGGTTGTCAGGCGCCACCCTAATCTTTTTAATATACAACAAATACTCACTAAAGAATAGGGAAAAACGTAAACACTTGAAGAACGCGTTCTAAAAAAAAATAAGAAACATGAATTACGTCCGGTTTTCTATTGAAATTCAAAATATCAAACTATACAGAGATTACACCATGGTCGTGTATTATTTAAACATTAATAACGCATCCGTTTTTCCTAAAAATAAACGCACAAAAATCAACCCCGATACCGGGTGCGTTGAAATGCGAAACAAGGTTTTACTGACGTTTACATAAACATACAAGAACCAACAACAAAAAAATATAGATTTACAACCGAAATAAGACGGTGGTCAAGATAAAATGAAAATACTTAAATTTAGCATTAATTTGAACTTTGCAAAACCCGTCTCAGTTCGTTTGCTCGAACAACGACACAAGAATATACATTCAAATTAAAACTAAAATCTGCAAGGAGGTCCTATTTTAATCAAATATTCGCACCGCACACGGAACCACTACAGACACGATAGTTCTTCAAAAATATCAATCAAATTACTTATTTTATTCTGATGCACCAAGTAATCCGTTTTGGGGATTTACACCAAAACTGGAGTTTGTCGCTTACGAAACCTTACAAAAATTAACATTCTACAATTCTCAAAAAGATGAACAATCTGTCATTATAAAAATTTTAACCGTGGGTTATTAGTCAAAGAAGTGTAACATTAAAATTGACCAACACAAAAATTGTTGGCCAGCAAGCTCAGAATCTCATTCGGTGGCTATGGGTAGAGGTAACTAACTATGTAATAAAATACGTTTATCAAGCAAAAACAAGTTTATAATAGTTATTTACAGAATTCATAAATTGCAGTTTTCGACAATTGTCTACATAAGTACGTAAAACAAATAAATTAAGTGAATATTAAGTATATGTTGTGTTAAACAAAACTCCAAATTAAATAAGAAGTCATAAAAAACTGTGACGTACCATGTGCATTGATAAACTAATAATAAAAACAACAATTATAACCTCAAATAAATCATATAAATAAGTGTGGGCATTAATCAAAATTGTTCCAGTTGTAATAACGATTAAGGACAAGCGCAAAAAATCAACGCCTATGTAAGTATGTTCAAGTCCTAATTACAGTAGTTAAAAATACTAATAGTAAAATTAAAATTTATCGTTTTTGAATAATTTGTGGCCCTTGTAGTCGCTTTAAATCTTGTGCAAATCCTGGCAATGTCTGTAAAACCACGAGTTGTGTAAAGTTCCTTCAGCCTCCGAATGTTTAATTGGTGGCACAGACTTTGCAACCCTTAAGTCAACTACCATCGAATAATATTCTGCGACCCCTCAAGATCAGCTTGAAGAAATTTAAATAACCCGGAATAAAAAAAAGGCACAATTGCCTTTTTGTTAGCTTATAATCTGTAGTCGAATTAAAATATTCTCTAATTAAAGAATACAATGGTTCTTTAATTCGATAATAATTTTCATTAACGTTTAATTTTTAATTATTACTTGAAATCATTGTGGATGAAATTATTCTACACACCTATGACGTTAGCACGTCTTCCTGTCCATCGCCTTTCCTTTTCCAAAACCAAACATTACCAAAATTTAAATTGAATTTGATAAGAAAAAGATAATAATGTGCATTGTAAGTTGCCTAACTAAATGCAACTAATATTTAAAATCGTTAACATCGTCACACAAGTATTCAATTTAGTCAATAAAGGCGACGAAATTCAAACCGTCTTTCAAGGAACAAACAACGAGTCCATTAATTCAGCATAACAAACGATGATATGAATGAAATAATTCCATGAAAACCCCGATTGTGACTGCCACATTTCTTGAAAGTTTAATTGTGAGAAACAGAAGATAAAAAGTTTCATTAACCTACAACTGAGTTTGTTGTCTTTTAGCGGTTGAATATTGATTCTCACTTCGACTTTACCTTACCTCGAGTAAAATATAAGTACTTATCTGAGTTCTAATTTACATCTAATTGCAATCAATGCATCAGTGTGTTTCTGAAAACGTTAATGTTTAAGGTAAGTTCTGGTAGCAACATTAAGTTTTTTTCGCAATTTCTGACCTAACCATCCACCCAACTGAAAAATACGTGTAGGTGTAACGATTGTTGGCCTCGTAATTCACCGTCTTTTGGTAAAATCGTTTTTCGATAGCTCATTCGTGTGATCCAGAAAGTCCGAAAAACCTATGTCTGTAAACAAGCAAGCCTGCAAGTTAGTACGAGCGATAGCGCCTCACAGAAAGCACCTAGAACCTTAATTTTTTCACAGTAGGTCTGGTCTACTACAAGGAAGATCTGATTATAAATTGGGCATGGTACGACGCACCCTTCCTGTCTCAACCCTACCACAATCATGTCCAAATCAGGTTTTTGAGGCAACTTATTACCTTACAATTCAATGTTTGTGCTTCATGACTCAAACTAATGTTGTTCGTCATAACAACTCATATCTTTTGGTACCTGCACTGCCAGCACATGGTGGATAACTAATTTTCTCATTTTTTTCTCTTCATTTTTTCTCCTTGTTTTTTCTTTAATTTTTGTTTTCAAATTTTTTCTTCTAATTTTTTTTCTCCTTATTTTTTTCTCTTAATGTTTTTCTTCTAATTTTTTCTTTTTATTTTTTATTCTAATTCTTTTTCTAAATATTTTTTTCTAATTTTTTTTGTATATTACTTTGGTTCAGTTTTATGAACTTAATTTTACCTTATGTCAAGGTTTTCTGAGATTTTATTTTCCGTAACCAATGATAAGGGCAATTATTAGTACTGTTTTGTGACGTTCCCAAATCCGCCTCAGGAAGTTAACGGCGTTATCAACCATACGAAAATCATCCCCTATTATATCAATCGCCAACGATAAGCGGTTAGTACCTAATAGAATTAAGAGTACACAAATCTTTAGTTAAAACATTGTCGGTTTCGCCAAGTTTAACCTTTGTCAGTAATTTTAACACAACATCACAAAATAGAAGTAAAACAATTCGCATCAATATTAAAAACGCAAATAAATAAATTATGTTTAGTAACAAAGAAAAAAGACAAAGTATTTAGAAATCCTTAAAATGAGTTTTATTTGAATTTCTTTTTTAATTTTATAAGCATTGCAATTTTGACAAATTTAACAATCATGGCTCACTATGTTTGATATTTATAATAAATTAATCATCTTTGAAATAACTCAAAACGCACAACAGGAGGCCGTTTATATTGTATAATATTTTTCAAAGTTGATTAGTTTTGTGGAATATTTTCTTAACATCGAAATAATATTCATTTTAGAGTTAGTAAATGTTATTGAAAGTTGTCTTAAAATATTGAGTAGAATTTGAATCTTTCATAAAAAATATAACATGCCGTTTAAAATAAGGAACATCCGGTATATGCGAAGTGCTGTAACCGAGACATTATTTTTATTAAATATAGCATCTGTGAACCGCCTTTACGCAAATTTTCAGTTTCACAATAAGTCTAATAGATCCTCACCGTGAAGCACCCCGTATAATGTCTTTACAAATCATTAATACTATCGTATAAATAATTGTTCTAATCCTGGTCTAAGGTTCTAATACTAATAACAATTTTAGTACGAGCAAAAGCATGGTGGTGGATGGAGGTCGCATTTTTAAATAAACTTTGTGGAGATGGTATTTAAAATAATAATGGGCTTGAATTCATCATCAAATCATACTAAAGCCTCTGACAGAATCGAAAGTGTTCGTTCTGAATATTCGTAAGTTTTTTAAAACAATCTTAAACTTACACAAACTGACTAGAAGTAAATTATAAACGGAATGACGATATTAGTATTCAATTTTTATTAAAATTAGATATCAAAATGTATTTTACTCTTTTGGTTTCTAATTGCATGGAATGAATACTAATAGCATACTAATAGGTTAAGTTTAAAATATTTCTTGTTGTATTTCCTATATATTTTGTTGATAATTGTAATATTTTGAGCTTTGCACGATTTTTAAAAATCTGAAAAGTTCATTCTAAATTGAACAGTTGCCTAATTTTGAATACAAGCAGCGCAATCTAGCAGTAAATTGGCAAACCTTCTTAAATTTGATCATTCTTTTTTCTAGAAAGGTTACATAGTGTTACCATTGCTAAGGCGCCATCTAGTAGTGAATTTGTAATATTGATTGGGAATAGAAGAAAACTGTAAATTTTGGCAATTTTTATGTTAGTTTTTAGTTACCAACTACAGGTTTTGAAATGATTGTGCACTAATTCGTTAGTAGATGGCGCTAGTACGACAATACTAGTTTAATCTATAAAATTGTTTCAGTTTCAAAAAATTTTAACTTTCCAATATACTCCTGAAAGTTTTAATTAAGATATATTGTTGTATAGCAGATAGTTTACTGGGATTACCCAATTTTTTTTCTTTTGTTATTATAGTTACTTAATGCAACATCTTCGTTATATAAGTTTCGTTATTTTTTGCACAAATTTCAGATAGTTTCAATTTACATCAGGGTGACTCAGTTATGAATACGTTCTTGTTTTAATGATTTCTTTAAAAAATCTGTGGGAGCTTTTAACTACACTTTTTCCTAGTAGTAGTAGTAGTTGACGCCAAGCCCAGAAAGCGAATTGTTCTTGACATAAGATTCAGTTAGCGACGGAAATGCAGATTATTTGTTATTCATGAGCTGAGATTCTCAGATCTAATCAGCTCTACTTTCTAACTTGTAAATCAAATAAAAACAAGCGATCAAATAGAAGTTGTTCGTAATTGGTATTCTCCTAACCACATATCGTAAACCAGTAATGCGATAAAAGTATGTCATTTCGATTTACTGAAATTCTGATCCGATTTATCAACTTCTATTCGATTTTGTAAATAGGACTGAATACAATTCCTCAATTTACTTGTATAATCGAAATTATATGTTTTCAAACATTAGGATTTGCATTTGAAGGACCTGACTGAAAGTTTTGGTAAGATGCTGTAAAGTCTTTCTATTTTTTACATCTGTGTTTTTACTTATAAATCTATTAGTTGTTTTTCTTGTTGATAACTATTTGTTTTAATTTTACAATGACGGGTTACTTATTTATAGTGGAATAAAAATAGGAGGGTAAAAGCTGTCACTAATCCTTATAGCGCGCCACTGGCTATACATTATTGAAAAGTTAGTTTATGTCAAATTATGACTTTCTTAAAGAGCATATTGGTCACTAAATTTGAAAACAAAATTTTAAAGGTATTTTTGATTTATTGCAAATTTTTAATTTTAATCTTTTAACACCCTGTATCTCAGCAACTAAGTTGTTTAAGGGTTCATGTTTCTATATCAAAATTCAACAATTTACGAGACCTCTCTGGGGTAGAGCATTGTCGGTCGAATATACCAACATCTTGTATATTCTCACTTTTATATAAAATGCACCAGACAGAGAAAGTAATACTACGAATTTGAAACTGTGATGAAATGTTGCTCTAAAGCTTAGTACAAAATGATTACATTTTCCGGTAAATCATGTCAGCTGTTGTTATTGTTATTTGTTTGTTATGGTAGCTAACAATGTCAATGTTACTTGAAGAAAATATCATTTCCATAGAACGCTTTTAATAAGACAATGTTGAAATTATTCATGTTTCTGATTTTGGTAGAGGTCGAATTATTGGTATGAAGAAAGCAGGTTTTTCTTTCATGCAATTGGAACAAGAGTCAATTGTAACCGTACTACCATTGCATAGATTTGGTATGCGTTGTTAGAATAGAATATTAGACATCATCCCGCTGGAAGACTTCAGTGAAGCAGTAGTGGTTGTAATATATTAATCTAGTTTACTAGAGAATTGTTTTAATTTAATGTAGTTTGACGTGTGTTATTACGTTTAATAAAACCTTATAAATGTATCAATATACGACAATTTATTAATCGTATAAATTTTTGAATAAAGAAAATGGAAAAACTTCTCCCGCCTGAAAGATTAGATATCATCTTGGATTCACCGATGGCAGCTCTGGAATGGGAACATTGGTACAAAAAATGTCTGAACTTCACTATTGGTAGAACTGATTCTGAAAAACTGAAACTGCTTTTTAATTATGTATCTTCAAGAGTATATCAACACATAAGTTTTGCCAATACTTTCAATGATGCTACTTCAATTCTGCGGAGTTTGTAAGTTAAACCTATCAATGAAGTTCATAATCGTCACAAGCTCGCAATTTGCTTCCAACAACCTGAAGAATCCGTAGATCAATATTTACAAACTTTAAATCTGTTAGCCGGAGTTTGTAACTTTAAAGCCGTCACTGCTGAACAACACCAGGGCGAATTTGTAAGAATTGTTTTCATCTGTGGCTTGTCTGACTCAAACATCAAACAACGTCTTTTCGAAAATCTTGTTTTGACTCTAACTGATGCTGACGATAAAGCAAGGTCGCTGGAGTTAGCTCAAAAACAGACTCTGTCCTACGTTCATTTGCCAATGGTAAATTCTATTTGTACTTCACCTGTTTCATCTCCTCTGAAACAAACACAAATCAATGATGACTCTTTAAAAGAACCTACCCTAGCAGCCAGTTCCAGTAACTGTTATTTTTGTGGGTACGATTCTCATCCTCGTGAAACGTGTCCTGCTCGCAATACTACTTGTACAAAATGTCTAAAGCGTGGTCACTATTGGAAAGTTTGTAAAGCAAATAAAAGTAATTAGAGTAGCAATTTTAACACGAAGAAATCTTCTGCTTATGCTCTAATTCCTACCAGCTGCGGTAGAACCGTTTTGTCAAGCCTTAAGAAAACTATTATTCATCAGCGATCACTCAGCGAAAAGAATTAAGTTATCGATTCTTCCATCTTTAGAAGAAATCACTATGGCATCGATGTCGCATCGTTCTTGCACTTCCGGCCAGTGTCTGGTTGATCTTTGCATATTAGGACATACATACACAAACATATGACTTTGCGTTCTCCTGAATCTTTGTGCTGATGCAATAATTGAACATGATATTATGAAACAACACTCCAGTGTTCAAGTAGAGTTTGGCGGAGAAAAATCACCCTTAAATATCTGTAGTTTAGCAGTAGCAAACGTTGAACCAATAGCACTTTTCGAAAATTTGTTATCTGAATGTAGACCGATCGCTGTGAAAACTCGAAGACAAACTTCTAGTGACGCTGCTTTCATTCAAGCTGAAATCGAACGACTTCTCGAAGAGAATGTGATTGAAGCAAGTCAATCACCCTGGAGAGCTCAAGTCTTGGTAATTTTGTCAGATCATCACAAGAAGAGAATGGTAGTTAATTACTCTCAAACTATTAATAAGTTTACTCAGTTGGACGCCTACCCTCTGCCTAGAATCGAAAGTATAGTAACCAATGTTGCGAAATATGAAGTGTTTAATGATTGATTTAAAAAGTGCTTACTATCAGCTTCCAATAAAAGAAGAAGACAAACCGTATACTGCTTTTGAAGCTTGTGGACAATTATTCCAGTACAAGAGGATACCCTTTGGTGTCACTAATGGGGTTGCTGTTTTTCAAAGAGTTCTAGACAAGATTATACGCATCGAGAAATTGACTGACACCTATGCTTACTTGGGTGATGTCACTGTGTGTGGTAAAGATCAGAACGAGCATGATATGAATCTTAAACGATTTATGGAAACTGCTCGAAAGTACAACTTGACTTTAAACAACGAAAAGAGTTTGTTTTCGTTGAGATCTATACGCTTACTTGGATACTGGATTTCTGATAAAACTATTCTCCGATATTACAATCTTATTAACTTCACCTCCGAAAGATTTAACTACATTAAAGAGAATCGTAGGAATGTTTTCACATTTTTCATCATATATAGATCAATTTTCTAAGATCATAGCTCACTTTACTCATTGTACTTTTCCTTTAAATCCTGAGGCCCTCAAAGCCTTTCATGATCTCAAAAGGGATGTTGAAAATGCTGCACTTGCTCCTATTGATGAAGAAGACATGTTTACAGTTGAAACGGATGCATCAGAAGAAGCTATTGGTGCTTGTCTCGTGCAGTCTGGACGACCTGTAGGGTTTTTCGAGAACACTCTCTGGCTCTAAACGTCAACATGCTTCTGTTGAAAAGGAAGTTTATGCCATTATAGAATCCACTCGAAGATGGCGTCACTATCTAATGGGTCGTCACTTCCGACTTATTACTGACCAACGTTCAGTCGCCTTTATGCTCGATACTAAAAGCTCGAGCAAAGTGAAAAACGAAAAGATACTGCGATGGAGGTTGGAGCTATCGTGTTTTAGCTACGACATCGTCTACAGACCAGGGACCGAAAATGCTGCGGCTGATATGTTTTCTCGCATTTGCTCTGCCGCATCACCTAATAATAATGTTCGATTAATAGGACTGCATGAATCTTTGTGTCATCCTGGCATTACGAGAATGTTTCATTGGGTAAGAAGCAAAAACCTACCTTTTCGCTTGAAGAAGTAAAAAAAGTTATGTCTTCGTGTCTTGTTTGCTGTCAAGTTAAGCTTAGATTTCACAAACATTATGGAAAACTAATTAAAGCTACTTCAGCATTTGAACGTTTAAACATTGATTTCAACGGCCTTCTTCCTTCTTCCTCCGTAATCGTTTTATGTTGACCATAGTCGATGAATATTCACGTTTTTCTTTTGCAATCCCTTGCAAAGACATAACATCTGCTACTGTCATTGACGGTCTTAAAAATGTGTTTTTATTATTTGGTTCTCCTTCGTACGTACATTCCGACAAGGATCTTATGGAATTAAAACTTTCTCAACTCAAACGAAATCGCTTATAAGTAGGACCACGCCTTACAATCCTCGAGGTAATGGTCAAGTTGAGCGCTATAATGGTATAATTTGGAAAACTGTTAAATTGGCTCTGAAGTCTCTTGAAAAACCTATCACTCAATGGGAGTCGGTACTTCCAGAAGTTCTCCACTCAATAAGGTCGTTACTGTGTACAGCAGCTAATGAAACACCCCATGAAAGAATGTTCCGACATATCAGACGTAGCAGCAATGGAGAAGCTACCTCTTCTTGGCTAATACAGCCTGGACCAGTACCTGTATATCTGCGACATCATGTTCGGAACTCGAAATTTGAACCGCTTGTAAAAGAAGTAACTCTCCTCGACAGTAACGCAGATTATGCCCTTATCAGACATCTAGATGGAACCGAGTCGACGGTTTTGGTTTGTCATCTGGCTCCTGTAGGTGGAAATCAAAGAGAAGCAATTGACAATCAATCTGAAAAGCAAGATAATGTATCTGAATTCGAACCAACCAAACAACCAGGCACGCATCCGACAAATCTGCGGAAGACAAAGCATCAAGTGCTGAAACATCTCTAAGAGAATGCAAAAACATTTTTTAGGATTCTGTAAATAATACTACTGTTGTTCTCCTTCAAATTTGAGGCACAGTGTTATGGAAACTACCTCGATATTTGCAAGATTATATTGTGTCTTGTTAATAACTGTTATATGGAGGTGAATGTAATATATTAATCTAGTTTACTAGAGAATTGTTTTAATTTAATGTATTTTGACGTGTGTTATTACGTTTAATAAAACCTTATAAAGGTATCAATATACGACAGTGGTCATGACTGACTTCAAACCACAAGCTCAGTTACTGTAGATTGAACTAGAACTCTTGACTATCATGTGGTGATGGCAACATTTATCAACAATTTTCATCCTTTGGAGGCTACAAGCTACAAGCATACTGTCCAAATCGACTGCACCACAGAAGGCTGTCAGATCGGCATGGTGTCAAAAGCAACTTGGTTGGTTTCATGAGTGAAACGAAATTGTCTTTAATTCGAATCTAGGTTTTGTAAATCTCCATTTTGTTGAAAAAGTCACACAGCTTCAATACCTGATGTGATGATTCGGTGTGATCGCTACGGATGAAGACCACCTTTTGTGTTTATCCCAGAGACATTGGACGTCCATGTTTACATCAATCCTGTTTCAGAACCACAATCGTACAAAACCATACACTGCAAACATTAAACACAGTTTCTTGCCCTAGCCTGCGAGTTCACATGACTTGATGTGTTGATTCCTGAAAGTTTAGACAACCTGATACATCAGCTGCTGTGTGCAAGGAGCGACACATTATTAGTTGTTGATTTTTTCCCTAAAGTTAATATTTAATAATAAAGCACGATTTTATCAAAATTCAAAACATTACTTTTTCTGATTGATGCATTTTTATACGAAATTGCGTACTTATCGTATCGTTTTATGATTCTTATCTATTACTTTTATGTTTTTAGCGCAAGAGTTCTTTACAGACTAAGAAGGGATAAATGAAGGTCTCAATTCTAAGGTGGTTTGGTAACTTCTTGGAATACAACATCAAAGATGAAAATTTAAAAACAAATTTGAAGAATATATAGGTAAGATACTTTGGAAATATACAATTTTTAAGGAGTTTCAAAGTGTTTATTTTTGAATACTTTTCGATGTAAACAACCATCTCTTATGCCCGGTTGCTCAACGACTTCATAAATATTTATGAAGTTCAGTAAATAGTTACGGTAAGGTCCTAAATCATGTTTTTCGTTGCACAAATCGTCTCCCGCCATTTTTAAGCTCTTCATAAGTTGTGAACTTCATAAAAAAGATAACTAGTTCAGTGAAGTGAAAATCGCGTTGCACAAACCACATTTTATCTTTACGAAGCTCTTAAATTTAGTTACGAACTTCACAGATCTACGAAGCTAATATCTACATCGTGAACTGTTCAATCATCATTTGCAAAATAATTAAAATCGCTTCTTTAGTTTAGTGAAGTTGTTAAAATTTTGGAAATTTTGTGACTACTTTTTATATATAAATTCTTAATTATTAAATGTCCGACTCATCTCTTTTCATCCCTTGATTCACCACCTTTAAGACGTCGTCATCTGCCTGCCAGGAACTTATTAGATCCATTCACCCAATATAATGAGAGCGAATTTAAGGAACGGTATCGTCTATCCAAGAATATGGTGCGAGAACTATCAGATGTTATAGGCGACAATATTAAACCTATGACAAACAGAAATCAAAGTATTAGCGCAATAATCCAAATTTTAATCTGTTTAAGATTTTATGCAACAGGAACATTTCAGCAAGTAGTTGGAGACACTTTAATATCCATAAATCAACTGTTTGTCGATCGTTAAAAGAGTGTCTCATCAAATTGCTAATTTAAAACCTCAGTACATTTATCTACCGCAAGAACAAGAATTACCACGCAGTAGCTACTGATTTCTATACTATTTCTGGTTTTCCACGTGTGTTGGGAGCTCTTGATTGTACGCACGTTAAAATACAATCTCCAGGTGGTGACATGTGGAGTTGTATCGCAAACCGTAAGGGTTACTTCTCCCATTAATGTGCAGTGTATTTGTGATAGTCAACTGAAAATTCGACATATCATTGCAAGGTGGCCTGGAAGTGTACACGACAGCACCATTTTCAATGACTCGCCATTATTAGTTATTTTAGAGCTAAGGCCATTTATAAATTATCATTTATTAGGCGATAGTGGCTACCCTTGCAGAAATTATTTGCTAACTCCACTTTTACAACCGAATACTGCAGCTGAGACAGCTTACAATCGAGCCCATATTGCAACACGGAACCCCTATTGAACGTTGTTTTGGCGTGTTAAAAGAAGATTTCCATGTTTGCAGCTCGGAATGGCGTTGAAATTAGATAGAGTATTAAATGTAATCATTGCTTGCTCAGTTTTGCATAATATGGCAATAATTCGTGATGACATCGATTTCAACGATGTTGATGATGGGGTTGCTGACAATGCTGACGATATTGAAATTGTCCGTAATGCCGCTCAGAACACTGTCATTTTTCGAATTATAAATAGGTTTAGCACCTTGGGTTTAGCAAGGAAATAATTAATTAGTTGAATCGAAATTCTAACCTCAAAATTCTAAAAATAT
Source organism: Abscondita cerata (assembly GCA_030710515.1). NCBI lineage: Eukaryota > Metazoa > Arthropoda > Insecta > Coleoptera > Lampyridae > Abscondita > Abscondita cerata. Next base: position 342,024 of record JALBCR010000740.1, on the reverse strand, counting down.
GTCAATCTCGGGAAAATAGCGACGTTCCCGCATCTAGTTATAAGTTGTGAAGAGTTTGCTGTGAATTACTTAAATCGATTTAAAATTGTTTTGTGCAACGGAATAAAATATATGAACATCACAAATCTATGAAGTTCACAATTATGTGCTTCACAAATATTTGTTTCTGCAACCGGCCGTTAGTATATATTTGAAAGTTTTCTGATAATGAAGAGAACTGTAACTTTTGCGACTTTGATTGAGTTTTTTGTTGCTAGATGGCGCTAATTGAATAACATGCGAATTACAGGTATCTAATTTGTTATAACTTAACCTATACACTTTCTTTTTATTTAAATTTTTAAAAGTATAAACTCGTAGGTAATTAAACCCTAAACTTCTACAAATTTGTAACTACTTCTTATTACTTCTAAAAATTTTCAAAAATTGTTTTTATCGTACCAATAGAGTTTCTATACATATCGATTTTTTAGCCCCCGTTATGAAAAATGTTCTCTCTACTTAATATCGTTTGTCTACAATTGAATATGTGAAAATTCTACCATGTGCAACCTGCTGAAAAGAAAAGAAAGTGGAATTGGTAGATTTAATCAAAACACCGGTTTTAAATAGAATAACTTTATTGTACATTTTGAATTGTTTTCATTTATTTGTTCGAAGAACTGGAATTGGATATCCATTTTTAGGTAGAATTGGCGCTTATTATAGTAGTGAAACGTAGGAAATAATGAAAACCGAAATGACTAGTTTGGACAAAGAATAATTTAAATTGTCATCTTCAGGTGAATGTGTCTACATGTTGTTTATAATAATTTACCTGAAGATGACAATTTAAATTATTCTTTGTCGAAACTAATCTTTTAAGTAATAATAATTGTTGTACTGTATTGGCCAATATATAAGATTTAAAGTTTTCATTATTTCCTGCGTTTTACTACTGTTTTCATATTCCTCCTATGAGTTCTTACATCTGCATTCATCCATCTTTATGTACCTCTGATGATGTCATCGATTTGTTGTAAAGGTAGTTTGTCCCATTCCTCAATTGAAGCATTCTCACCTCATTACTATTTTGAACAGCAGCAGTTCATGTCTTAGTTTTCTTGCAACATGTCCTACACATATTGAATCAAGTTTATATCTGTGAAATAAGCTGACCAATTCATTGTTGTTATTCCTTCTTTTAAGAAGTTAGTTACACAGTGTGATATGTGGGTGCATTATCACACATAAAATTAAATTGTCTTTGATAAATGGGACAAAAGGTATCTCATGGTCTTGAGAATATGTTTTATATACATATCGGAAGTTGATGCTCTACCATCAATCGCCACTAACTCTGTTTGGCCCTCAAATATATGACGTCCCACCCATAATTGAACTTCCACCAAGAGGTTCAGTAGTAGTAAATTAAATTGTGAATTTTGTTTTTTGGGTGCAGATACAATCTTTCCCCAACTGTCATTTGTCGTCGGTGAAGAGAACTGGTTATTACCCAAATATTGATGTTTTCGAGCAAATCCTAATTGCGCTACACAATGGTGCCTCTAATGACTTTCTATAAGTCATCTTCTTACTATGCTCTCATTTACAATGCTTCCACGAACATCTTGCAATATATTTCTGGTTTAAGTTGCTGTTTGATGTCTGTTTCGAATTGTTTATAACTTTTATACAGTGATCTTCTGCAGCTAGTTGAGTGCCTTGACCCTTTCTTGTAACATATGTTTGTGGTTTGTCTTCAAAATTTTACACTACCATGGATGGTTGACAGAGATTTATCTATCATCTGAGCCAACTTCTTTATATGTACAACTATTTTCAATTATTGCTACGGCTTTGGGAATATCAGTCACAGTATTAAGTTGCTCAACTGACATTTAACATTTTGGCATTAAAAAACTAATTAGTGCTTGAAGTATTCAAAGAAATTTAGATATAAGCTATAAAATAATACAATAAAGAAATAAATTACATTCAAAAAGTATTCTTTAAATATTGCCGGATCTGTGTATTGTTACTATTATAAATATGAGTATTTTCTACGTTTATTCTACTGAAATCAAGAATAACCCACAAATGTAATTGTTTCAGCTGTGGCTCATTTACTTACGGGAAGCGGAAATGAAATACGGTAACATTAGAAAATTGAAATTTATATCATCAGGATTAATGGTGAAGATATAAACACTTATCCTGTCAAAAGAGTTCGCCTGAATAACAATATTAGAACATACAAATGCTAGTTTGTACAGAGAATTGCGCCATTTTAAAGCAAAGACTTAACTGCATTTACTTTGCGTCGAGTATATTCTATGTCTATGTATTAAAACAGTTAACTATTTTATTATATTATATTATTAAAAATTATTGTCTTTTGCAATATATTTTATTTTTTATATAATGATGTACCAGTTTCGACACTGTCGTTAATATTTTTTAAATTTTAAACTCACAAAGTTTAATTTGTAGTTACTAAAACTGTTTAAATGGATTTTTAACGCAAATCAGATTAAGGTATTATTATATTTAAACTCTAATTATTTCTGATTCTACATATTAACTAACACACAATCTATTTTGTACTATTAGTTGTATTGTTTGAAACTGAATCAGTTCAGATCCGTTCACTTGAGTTCAGTTGGTTCTCATTCAGATCACTTATGGACATAGTGGAGGTAAATGAATTCGTTTGAAAGAACGTGCAAGTTCAGTTGATATCGATTTGATTAGTTAGATATTGTAGTATAAACTTTATTTCCTAACAATTTAAGCAACTTCGACAATATTTGTTTTTAAATTGTACTGAAAAATGTAAGTCAACTTATCTTCTTAAGCATTAATGGATTGTTTGGTGTAATTTTTGTAAAACTAATTAGATTAAACTAGCAAAACAAATGAAACTAAAAATTACATGAACCGTGCACGACATCACGTCAGAAATGTCCAAATTAGTATCAGGAGCACATAAGTATTAAGAGTAAAAAATTACCAAGAAAATGACCAAATTTAAGTTGGTATTCGTGTATGGTAACTTTTAGAAATTTTTATTTTATTCGAAATTACAAGATTCGGTATCAGGAGCGTAGAAGTTACAGAAGGAAATCACTAACAAAATCACCAAATTTAAGTTGGTATTCGTATATAGTAACTTTTAGAAATTTTGATTTGAAAATCACTCAGAAATTTTCGAAATGACAAGATTCGGTATTAGGAGCGCAGAAGTTACAGGAGTAAATCACTAACACAATATCTAAATTTAAGTTAGTACATCTGCACAGTGACTTTTAACATGATAGCCAACTTAAACTTGGTTATATTTTTGATGACTTACTCTTAAAAGTCCTGTGCTCCTGATACAAAATCGGCAATTTCGAATTATTTGTTAGTGATTTTCGTCCCGATATTAAAATTAATTGCTCATTTTTTACCAGACAATTATGAAATAGAAACGCTTAAATATCAAGCAGAACTGAATTATTTCTTTATTTAAACTAGTTATTGTATATAATTTCTATGATTTTTCCAGGTTTCTCATTCCAACAGTTATTTCTTTTGCCTTACTTATCAAAGGAAAAATAGAATGATTTGTTTATTTATTTATGAAAGTATAATATAAAAACAGAATTGTTTCAATCTATTTATTCATTTCTTATACAAGTACACAACAATATTTTCCATTATCATTTGCTTAAAAATTGTATCTATTAGTATTGAATTTTATTGTTTATTGAAAAAAATGTCTAAATGATGGCTAATTCCTAACGATACTATTAAAAACAGGTTCCAAAATTAATTTTCGGTATTTCAATTAATATATTTTTTACATATATTGAATGAAAAAGAACACAATACTTTAGTCTATGAAAGCGAGTTAAAGAGACTAATAAAATAATTTTTCATTATACCTCTCTGAAAACACTATCTTTACATGCTTATTTGGCGCACCGAAAATCGACTTTTCCAGTGCGCCCGCACGGAAAAACTTCCCGTGCGCTACTAGTAAAAACATTTGTTGACTTTTGTTTAGTTTCATAGCAACACTAAACAACGCTTGTATTGTGTGACAATTCTTAGTGTTTAGAATTATTGTTCAAAGTATTTATCAAATGATTTCTCCAGAAGAAGAAATATCACGTGAAGCGGCAATAATAAGTGCAGGATTGTTGCCCAAGAAGTCCTGCGAAAGATATGATAATGAGTACCGTCTATTTTGCAAGTGGCGTCAACAAAAGAAGATTGACACAGTAAGTGATGATATTCTTCTCGTTTATTTGTCCGACAAAGCAAAATCTATGAAAGCTTCAACTTTATGGAGTCGATTTTCAATGGTAAAAAGTTGTTTGGCAGTAAAAGAAAATTTTAATGTTACTAATTTGCCAAAAACTACTGCGTTTCTCAAACGACAAAGTGTTGGTTACACACCGAAAAGTCCAAAGTACTAACTGCAGATCAAGTCACTAAATTCATACTTGAAGCACCAGATGAAAAGTGGTTGTTAACTAAAGTAATTTTAACATTTGGTATTTTCGGAGCATGTCGAAGAGATGACTTGATTCGTTTAACTTTGGAAGACGTAGAAGACAATGACCGTTTTTTGGTGGTATTCCTTCGAGATGGCAAAAATCACAAATCAAGAAGCTTCACAATTACAAAGGAAGGATGTCCTTTTGATCCGTGCAGTTTATATCGTAAATACGTTAAATTAAGACCTACAAGTATGCATAGTAGAAGATTATTTATTGCATACCGCAATGGTAGATGCTATGCACAACATGCAGGTTGTCACACTATAAGTGGTGTAACAAAACACATTGCAGAGTATCTGAACCTACAAAATCCTGAAGAATATACAGGACACGGCCTAAGACGATCATCAGCATCTATATTAGTCGAAAGCGGAGGGATTTGCTTACTCTAAAACGACATGGTGGTTGGCATTCTTCGACTGTAGCTGAAGGCTATATCGAAGAATCGGTAAACAGAAAGGTGGAAGTTTCTCGTAAATTGTTTAGTCAGATACAAAATCCAACGTCAAAATCAGAAACCATTGTTATTGGAGCAGATCAAGAAATAAATACTAATACAGTACCTTCGACTTCATCAACTACAATTTTACAAAATAAATTGGCTACTAACGGATTGCATATTTATAACAACACAAATTGCACAATAAATATTTCATTTGATAAAAATTAAAGATACATGTTGTATGTATTTGTTCGTTCATACTTAAAAATAAAGGTTTGTAATAATGTGTATATTTTTGCTTTCTTTTTTTTCCAGAGAGGTATAATGAAAGTATCGTTCATTACACGTCCATAAATGCTTTTCCCGCGCTTGCATGACTTCCCGTGTTCGGCTTCGCCTCACACGGGAATTTGTCACGCGCGCACGGGAAAAGCTCGTTTTCTGGACTCCTAATGAAATATACTATTACAAAACTTCTTAATTGTTTTGCATGATTACAAAAACTTCTTTACATGCTAAAAAATACGAGAGACTAATTAGAATGTGCAATATAAATTAAAGACAAATTTTATTTCGTTTAAATTAAAGTTTAAAAAAAACTTAATTTGTTAAATCTTCAATTCCTCCAGAGGAGATGACTCAAACTATTGCTTCACCAACTTAGCTCATACGGTAGACGACGAATATGTCTCCATTCTACACATCAATTCTTACAACCTGTTACCATTAGTTTGCACCTGAAACAATTACATTTGTTATTATTATTGATTTGGGTTGTATTCATATTGATATTGTAATGACAAAAAGGTATTGACTAAATTTTACGGGAAAAACAAGAATGTTTTTAAATGTGTAATAATCTAAATAATTTAATGTATGAGTGTTCTACATGAATAAAATTGATTTTATTGTAACTTTTGTCATTCAAGCCCTTTTAACTTTGTTGATTAGTCCTTAAGTCTATTTTGATGGAACATAGGTTTTTAAACTGCACCGATTATAAAAAAGACTATTGTCAAGTCATGTGCATTCGTGGAACTCACAGCAAGATTAATATATGTGCACTTCCCATAGCATTGTATTTAGAATCATACTATTCTCATCTCATGCACTCACAAATGTGTTCATCTATTTTCATATGCTAGCACGCCTCTGTTATTCTGCCAATTTACATTTTGTAGTCAAACATAACATCACATTTATATGATTTTGGTATAGAAGAATGAACATACATTTAAATGAACTGAAAGATAGCATGAACTGCTGTACAATCACTCATCAGTCAAATATAGAGATCAGAACATTTGACGAGAAGAAGAAATTAGTAGATATTTAAAAATAAAGGTACATTTAGTGAATTCAATTACTTCGCTGTATTTCATTAGCTAGTATACAAGCAGCTAAGGTTTCTATATCTTCTCCCCAGTCTGATGAACTTGACGACAAAGAAAATCTCTATTCCACTTCATCGCTACTAATTACTGATTGCAAAACATGAACTCCAACGATGGGTACTTTGCCACACTGTCAGAGTACATAACTTACCAAATTGTTTATTCAGCGCAGTTCTCCATACTTCTTAAAAAGACGTCCATTCTGTTTCACATTGATTGTAAAAAAACGATCCAATATTCATTGGAATTTATTTCATCCTGGAACTCGAGAAAAACATAATTTAAGTGCTTATTTACAATTATTACATACTTTGTTGAAATTATTAAGATTTGCTCATACTATCTCGTACTTATTTATAAAATTATTGCTGTAGTTTGTAATTTAAAAATGAAATTAACCACAGAAATCAACAAAATATATTTATGAAATTACCGACAGAGGTTGTTTTAAAAACTGCCATCTATTGGCGAAACTATAATACATATTTTAAAAACTGTCGATAGTTTAAAAAGCATAACAGAGGTCGCAATAATTTACTGTTTTCTCCAACTAGCACAAAACATTCAAACAATTACGACTAGATGGCTCTCTTGCAAAAGCTGAACCGGTAACAAATTCAGATAAAGTTTGGTAATTTGCTACTAGAATGCGCCCTTTAGAATCATCCAATATAGGCAACAAACAATGATGAATTTGATACCGTACTGAAAAAGAGAATCAACTTAATATAAAAAAAAGTATAAATTAGGTGAAATTGTTACTCCTTTCAAACATATTAAAAAGCTGATTGATTGTATATTTTCCAAGTACCTTACCTCAATCTTCTGTGAAACTGATACTGCCTCGACAACCAGTTTTTATCTTTGACATTTCTTTGTAGAGTACTCTTGCACTGAAAATACCAAAATATTAGATAATTAATCAGTTTAGCAATCCTGTAATCATTAAAATTAAGTTGCATTGTCGCAGTTGTATAGAACATGCGTTTTTGATAAACATACAATCAATTAAAACTATCTCTTACAAATAAACTCATCGATTGAAACTATCCACAATTTTATAAATCGTTTTCTTAACACGAGTTTATAATAAAGGAACCTTTCCTCAAAATTACACATTTTATACAGGTTTTCTTAATTAGATTCATATAAAATTTCTTTGATAAACCTATAATTCTCTGAAGACTTTTCGATGGTTACAAATTTAAAAATTCCAAAAATTAAGAATGTACTAAGAAAAATGTACACATAATATTTAGATAAGAAAAATAGATATTACCTGACTGCCTCAATTTTTAGACCTCGGGTCGCTTCTTGTCGTTTTAATCTTCTTCTAATGTCATCATTGTTGAAACCCAAACGATTTCATTTCTCCTACTAAAACAATACCAATTAGTAATTCAACAAGACACATTGATTAATTAATTAAAATCAAGTTTGATCGATAAAAGATACACTGAATTCAAAACTGTGAAAAATTGAATTAACACCCAATACAAAAATTCTGAAATAATACTTTCTCTGAGAATTTTGAGACTGATCTCTGAAAATTTGTATACACCTTCGTTTTAAATGTTGTGTGAAAAATCTCATACGCTAACATTTAAGCAAAAAAAGTATTAAAGGTCATTATGACGAAAATTTTAGATTTTAGCCAAGAACTCGTTTTCTATGCGCTCTACGGTTGTGGGACTCTTTACAGTGAATCATTTATTTCTACGAGCAGCCGTTTTCGAGATACGAATTTTAGAATTTCATTTAAATTTTTCGATTTTTCGTCTTTGGGGTAGTTTCAATTAAAAGTTATATACTTTTAAGGACCATCCTAAGGTGGAGGTAGTGGCTACTCCTCTAAGCTCCCCCTTATAAACAGTTTCACTGAATGTCGTTCACAATACTAAAGCGAAAATAAATAAATATTTACAAAATTTACAAAAATCGGCATTAAATGTGGGACACAAAGTTCATGGTTATTGCTAGAAAAGAAATAAGAGCAAGAATACAAATAGAAAATAAACAGATAGAACAAGTTGAGTCATACAAATATCTTAGAACTGAATTGAAGGGAAACGGTTACGAAAAAGAACTGAAAGCAAGAATTCAAGCGACGTCGAATGTGTACTTCGCAAAGAAAGATGTAGTTATAAATAACAAGAACATATCAAAAGAAGCAAAAATGACAGTATACAAAACAATATACCAATCAATCTTGATAAACGGAAGTGAAATATGGATAACAACAATGACACAAGAAAGCCAACTAACAGCAACAGAAATGAAATATCTCAGACGAGTGGAAGGGGTCACGAAAATAGATAAATTAAGAAATGAAACAATAAGACAACAATTAAAGATAAAAAGAAGATTGAAGAGAAACAGTTACAATGGCTATGGCACATGGTAAGAATGACGAATGACACAAGAAAAACCAACGAGGAAAATATGGGAGGTAAAAACCGAAGAGAAGAGACAAGTAGGTAGACCGGAAAAACATGGGATAAGGTAATAGAAGAAACATTAAGAAACAAAAATGTACCATTCAAAAACAAAGGTAATAGCAAAAAATAGAATGAATGGAGGCAGTTTACAAAAGACGATTAAAAAGAAAAAAAATTAAAAGAAAAATCGACACCATACATAAATATGAGGAGTACAAGAGAACACAAGAGAATCTTTTATTTTAATTTTGTATTATTTTTATTAACTTTGTAGAAAATAATGTAATTTAAGTTAAATTAAGTAAGGTATTTGATATGTTTATGTAAAGTAGTAGTATAAAAATCAGCCCTACACCGTTCGCGGTATTTGGATTTTTTTTTTGATAATATACAGGGTGGCCCATTTGTGCGAGGTTGGAAATGTGAACAACCAGCTGTAGTTAGCACATGTCATGCATATTAAGAAATCGCAGTTAGCATCATTTGATTGTTTCATTATCATTAGTTCCATAATAGCGAACCTATGAAACTATCACCAAAGACCCTATCACATACACACAACTGTTCTCGTCTACAAATATTTAAATTTAAAACTGATTTCCTTTATTCCGTTGCGTGCTTTTTGCTTTACTGTTATTGCTTTCCATTTCTATCAACAAGTAAAACTTATGCAAGAAATAGGTCCCGACCTCTACTTTCAATTTACTAGGATGACGTCTGAAATGTTTGACCACCTGCTAACTATTGTTGCCCCTGCATTACTAAAAGTTGGTAAAAAAGCGCACCTCGCCAGCAGAACGATTAATCTTAACACCGCAGTATGTATATTGTATTAACGATCAACTGGTATTTACAATTTTTTTTATTCACTTATCTGAAGGGAGCTCAATGCAGAAAATGGCAAACAAATTTTTATATGGGGAAAACAACAGCACATTGTATTATTAAAGAAACATGTGTTGTGTTGGGAAGAATTTAATATATATTTAAAACCTTCAACGGAAGAAGAATTTAGAAATACTGCAAATGGGTTTATTAGAAGATAGAATATGCCAAATTCCATCGGGACATTGGATGGCAAACATATAACGATTCAAGTTCTGAAGCATAGTGGGAGTGACTATTTGAATTATAAAAAGACTAATAGATAAGTAAGCTCACAGTGACACATTCATTACTTATATTATATTACTAATTTGCAATATCGGTTTGATGGCAGCATGTGACGCCTTCTACAAATTTACATTGGTAGACATAGGTGCCTATGGCTCTTACCACGATAGTCATGTCTTTTCTTCATCGACATTGGGGTTGGCAATATAACAATGGCAGCGGAATTTGTTAAACCTACCTAGAACGAATATAAAACCAGGAATTAATATTAACCTGCCATATTTTTCGTTGCTGACCAAGTACTGCATCTAAATGAAAGAATCATGAGGTCATACTCAGGGGAACGTATAGAGGAAATAAAGCAACCTTATATCGCCTCTTACGCACAACAAGGACAATCGAAAACACTTTTGGGATACTAGTATCTCGATGGAGAATATTTCGTCGGCCAATAATCGCAAACGTGTGAGGAACCTGTGAAGAAAAAACCTGTACGCTTAATAAAAATGTTTATAATTTTTAGTTTAAATAAAAGAAAGTGTATAGGTTAAGTTATAATTAAAATATCTATAATTTACCGTTTTTGAATTAGCGCCATCTAGTACCAGAAAGAAAAATAGAATTGGCAAAATTACAGTTTTCTAAAATCAACAGATATTAAAAATTTACTAACAGATGGCAATATATCACAGAGCACTGTTGGCAACAATATATCAAAGACTTTCGAAAAATAAATAATAGTATATTAAAGAAATAGTTTCAGAAGACGCATTTTATAAGACGAGTACAGTTTGAAAACGAACCGCGAAGCGGGGAGTTTTCGAAAGTACGAGTCGCTAAAATGCCTTCTGAAACGAATTCTTTATACTATTTTTTCTATTTTGGGCTTTTCAGATTGATTTTAAAATAAAATTTCGCCAGTTTTTAAATTTAGGGAATTTTGAAGTGTATTGCTAAGCTGGCAATACTTTCATTAAACTTTAGTTTAAATGCTAGTTAAGTTTAATTAGTACATTTATCATATGTTTTATTAAAAAAATGGGTGGAAATAAAAATAAGTAGATAAATAAATCTACTGAACATTAATTATGATTTAAATTATTGCACACCGAACGTAATGACAGCTTGGACGTTATTAGTGTTACCACCGTTCGGAATAAAAATTGTTCTATTTCTATAAAAGAACTCATTTGGGTGTTTTTATAGCTCTGTAAGCGACTCAAAATAGAAAAAAGATTATACAATTTATTACTAGATAGCGTTTATTGCATTAATTAAATGTAAGCGGGAAATTACGAGGTGCCATTTGTGCCATAATTAAATAATACAACAACGATAAATATTAAAAATATCTGCGAAAATTTATAATATTAGTTACCAATATTTAAATTATTTAGTTAATTTTTAAGTTTTATGTTAGTATTTTATTTATTATAATTGTAAAAGAGTTATTTAAATTAATTGCGGCTTTAATTTATAAAATAAAGTTGGAAAAAAAATATTGTTAAGGGTTAAAGTAAATTAAGTTTGGTTGCCTATGCATTAGGCTTTTAGGTTAATTATGAATTTTCCTTTGGTAAAACCCTTTTCGAATAATACAAAATGTTTAATCCCGTCGAACTGGTTTTATATTAAATAATAACCCAAAAACAAAACACAATTTATTTATTAAAGAGAACGATTTCTTAAAACGCCTGATGCATAGGCAACCAAACCTATAAATGACACATTACAATGTTTTTTTTAATTTACTTATATTTTTATTTTACAAAACACTTTATAAATTAAAACAGGAATTAATACAATGTAATTATAATAATAATGTGTAAATAAAATAAAACACTAACATTTAAATATTGATAACTAATACTATATATATATATATATTGTTGCAGCTAGGTATTTATAATTTTTATTGCTCTTGTATTATTTAATTATGCCACAAACGGCGCCTCATAGAAAATTATCAATTTTGGAAAATTAAATTAATTTTTTGTAAAATCCTTTTAATATTCGGGGTACAAATGAAATCACTAAATGAATTTGTGGATATTGTTATAAATAAAATTAGTAAACACATTAATTGCATATTTCAATGTTAAAAATAAATAAATCGCATTACAAAGTATCTCACCTAGGTATCCTTCACTTTAATTATTAAATTTTGATCTTTGTTGATGTGTTCCAAGAAGTTATACCATTGAAACCTTCATTTATTGGTTCTTCGTAGTCTCTAAAGACTTGAAACTCTTGAACTAAAAATATGTAAATATTAAATAAAAACCATAAGAATAAGATATAATAAATACGTACAATCACTTTTATATGAAATGTACCACCCAGAAAAAGTAATGCTACAAATTTTAATTAAATATGCTCTAAACTTTGCAAAAAAAAATCAACAACAACTAATGTGTCGCATCTCTAAGGCAGTTATTCGGCGTGGCATGTTTTGATTCAGATGTGCTATATCCTACTGTGGTATCTCATAGTGTCTCAATTATTAGGAAGTCTTAGCAATGGTTGAAGATGTAGACCAATCACTTCCATATGTGTTTGATCGGGATAAAGTCAGATATCAATGTTCTAAAACTTTATTGATGTACCCATGGGCGTTCAGTGTTCACCCCAAATCATCACACCAGGTGTTGTGGGTGTGTGACATCTTTCGACACTCTGGAGATTTCAAAACCGTTGATAAATTGTAGCTATTGACACATTACGATCAAGAGCTCTCGATCAATGTACAGTAACCAATCTTGTGGTTTGACATCAGTCTGCCCCTAAGATGTGGATCTAGTGGGATAATATTGTCAATAACCTGTTTTAAACTTGTAGACCAAATTCGTGCAATTGTAGTGTGGTCACAATAACTCCTTTCCAGTTTTATCCTTTATACCGATAATTCTACCTCTATCAAAATAAGAAACTTGAAAAATATTTCTGAAGGCATTCAATGGTATTGATCTAATAAACTACCAAAAAACACTGGCAGTGTTAGGTCGATAATTAATCTTAAGGTAAAGGTTATCGAATAAGGCATTTCAGTGCGCTATCAGATAGCTGTCAAAGACCTTTAAAAATGGCTACTGTAGGGCAATCTTACGTATAATTAAATGGGTTTTATCATTGAGTTATAGGATTTTAATATAGTTTATACGTTTAATTAATTTGTAATTTACCATAATGCCAGCATTTTGTTGTGTAGTGAAATGTGGCAGTAGAGGAAATCGTCACAGTGTTAAGTTTGTCAGAATCCCTGTTACTTGTAATTTTAAACATAAATTGAGTTAAAATACTCTTTCACAGATTCTATAATTAACTTAATTAAAACAACCACTAAAACTACGAAAATTCAACAGAAATAACACACATTCGAATGTAAACAAAGGTTTGTTTGCCCCACAGACGCCATTTTGGCAAAAGCATTGAAAGGCTTTATTGTTACATACCATTAGGAGTACCATAGTAAACAAAAGAACAACATTTTACCAAAGTTCCAAATTCGTAGCATTATTTTTTCTGTGTAAAGAATTTCATATGAAAGTGAGAATATAAAAACAAAAATAGTATAATTAAAGAAACAGAGTTTGTTTTAAAAAAATAAGTACTCCTACGTTGTAACATTAAAACAAACAGTTAACAACAAGAGAAACAACTAAAAATTTATAAATAAAAAATAACGTATAAGACCTTCCAGTCTGTTACCAAAAATTCCAGTAGTTCCTTCAAATTAATGCTCAAATTATTAAAAATATAAAAATACTTTATAACAAAGAAGATATACATGTATTTGCTTTATTAAGGTAGGTAATTAAAGATGAATAACCATTGGTATCAGGTATTGTGTTCTAAGTCTTTTCCTGCACTTGTAATACTTATCCAAAGAAGCAGTACAAAAACACAAGGAAACTAACTAAACTATTCAAGGTTGAAAGTGAGTAGAAATACTTGCATTCAATAAAAGAAACATTAGGGCTATTACAGATCAAATCACTTGAGAATGCTCACTAAAAATTAGATGGATATTCCACAAGGAGATCCAACCCATAGAGTGCGCAGCAAGAAAGAGGAAACATTTTCTTATGTACTTTTTGACTGTGCGACCTTAGAAGAAAGACGGTGTAACATTTTCAGGCATTGCTGCCACTTCAGAAATACACTACTCTCATAAAATAAAATGACCTATTCTAATCCAAATAAAAAACCACAGAATGCAGACAGTACAAAAGCGGAAGGTGCGTTGCTGAGGGATTCAGAGACCAACTGCAACTTGCTAGGTAAAACCAAATCAAGTTGAACTGTACCTAAAAAAACGAGGCAGTTTATCTGAATTTGAAAAATCCAGAAAAAGTACTACACGACAATTGTTATAACTTTCAGGAGTATTCAGGCACATAATTCAGAAAAGTTTATACATTTTATTTACTAAAACAATTTTGTAGGTTAAGTTTTAGTACTAGCGCCATCTAATAATCATAAAAAAACATTTCAGAAATTGCAATTAGTATTTAAAAAAATTACACAGGTGGCCGCAATCCAGTTTTCTTCAATCAGTAAACAACATTAAAAAAATTACTACCAGATGGCTCCTTATTAGCACCAACTCCATCGGTAACATTTATATAAAAAAAAATTACGAAATTTAAATAAAAGGTTTCTGAATTTCTTACTAGACTGCGCTATTTGCGGTCAATAAATGCAGGCAACTTACAATGTTCAATTTAGAATCAACTTTTGAAATTTTTAAAAAGTGTTTAGTATGGGATATAACAAAACTCAAAATATTTCAATCATTAAAACAATTTATTTTATTAATCACAAACCAGTTGTCTCTAATTTAAAAAAAAATTGGATACTAATATTACCATGTCGGGTTTAATTTATTTCTAGTCAGTTTAAAATAAAACTTACCTAAATTCAGAACCAACACTTCTGATTCTGTCAAGGATCTTCACTTTGTTTTGAATGCGAATTCAAGGTTCTTATCATATTGAATACCACCTCCAACCATCCAGTTTAAAGGAAAGCGCAACCCCCAATCGACCACCATGTTAATACTGAAAACTAATTGTATTAATAATATGTAAATAATATTAATTGTTTAATAAAAGAAGTTGATATCTCATTAAAAATATGTATAACAGGTTGAAGTTAAAAATATATATAGTTTTATTAATCAAAGATATTAATCTCCACCGTTCCGTACAATATCATTCCCTGGTCTGCAGGTTTGTTGATTCTGTTTTGAAATAAGTGACTTGAACTTCCTTAAAAACAATTTATTATTTATCAGACTTCAGATTTTGCTATTTATAATATGTGGAGAATTTTTTCACTACAACGCCTGCAATTTCAGGCAATATCTGTTGAAAATGTGCAGTCTAGCATTGTCGTGGTAAAAAAAGACGCTTTCCAAATAATCACAACCAGATTTTTTCTAATAGGTGCATCGAAAAACACAAAGTAAAACCTAACCGCTTCATTTGATTAATAAATTGAAGCAGTTTTCAGAAAGAACAAGAGTTATAGTTTAACACGGTTTAAACCAAGTTATTTGTGTAACTAGTACAAAAAGTGCATATTTGTTACAGGTCATGCTCAGTGCAGCAGATATACTTTTTGTACTTGTTCCACACAACATTTTTTCTGCGATCGAAAAGATAAAAGAAAATAAAATAAAAAATAAAACTAAAAGTACTTTTTTCACCAGTGCAAAAAATAATTTACTTTTGGCACAGTAATTGCTGCAAAAAGTAGTCACTTTTATTTTTGATGCATCTGTAAACATCTAGGAATATTCGTGAAATTGCTTGCCTACAAATTTTAAACAGATATTGCAAACTGGAATGGGAGTCTCCTGTAGCCATGAGGCAACAATCGTAAAGTGAAAGGTTCTTTTCCATTGACTGATATTGTTTTTCGAAAATTTGTGTCCCTTTCGCTTCAAGTCCAACCAAATCAAGTAAAATTTAAAAATCGTCTCAGAACATTCAAAGATGATATTTAATATGTCTTTACCACCTCTCTGGCTTCTTACTGAAAATTTTCTTTATCCAGTATTGTCTATTTTCTTTATTATTTCCTCTAGAATTAATGTATACTACAATTTCTCAACCGTTGAAATGAAAAATAGACTGCAAATTTTACAAAACTGTAGTATGCGCTTTTAATATAACATTACTATCACGCCTTACTATAGTTCTTGGCAGGAAAAAAGATCCCTGCGTCATAAGTATAAGCATATGAATCAATATTAAAAACTTCCGAGTCAATTTGATCATTCACTATTTAGTTACTAGTTAGAATTAGAAAGTACCTAAAACAGTGTTGGCAAGATATGTGTTTGTCAGTTGAAATACAAACCTTAAAGTAACAATTGACAGCAATTTATAACCAAAAATACAGAATTAACCAAGAATGACAGCGACCGACATTTGACAGAACGTCAACTTAAAATGAAATTGAAGTCAATTGAGTAACTTTATTCATAACGCATATAGTAGATCTTCCCTCTTTTATTTTACACATATCTATGTCTTACTCACACAATTATCGATACGTTATTTCGTACATCAGAAAATAATGACGCAAGTATCTTCTTTGGTGGCACCATGTTTATAATAAACTAGGTAGTGTAAAAAAGAATGCAGATTTATGCTTCTTTATGACGAACTATTGTTTAAAATTTTAAATTCCAAAGAACCACAATATCTTTACACATTGTTAAATAGAAAATCTACTATATTCGATATGTCTCTAAGAAATATTAATTCATTTTGCATTTTGCAACACAGTAGTGCTAAATTTAGGTGTGGTTTTTTATATTTTGCGCCGCAACTGATGTACACTCATGAAATTTAAAACTTGGACACCACAATTTCTGTAAACAAAAGTTTGCACATTGTGAAGCGGGCTTAAGGGTATCATTTATAATTCTAACAGCAGGTAGTCTCAGCAGGGGTTATCTTATAGATGGACTGTAGAATGAATCATTACACTAAGCACGTTTTAGAAAATAGGTAATTTACGTTGCTTACTTAATTTTTTTCTTTAAAGAATATATTTGAAGGTATCGCTAATTAAACACCATAGCTCGATTAATTATCGAATCAAAATTTTGTTTAGGAAATGTTTACAAAATAAAATTAGAAATAATTTTGATTTAAAAACGTCTACAAGCAATAACTTTTAAATTAAATCAAAAACTAAACATGGTTATTTGGGTTGACTGATTATTACTTATTTTTAAATAAATCTAACCTACTAATTATTGTAAGTTATTAAAAAAATCATTAAACTCTCTATTCATAATATTTAGTCCTTACAAAATGTATATTTTATGACGTTTCATTTTTTCTGTAGTTAATATAAAAGTGAAAATAAAAACTAAGGCAATTCTTATTGTCAACGTATATATTTAGTTTTTGACAAGAATTTATTACATAATTATAATTAAGATACCAAGTTATAGTTTAAAATTAAATGAAAACGTTTTTTTTAAATAAAGGTATTACTATATAAATAAATATAAGAAATCAATAATGGGTGTGACCTCCATTATTATTGATACATTCTTGGAGGCGTCTGCTCATTGACGCTATCAAGGTATCAATATAATTAATATTAATCGTTTCCCATGCGGTATCAATGGCTGCAATTAGTGCATTACGGTTTACTGGTATAAAATTTGGCCCTTGTTGTCTTCGGATAACAGCAAGTATTCGAGCCCAAACATTTTCGATAATGTTAAAATCTGGGCTTTTTGCTGGCCAGGGTAACAGCTCCAAGTTATTTGCTTGTATCCAGTTGCGCACAACCTGCGAAGTATAGGGTCATCATATCCCGATAGTTAATTATCGAATGTTCCAAGAAAATATGTGTAAATAGTAAATGGAATCTACTAACGTAACGTTAAGTCGTTAATTATAGTTACATAACTCTCCTTTCATAAGATATAGTTCATATTAATATGCTTATTGTAAAGCTTCGTACACACCTGAACAACAAACCGAGGAACAAACAGAACAACGAACCGAACGGCAATCGGAACATTAATTTGGACGGTGCTACGTACGAATTTTAGAACAGATTCGCAAGTCCTGATTGTTCCACGAACGGTTTGCGGCGTTCCCGCAACTTGTCGGTTTTTTCCGACATCAAAGAAAATGCGCGCGAATGCGTTTGCAGGTTTGGACAAATCTAAACAAAACGGCGAACAAACTTATGCGGGAGAATTAAATTATTTATTTTTTTGTCCTCCCTTTGTGGGTTTGTTGTTCGGATTGTGGAAATCATAAAAATCGTTTGTCGTTCTGTTTGACTTTCGGTTCGTTGTTATGTTTGTTGCTCGGTTTGTTGTTCAGGTGTGTACGAAGCTTTACAACTTAAGCAACAATTTTTGGCGAATAAAAAGTTAGTTTGTGATGTAATATTAGAAACACAAATTTATATCATATCAAATTTATGACAACTTAAAACCAAGAACGTGTATGTTATTGCTAAGAAATTAGTAAGGAAAAAGCGCAATTGCAGTGTAAATATTTATAATTAGATATTTTCGAAAGTTTATAAGTAATAAATAAACAATTACCTACTGTTTGAGAAGGGGTAGTGTGAACCAATAAATAAAGTAAGAAATGTAAATTCCATTTTAGTTTAAAATTTTAAGTGTTGTGAAAATGCCACCTCATCTCGGTGC
This sequence comes from Abscondita cerata, assembly GCA_030710515.1. Classification (NCBI taxonomy): domain Eukaryota; kingdom Metazoa; phylum Arthropoda; class Insecta; order Coleoptera; family Lampyridae; genus Abscondita; species Abscondita cerata. The sequence continues at coordinate 323,407 of JALBCR010000740.1, read as the reverse complement.
TGATTTGAAAGCGCGGATTGTTTCGGAATTAGCGGCGGGCCGTAGCGTGCGTTAAATTTCACGTATGTTAGAATATACCAAAAGCACCGTAGGGCATTACCGAGTAAATGGAATCTTGAACACACTTTGGAAAGAGCCATCGGAAGTGGTAGACCTAAAGTATCTACACGTGCTCAAGATCTCGAGTTGTTTCATTACGTAACAGAACAACCATTTGCTACATACCCAGGGCTATAGCAGATACACATTTTCCCGGATGCCGTATAACTGCACAAAAAAGATTAAAGGAGATGGGAATAAAGAAGTATAATGCTGCTGCGAAAGAAGTTCTCAGTGACGAAAATATGAGACGTCGTCTGAATTTGCAAGGCGATATGTGAACGAACCTTTGGAATTTTGGAATCGAGTGATTTTAGCGACGAAAAAACGTTCAATAGCCGCAACGATGGACCACTAAAAGTTTTTAGAATGGAAGGAACTCGTTACGAAAATAATCACATATGTCCTAAAAACGAAGTGGTTATTTTTCTGTGAATGTGTGGGGTTGGGTTAGCGCGCGGGTCCAGGAGTTTGTTGGGCTATCGATGGACGTCTTGATTCTGCTGCGTATTTAGATATTTTGGAAACTATTATGAAACCTTCAGTCGAAGTGTTTTATCCAGACGAAGATTATATTTTCCAACAAGTAAGTATTCTTATTTCACTATACTTTCTCCAAAAAATAGTTCGGGATCTGTTGAATTAACATTTTCATAATGTATTTTTGTTGTTAAAGGACAACGCCCCTATTCATACTTCGCGGGTTGTGCGCAATTGATACGAGAAAATAACTTGGAGCTGTTACCCTGGCCAGCAAAAGCCCAGATTTTAACATTATCGAAAATGTTTGGGCTCGAATACTTGCTGTTATCCGAAGACAACAAGGGCCAAATTTTATACCAGTAAACCGTAATGCACTAATTGCAGCCATTGATACCGCATGGGAAACGATTAATATTAATTATATTGATACCTTGATAGCGTCAATGAGCAGACGCCTCCAAGAATGTATCAATAATAATGGAGGTCACACCCATTATTGATTTCTTATATTTATTTATATAGTAATACCTTTATTTAAAAAAAAGTTTTCATTTAATTTTAAACTATAACTTGGTATCTTAATTATAATTATGTAATAAATTCTTGTCAAAAAACTAAATATATACGTTGACAATAAGAATTGCCTTAGTTTTTATTTTCACTTTTTATATTAACTACAAAAAAATGAAACGTCATAAAATATACATTTTGTAAGGACTAAATATTATGAATAGAGAGTTTAATGATTTTTTTAATAACTTACAATAATTAGTAGGTTAGATTTATTTAAAAATAAGTAATAATCAGTCAACCCAAATAACCATGTTTAGTTTTTGATTTAATTTAAAAGTTATTGCTTGTAGACGTTTTTTAAATCAAAATTATTTCTAATTTTATTTTGTAAACATTTCCTAAACAAAATTTTGATTCGATAATTAATCGAGCTATGGTGTTTAATTAGCGATACCTTCAAATATATTCTTTAAAAAAAAAATTAAGTAAGCAACGTAAATTACCTATTTTCTAAAACGTGCTTAGTGTAATGATTCATTCTACAGTCCTTCTATAAGATAACCCCTGCTGAGACTACCTGCTGTTAGAATTGTAAATGATACCCTTAAGCCCGCTTCACAATGTGCAAACTTTTGTTTACAGAAATTGTGGTGTCCAAGTTTTAAATTTCATGAGTGTACAAGTATCCCGCATTGTTTGCACATTACTCATCATGCCTGTACTTTAACAGAAATTTCCAGAGTGCATTGCTATGTGTGTAGGCGTCTAAATAAATGTATAAGAAAATATGTTGGCATTTTGTTTTAGTGTAAATATGATACATTTATTTAATTAATTTAATAATAAATATTTTGTAAAAAATAAGGACGTTTCACTGTAACTTAGAAACTCTGGTAATTGAGTGATAAATAGTAATCTTCTTGTAAAGATTTTAACATTTCTATACAGGGCAAAAGAAAATTGACGGTAATTTGAAAATGAAAATTGTCAATAACTTTTTTTAAAACCAACCACCTATTGTTCTAACCCTGTAGAATTCTATAGTCAATTAAGAAAAAAAATGTCATATCCCCACCTATACCCAAGTTTAACGCTTTCTGAGATTTTTGAATTTATTGATCATCATCTAACGAAATAACTTTTGCCATTAGAATCATCATGAGAGTGCCATGAAAACTGACTAAAATGTCAACCAGTACAGTTGTCTTTGTCTGAAAGTTTAATTTGTCACTTGTGTGTTGGGACCCGACACAACGTCGAATGGACACAACGCCGAAACTGGACACAACGTCGAAACTAATAGTTGAACACATCGCCGAAACTGGACATAACGCTTGAAATCAGTAATTGGACATATCACCGAATGTGGACACAACGTCAAAAGCAAAACTGACTCCACAAGATCGCAAATCGTGTCGAAGCCGAAATAAAACGACGGCAGTATTTTGCAGAAATATTAACGATTAACAAAGGCTAAAATTTGTAATTGGACACATCGTCGAAACGTGGACACAACGTCGAAACAAATAGTTGGACACATCGTCAAAACTGGACATAACGCCGAAATCGCCTGTTGGACACAATGCCGAAAAATGGACACAACGCCGAAATCAGTAATTGGACATATCGTTGAATGTGGACACAACGTCAAAAAGCAAAAACTAACGTCAATATAGATCGGAAATAGGACGTCAAAGTTGAAATCTGAACATTTTTTTAGATTGAATATGTGTTTATTTCAAATTATATTGAAGAGTATTTTACAATACAAGAAATAAGTTTACTATTTCTTTTAAATTGAAATTAATTACAAAATTGTCATTGTCAAATTCCATCAACCATAAATTCCAAAATATTGATTTATAATAATTTTAGTGGAATAGTTTTCTTTTTAATATCGAACAATAATGTTTTGAGGAATGTTTAATGTTCAAATTTCACTGTAGGTTTGTTGGTATAGATTCTATTTCTGCAATAATTGAATCTAGAGCAACAAACCACGGTTAAAGTTAAACGATGAGCATAAAACTGGCCTATGCAAATTATAATTAACAGAAATCTTGGTGAATATAGAATCCACACGGTTGATGTAATAAAATTTAGGAAATCCTTCATTAAAGGTAATCATAACATTTCATTTTATTATTTAATTCATTTCGTTTTAGAATTTCTTTATTAGTTCTCTATTTTGTTCTTCAACATTATTATTATAAAAATAATTAGAAGATTGTCAATTAAAGGAAGTAAAGTATACGTCAAACAAACGGATTGACTCCAACAAGTTTAATACATTTTGTTTATTAACAATTATTATTTCGTTTCGACAGTGTATAACATTTCTTTATAAAATTAATAAATTAGTTGTGCTCTGGATTGAGAAACGACGTTTTAGAGTATTTGAAAGATGTGATTATACACTTTATTTGAATTTGGAAGTTTTCTTTCTTTTGAAAAGGGAGACGTTCTTAAGTAAGACAATACTCAATCAATCAATCAATCAATATTTATTTTGTTTTTTTAAATAACAAAAGAATCGGTATTTTATTTTATTTACAAATCAACTTAACTTCAAATTTCTTTTTCCTATCATCTATCCATTTCCTTCTCTCCAACAGTTCCCTCATCCATTGTATCCCCTCTCCCTTCTCCCCTAGCAGCGTCTTCCATTCTGTTTCCTCACGCTCTCAGCTCTGCGCACCGTCTTTCATGTGTGTTATATCCTCCCATTCCTCTCCACACAGCCTGCACATTCTCTCCTCCTCACCCCTCCAATACTTGTTTCCATACTCTTCATTACCGGCTCTAAATCTTGCTATAATTCTTTTTCTTTTAGGCTTCTACCGTCTGTAATGTACTTCGGCACTTCTTCTGTTGTAATTTGTCTATACTTCTCGTTATATTTACCTTCTTTTATTCTTACTCTTCTTTCTTGTATTTGTACGTCCTTATCCCTTGCTATTATCTCCTCCTCCATAAGCTTTCCTTCTTGTCTTAACCTCTTGATCTCTTCTCTGCATACCCGCATCGTTCATAATATTTTCTTCTTTCTTCTTCTCCATATCGCCTTTTCTGCCCATCCACTTCTTTCCAGCATTCAAAGAGTATCTCGTTATCTTTTCTGTTCACCATTTTTCTTCATACCTTAAAGCTCTCTTTCCTGTTTGTATCCTTATTTTTCTAGTTTTAGTTCTTCTTCGACTATATAACCCGGTGTCTCTTTCTCAAGTCCTAACGTCCACCACCATATTTTTCCTGAATCTTCTCCAGTTCATCCCATTCCTTCCATCCCCAAATCTCCGCCCCATACAACATCACACTCTTACTAGCCTCTCAAAATCCATATTCTTTTTCTTACATCCTTTCCCAAATGTTTTTCTCCTATCCCCATACTTGCCCGACTATTTTATTTTCCTTTCTGTCTCAACACTTTTATGTGATCCCCATCCTTATTGTCATATCTAATAGTGTACCCTAAATATCTATACTATCTACTCTCTCTATCTTCCTCCCCCACCACCATTTATTTTCCTTTGGTCTTCCTTTTTCTTCTTAAATTCTATTATTTTCGTTTTCAACATTTGCTTCTAATTTTTTTTCTCCAGGTAGCTTTTCAAAACTTTAATCACCCTCTCATCTCTTCTTCCTTTGACGCTAATGCGACAATATCGTCCGCATACGCCAGCACCCATACCTTTTTCTTCCAATTACAATTCCTCCTACCTGATTTTTCTTCATTTCTTCTTCTAAATCTCTAATATATATTGAAAATAGACTAGGGCTTAATGGACATCCCTGCTTTAGCCCTCTTTCCGTCCAAAACTCTTCCCAATTTCATTCCCACTCTCGTTCTACATTTTGTCTCCTCATATATTTCCTCTATTGCGTCTTTCACATCCTTGTCTATTCCCACTTCTCCCATAATTTTCCATAATCGTTCCCTTTCCACGTTGTCGAACGCTGCCTTAATGTCCAAAAATATAGCAAATACATTTCCTCTTTTTCTTTTCTATTTCTTGATTAACTAGGTGTTTTAGTATGTAAATATTATCTATCGTCCCTCTTCCTTTTCGAAATCCGTTTTGCCAGTCTGGGATAATTTTCTTCTCGTCTAATTGTTTTCTAATCTTGCTCTTATAATTTCAGCATATATCTTGTATCCCACATTCGTTAGGTTTTATCCTCTGTAATTTTTCACTTGTTTTGTATCCCCTCCTTTGTATATTGTCCTTTATTTACGGAATAGGACTCAGGTATTAGAAAAAGGAGCAGAAAGTATTACATTCGCTGTTGATTTAAGACTACCCTGACAGTACCCCAATTACATGATTTCTCACTTTTCTTAGAAATCATGAACAGTTCTGATGGAAGTCACTATTTAACTAAATAAGATTTATTTATACTGCAGTTTTGGTGTTCCTAACTTGAGTCTATTATTAATAAAAAAAGCCTGCGTTATTTCAAAATCGTAGCATTAAGTTTGATTATGAACATCTTTCTTACGAAAACTGATACGAAAAATTTTAAAGACACAAACCAGTTAAATTGGATTGTTATTTATACGTCTATTAAATTTTGTAGCCGTAGTAATAAAAAATGATTGTTTTTGAAGGCAGATATTAAAAACATCAAAAAGAATAGTTTTTATAAGTTTAACTTATGTTCCAATTTTTGTTAGGATAAGTTAAAGCAATCACAACGGACAATGACCTTGAAGAAAAATCTCGTAGCTCTGTGTTTGATCGACATTAACTTCTCTAAGAAAACATATACAAAAAACTGTCAAGGTACAAAAAAGTCCCAATTATTATCATTACTTTTACCAAATTATGTAGTTCTACGATAACAAAAACTTAAATTTCGTAGAACCTCGTTCAGGTCTCCGTAGCGATTTACCGAAAACAGTTACGAAAATTATCAAGTTATTAAAAAGTTTGTAATTGATTAGTTATTTTATCGAAATTTTTTAAAACTGTTATCTCTTAAAATATAACTTTTCAAAAAATTTTTTTCGAATTACGTTTTTTGACAGCTCGTTTCTACGAAACTAAAATGATAAGAAAAATTGTTTAAAAACAAAAAAGTTGTATTGAGATCTATACAGCAACCAGTTTTCGTAGCTCTACGAAAATTTTGAATTTGAATTTCGCAGCATCAACTTTAGATCTACGGTACAACATTGGTAAAATAGATACGAACATTTTTGCTTAAAAAAATGTAAGTCCTACTTTCGTCTATTTAAATTTCCAAAGTTCATTTTTTAAATTTATCGTTTTGTAGTAATTGTTATCACTACAAAACAAAATACCAACTAAAAAATTTTTAAGAAAAAACTATAAACCTTCATAACGTTTTGATTTGAAATTTGGAAGTTTACCAAGAGTAATAAAAGGTAGAAAGTGTAAAGATCTAGCAGCTACGAATTTTTGTAGCTCTACGATTATTAGTTTAGGAATTAATGCACTTAAAAGACAACGACAAAATGTTTTTGAGGATTATAACTTTTTTGTGACGCAATATTTTAAGAAAAAATTAAGAATAAAACAGTTTATGTCAAAGTCTACAATATATCACCAAATAGAAGTTCTAAATCTATTATTTCTATAAAAAAATTTACCTGAAAAAACTTTTCGTTAAAAAAACTATTGTAATCACCAAACGGTATAATCAACCCCCACCATATTTTTACCAAACTTCTAAATTTTATAATTATACGTCATATCGTATCATATCATTACGCGAATAACTCAGGAGTGGGGGGAATCAAAATTTTAAATTAACTGTCAATAATTTTTTGAGTTTTATAGGCATGAAGCTGTGTTATGGCTTATTGATTTGAAGGACATATGAAGTTTAACAATAATTTGTTTTTCTGTTTTAATTATCTGTTTTTCCCATTATTTTGTTTGCTATTTGTTTGTCCTACTATTTTTTTGTCATTGTCGTGACTGGCACTTGGGCCGGTCCATTATACATCGTCATGCAATAGCATTTCTGTCATGTTTTATGTTCTTATTTACGTTCTATTATGTTTACACACTTAATCAATATTATTACAAATAAATACCAAGGTGGGCCAGGGTTGGCATGTTCAGGTTTTGTAAACCTTAAAGCAAATACTTTGCAAATTGAAGACGATGGCTCAAGTATTCAGTAAGAAGCGAAATAGTGTGCTTGGGGAATCAAAAAAGTTCAAGTTTAGAGAATATGAACCGATGATGAAGTATATCAAATGCCTTACTAATGTCAGTATATACGACGTCGACTTGAACCCCACAATCTAGAGATCTTGCTATAAACTCCGTTATAACAGTAAGATTTGTGACCGTTGATCTTCCTCTACAAAGCCATGCTGAGGGCGCAAAAGCCGATCAAATACATGGTTTTATATCAAATCGTGAAGTACAAACTAGAATCGTTTAGAGAAATTGCTCAACAGTGCAATCGGCCTAAAGTTAGCGACGTTTATTCTATCTTGAAAACGGGAACAATCCGAGCCGTTTTCCACGCGTCCGGAAATCGTGAAGTTTAAGAACCAAATTAAAAATGTGTAGTAGTGGATTCGCCTCCCTGCTGAAAAGAAACACTTCTTTCCTCCGTGGTAAAATACTTAGGAATGCTCGAATTATTGTGCTGGTTGTTAACAAATGACTAAAACCTTTTCAGATCTTTTTGAAGATTAACTTCCAACTTTCTAGTAAAACGCTTTTAACGTTACGAGGGAATAAAATTGCAAAAGAGAAGTTATTATACAAATATGAGGTGTAGTGTAAATTACAAATCCGAAACATGTTTAAGATGAATACGTAACTAAATTTTGAAAGTACCGAAACTAACATATAACGGGTGTTCAAATAAAAAACGAAGGTGGACAGGCCTTGGAATTTTCTTTGACATTTAGTAATTTTTTCAACAAAGTATAGTCAGCTGATACAAAAGTTAGGTTAGAATTGAAGGTATTTAAGATAACACTTATACCTGTTAATTTTTAAGTTTATATTTATATTACGTTTTAATTCGGAGTTCCACGGCACCACGCGTTGTTTTGCTGTACTTTTTGTTACACTGTAATAATAATTATATAAACTTAATTCCACTTCGAGGTCGAATTTCCGATCTATGTTAGCGTGAGTTTTTGCTTTTCGACGTTGTGTCTACATTCGACGATATGTCCAATTACTGATTTCGGCGTTGTGTCCATTTTCGGCGTTGTGTCCAACAAGTGATTTCGGCGTTATGTCCAGTTTCGACGATATGTCCAACTAGTCGTTTCGACGTTGTCTCCAAGTTTCGTCAATGTGTCCAATTGGAAATTTTAGCAATTGTGCATCTTAAATATTTCTGCAAAATAGGCTGCCGTCGTTTAACTTTGGCTTCGACTCCCGATTTCCGATATTGTGGCGTCAGTTTTTGCTTTTCGACGTTGTGTCCATATTTGGCGATATGTCCAATTACTGATTTCGCCGTTGTGTCCACATTCGACGATATGTCTAACTAATGATTTCAGCATTGTGTCTAGTTTCGGCGATGCGTCCAACTATTCGTTTCGACGTTGTGTCCAAGTTTTGGTGTTGTGTCCATTCGGCGTTGTGTCCATTCGACGTTGTGTCCCTGACCCTGTGTGTTGTTAGGTGTATTATTAATTGTTGAACAGTTTAAAAGTAATAATAGTTCAATACGTATATGCCAATCAAGATTTTTTAAATCTTGTATTGATTCACGGAGAATGTAAAAAAATTGCTTCTAGAAGACGTCGTGTTTTAGTAAACGCTATCCAAATCTAATTCCACCAAATCTTGAAGCAAATGCTTTGCCAAAACAGCACATGCTTTCGTCACCACACTATACAACTTTATACCGATCTTCTGGGGCACAATACATAATCCTTATATCACAATACAATAATGAAAATGTATCTTACGAATAAACGAATAAGCAACCATTTAAGATAAAAATTCAGGTTCGGTGATTATTTACTAACCATCCCGTTTTACTTATTCTGGCTTAATGCATTTAAAGTAATCTAGGATGGATTGACATAAAATATTTGACATTGAATATCAGAGTGTTACGGATAGTTTGAGAAAAAAACAATAAAATGTTTTCAAAAGAGAAAGTGGATATGTCAAGCTTTAATAAGTGGAATTAAAATTTAATTATGTTTGTTTCTGTATGAATACGTGATATTTGTTTACTAAATATTCCTTGTGTGGATTTTCCTATTTCTAAAATAAATAATTATTATGCATTCATTACATATTTAAATTGCACGATTGTTCAAAAACATTAACAAATGGAAAGGTTATTATATGTTTAACAGATAAGAGGGATAATTTCAGACCGAGGAGAAGTTAGCAATAACTTTCAACAATAGATTCGATATATGAGAGCGCGGTGTTTCACGATACCCGTCGCTATATTTTGATTTTAATAATTTATTTAAATAAAAATAATTATTGATTTCCTGAAGAGCCTCATTATGCTCCAGACTATTTACAGTTTTTCAATTTTTCACTTTAAAAATCAGTTTTAGAAAACCTTCGTGTTCTACACACACTTCTACATAAGAAAAAAAGAAAATTTAGAAGACAGTCCCCTCATTTTAAACAAATAATTAATCATTTATAATGCTAAGTGACATATACGTCCTATTATATTTACAGTTTTTCTAATTTCTAATTAGACTACGGCGTGCATGTCACTTCATGATATAAATGATTAACTATTTGTTTAAAATGAGGGGAACTGCATTCTTTTTTCAATTGTATAAATGTGTGTAGAACACGATGGTGGTAAAAAAGTTTTCTAAAAAGTGATCTTTAAAGTGAAAAATTAGAAAAACTGTAAATAGACTAGAGCATAATGGAGCTCCTCGCCAAATCAATGATTAATTTTTTGTATTTAAATAAACGTTTCTTTTATATTTAAATGTATTTAATAATGCTTATTTACTTAAATAACAATTATTAAAATAAAAATATATCGGCGGGTATCGTGGAACACCTCGCTCTCATATATTGGTCCAGTGTTAAAGTTTGCAAAATCTATTGCTGAAAGTTATTATGTTAATATCTCCCCTGTTAATTTCAGTATTGAAATTTATAACTGAAAATAAAGTCCGTCCGACATATGAGTGCAGGTATCGACTTAACTATAAATGTAGTAATTTCAAAGCAGGCTTATTGTTTCTTATCCGTGCGCCGACTACTATTACAGTGCTTACCAAAATGTTTTAAATTTGTTATCGGAACAGTGTGGCAACTTGAATTTTCGGTTTTTTGTAGTTTATGAGTCTAATTTATTATTACCAGTTCTAAACATTTTTTCCAATTATAAGCTGTTGCATTGTATTGTAAATACTTGTTGTATATGTTTATTTCAATTGTAAATATATCACTTGAATTGGTTGTGATTTTATACAACATCATTTTTTGTTATATTTAAAGCGGTTGGCGTTAATTAAATAACGTTCCTTTGCAATCCGGCTATTTCTTGATTATTTTTAAAAGTAAAAGGTAAGATAAAAACTGATAACTAAGTTATTATATTTTATAAAAGGGTGGACACTTCTCTGTCGTTCCATATTACACAAATTGGTTTTGGCAATGGATTAATTAGTGTTAAAATTATTTTCTGAAAATTTTACATAAATCTCAATTACTTAAAATAGGGTTTTTATTGTCTTTTAAAAATGTTGAAATATTCCATTAAAAAGTCATTTTGATCTGAACGGACTAATCTGTTAATACTTAAACTCCAATTACCTTTGTCATTTGCAATAAATTTGAAATTAAGGATATTTTTTCAAAAATAATAAATTCTTAAAAATATTTCATTCATATATAGCTTAGAAAGGTCGCGTGGCGAACGGCTACTGTCTAATTTAGGTATTATTGTTATCTGAACTTACATTATTATTGTTAACATATTTTCTCAAAAACGCCCAACCCAATTCGGAATTTTCGGTACTTCGTATTCGCTTTCTTATTATAATATCATTATTAATTTGATAACTGATTTCAAATTATTTAGAATAAAATAATGGTTTTCAATCCGTATTATTATCGAGATTTCGTCACCCAAAACATTTTTATTTTTCTCGTCATTCAATACATTAGCTATTTGCAACGAAACATTTTGGTAAGCACTGTAACAGTAGTTGACGTTCCGATAAGACCTGCTAGTTATACCTTCGAAATCACTACCTGTTCAGTTAAGTCGATATCTGCACTCATGTAGGACGGACTTTATAATACAGGGTGTAACAAAAAGGTAGGTCATAAATTAAACCACATATTCTGGGGTAAAAATAACTCGATTGAACCTAACTTACCTTACAAATGTGCATGCAAAAAAAGTTACAGGGTGTCAAAGTTATAATTTTTTTTGTAAATAAGTAGGATTAAATAAAAATTTTGGGACCTGCGAATAATAAAGAGGCCGTATCTCAATAACAACTGAAGATTCAGTGTCGATTTTCTTGAAAACGGTTGGCCGAATCGACATCTTTCAAGTATACTTTTTTGAGCCAAGGAATGAAAATTTTCGAACAACAATCCAATATACCGAGAGACAAAAAAGTTATGAACATTTTAATGTACACGAAGTGCTGCTGGTGGCGCCCTCTACAATGTACATCAAATCTGTGATCAGATTTAAATTTATAATGCTGAAAAACTGCTAAACACTAAATTTCGTTGAAATCGTGCTTTTTATTAAGAGAAATATTACCAAAAACTTTTCAAAACTTTGACACCTGTAACTTTTTTGCATGTATATTTGTACTGAGGTAAGTTAAGTTCAATCAAGTTATTTTTAGCCCCAGAATGTGTGGTTTAATTTATGACCTACCTTTTGTTACACCCTGTATAAAACGTAAATAATCACCAAACCGGAATTTTCATACTAAATAGTTATAATTTCATATTTGGATGTAACTTTTAATTCAAAACAACTTTTCATTATAAGATTGTTCTATATTGTAAAAAACAATGGTACTTTTTACTCTTGACACAATTCATATTTTTTAATAAATTTGTATACGGCTAAAAAAATTAATACCTGATGTTGGAATTTTAAGTTTTGGACCATGCAAAACTTTTTATCAAGAATATTTTTTTTTTTCGAAAAACCGATAATAAAAAGCTTTCCATACGGTTCCAACTTAAGTAGACACACTGTATAAACTGCACAGTTTTTTTTAAATGTTATTGCACCCCAACAACTACACGCATAAAACTAAAAACGACCGGTCTACACACAAACAAGCGTTACATACAAATCTTTTTGAAGTAGGTAGAAAAACCGACAAAATTAGGTATAATGGAATATTGAAAATATTTGTGTGTTTCTTGAGTGAAGTTCATAGTCCATATCTATAACAATCTTAAATCCCTTTGATAAACCTATAATTTTGTGAAAACCTTTTCATTATTCAAACACTTCAAAACTTACGAAAAACACAAAAAGAAACTTTTCAAAGAACTACGTAAGATATACAAATAAAAATTAATTTTAGTTAAATGCGCTTATTAAGTTCCTTTTATTATTTAGAATTAAAATTAAACGACTACCAGTTTTGTCACCAAGGTATAATAATCAAGTCTACACAGCAATTAGTGCGCCATTGATAAACCATGCAGTATAGTATAAGTATCATCATTAAAACTTTTTAATATAAATAAACAGAAAATCAAAATTCTACCACAACTACGACAAAATCCCTTCTTATATCAACCAATTCAAATTAAAACATTGGTGATAACTTCGCACTTACGTATTGCTCTCAAGTTTTCAAATTTTTTAAAATGCAATTTATGACCCTTCAATGAAGTATTAACAAACATGTACAAATTAAGATAAGGAAAAATAGATGTTACCTGATTTGCTTGAATTTTTAGATCTTCAGTCACTTCTCGTTGAATTTTATTCTCTTTTAATGTCATCCCCATTGAAACCAAAATGATGTCATTTCTCCTACTAAAACAATATACCAGTTAGTAATTCAACAAGACATATTAATTAGTTAATTCAAATTAATTTTGATCGATACAAAAATCACTGTTTGAATTTGTGAAAAATTATCATAAAATTTTAAAACACTGATACAGAAATTCTGAAATAATACTGCTCCAAAATTTGTACCTACTTTAGTTTCAACATCTCAAATTAATAACAAACTTTGGTAAGACATAAACCGGGCATTTCTGACGTTCACAACAAACTTATGTCAGTTAGGTACATCCGTATGGAAATAATATAGACACAATAACAGTACAGAATCAGAGATTATATAATAATTTAACATTAGTACTACAGGAAAATTAGGCAAAAAAGAGGCAGATTTCGGAAAAAAATCCCGGCAGCAATTATATGTTTGATATTGGTAGGGTACCCTACAAGGAGCCCGGAGTCAGTTTTTTATCACCTTTGAGCATTTTGAGAACGGAGGTTGTTTTCGCGAATTGATCTAGCGGCTAAACGGTTTACCGCACAAAAACAAGTCCCAATAAATTATTGTAGATGATTTTTAGATCTATCTTTTATTCTAATGACATTTTGTGATAGGAAGTGATATTGAGCCCTACATAGGGGGTTGAAGTTTATGAAAACTGTAAATTTCACTTTTCAGGGGTGATAACATCAATTTATTGGAAAATTGTAAATAGTAAAAATTGTTCCTTATAATAATATCTACAGCTTTTGTAGGCATGTTTTTTCTCTCCCGACAACCCTTGCGGCTGTAGGAGTTCGTGAGTTTTTTGTTCTTTACAGAAATGAAAGAGAACAAGTTGTAGATATTATTATGATCTATTTTTTTTACCAATGAAATATTGAACTAAAACGATAAATTTATCTTGTACAGAAGGTTCAAGTATAAAAAAACTATTCATTTTTGCATTCCATGCAATAATAGCTATTACATCAATATCATTTATTGAAAAATTATTCTTTATTATAATTATTTGTTCCACTTTTGCTTAAATTTTGTCTCCATCCGTTGAACGCTTCGAAATTATTTTTATATTTATACATATGTCATATGAAAAAAAGTCAAACAAAATTCAAATACGTGAAAATATTCTATTTTCTCCTTCTTCATATCTTTCTCACTCTTGAATAAAATCTGCTGTTCCTGCATGCTTTCAAGAAAAGATAAAAATGCAAAGTGGAACAAATAATTATAATAAGGAATAATTTTCCAGTAAATTGTATTGATGTAAATAGCTATTATTGTATTGGAATGCAAAAATGAGTGGTTTTTTTAACTTAGACCCTCTGTACAGGGTGGGCACATTTCGACGTTTGTATAGATTGAGAAAAATGGATGTCGGTGTCTCGATCTGTTTTGGTGACTCCTTTCAAAAAAGTGTCTAAAGAAGGGATTACAGTTTTTTTCTAACTTAATAAACAACTAGGATAAAGACACTTTCCAAAATATAGAAAAATCGATCTTTTGGCTGTAACTCGAAAACAAAAGACGATAACCGATTCCAGTTTTCACCAATGAGTTTATCTCAAAAAAACAGATTAAGACATCGACATCCATTTTTCTCTATCTCGTATGGTTACCGAGATACCCTATACAAACGTCGAAATTTGCCCACCCTGTACAAGATAAATTTATCGTTTTAGTGCAAAATTTCATTGGTAAAAAAAATAGATCATAATAATATCTACAACTTGTTCCTCTTTCATTTTTCTGTAGGGTGAAAAAACAAAAAATCACGAACTTATCCCTAGCTCTACAGCCACAAGGATTGTCGGGAGAGAAAAAACATGCCTACAAAAGCTGTAGATATTATTATAAGGAACAACTTTTATAATTAATAATTTTCCGATAAAGTGACCTTATCACCTCTGAAAAGTGAAATTAACGGTTTTCATAAATTTCAACCCCCTATATAGGTCACTTCCTATCACAAAATATCATTAGAGTAAAAGATATATCTGAAAATCCTCTACAATTTTTTATTGGGACTTTTTTTTGTGCGGTGAACCGTTTAGCCACTAAATCAATTCGCGAAAACAACCCCACGTTCTCAAAATGCTCAAGGGCGGGGGTAATGAAAAACTGGCTCCGGGATTTTTATCCAATTCATACCCTAATTTTCCTGTACTACATACATAGCTGGGTGATTTGTACAATATTGCAGAATGAACCAAGTAGTGCCCTATTGCACTACTTGAGAGTGAACACGAGGTTAACCAGTTTAAAGCACACAAATGGTGATAATTTTTTACTTTAATGTAGGTAAATGCTTTTCTATGTAAAACACACATGGTTAATTAAATAACTTACCTACAATGTGTGCAGTTACCATCATTCCATTCCACATTCAACATAAAAATCATTCAAATCAAGTTTTATTTAACTTAGAGCAAAAGTAGATGTCAAAAACCACTTTAATTGAAGTGCTTATTGCTAATTATAACATAACAATAAAGATTTTAATAATTTAGTAAATAACAAAATCTGTATAAAAATATAAATAACATAAACAATAAACTCAACTCGGTTCGTTACATCATCAGCACAATTCAGTTTTGGTGATGATTCCAGAAGATGTTATAGGAACTGCATGCACAAGCAATTTCCGCGTCCGTATTTTGCGGAAGTATAAACAAACAAAGAATGCTACGTTCGCAAGGAATTATTGTAACCTTGCAAGCTAAGCATCCCAACACGCCAGACGGTATATAATGAGGCGAACGAGTCAACAGAAGACAGACCCAGAGTACGATACGGCGTAGTAACCAAAGTGACTAGTGCGATCCCAGCAGTTCCGCGTTCCTATATGGCGCTTACTCGCATTCCGCTCTCGCAGCAAACGCATTAACATTAAACAACTAACAGCGCGGTTATTGTAAGTTAAAATAAACTCGTATTCGCAAACTCAACGTAGTTTTTCTCTGATGCAAACCGGCGCCTAGAACTAACCCCTAGCCGCCACAGTGGTGACCCCGACGTGATGTATTTGATCAGAGAAAGGTCACCGTTCGAAGACTTCACCGCAGAATTCAGAAACAACGGTGCAACGTCTTATCCAGTGACGACCATCATCATATTTTTCGTGATCGTCCTGTTCGCCGCCAAACACTGGTAAGACTCCGACGCACATACGAGTAATGGGAGGTTCTGAATCTAAGGAAGAGATCATCGTGCAGAACGCAAACGGCAGCGCATCTGCCACCCTAAACACCGCCGAAACTCTCCACACAATCACCGTCGTATTATTGGTATTAATCATCATCCGGTTCGCCGCAAAGGACCTCTGCGCATTTCACAAGAGGAAGGTAAACCGCGCGGCCACCAAGCTCCAGGCACAAGCGACAGTGTAATCTTCGAGACGACATCAGATCACACTGGCTGCCGCGAACAAACGAAAAATGGCCCCCACAATCGCAACCGCTTCCGCGAACCTCACGACGCCTACAACGACCCCCGCAATCGAACGCGTAGGCGTACGCATCCCCCATTTTGGCCGGAAGACCCTCTCATGTGGTTCCTGCAAATCGAAGGCCAATTCGCTTTAGCTGGGATCATCGCGGACGAAACAAAATATAACTACGTGATCGCCAATATAGATACCAAGCATGCCACGGAGGTACGCGACATCCTTCAATCACCGCCGACCGAGGGCAAATACGACACCCTCAAAAGGAACTAGTCAATCGCCTCAGCGCATCGAAATCGCAAAAGATACAGCGATTGCTTGAAGGCGAGGAACTCGGCGACCGCAAGCCATCGCAGTTCCTACGACACCTGAAAAACCTCGGTGGGAGCACCATCCCTGACGACTTCCTACGAACCCTATGGCTCAACCGTTTACCGGCAACGATGCAGGCGATTCTGGCAACGCAGACCCACGACGACCTCGATAAAATAGCCGTGCTCGCCGACGCCGTAAACGAGACGCTCGCATTCAAAAACGTATATACGTGCGACGCACGAACCCCCGCATGGACGCCGAACCCCGACGCAACAGGCAACCCGCGTTCCGACAATCACGACCACCATCTCGAAGCCGTTCCAATTCGAGAGATCGACATCGAAATTACGACCCCAATAACACTGCCACATGTTGGTACCACCAAGTTTTCAAAGGCCGAGCGAGAAAATGCCGCGAACCGTGTGATTTCCCTTCGGGAAACGGACAAGGCAGTCGATAAACGCGGCCAACGACAGCCTCAACATAACCCCGCGCCGCCTCTTCTTGCACGAGCGGGCCACACGACAAAGATTCCTAGTGGACACCGGCGCGGACGTCTCAGTTTTTCCCCGCAAGTTAGTTAACGGACCACGACACAAAACATCATACGAGCTGACAGCAGCGAACGGATCCAACATCGCGACATATGGTTTCATAACCCTCAGCCTCAATTTAGGCTTACGACGATCTTTCACCTGGCGTTTTATAATAGCAGACGTAACGAACCCCATAATCGGAGCCGACTTTCTGCACCACTACGCCTTGCTGGTGGACATCCACAACAATAGGATCACCGACCCGTTAACAAACATATCACGAGCCACTGGAGTGACCTCAGACCACGAACGGCCTACGATACGCGAAATCTCAGGGACGACACCGTTCCACGAAATTCTCAAAGAATTTCCCGAGATCACGAGACCTTCGGGCGCACCGCACGTGCCAAAACACGAAACGAAGCATTACATTCGAACCACTCCAGGGCCACCAATAACTTGCAAACCACGCCGCCTTGCACCCGACAAATTGAGGATTGCAAAACATGAATTCCAGTCCATGGTCGACATGGGCATCGCTCGCCCGTCAGACAGCAGTTGGGCATCACCGCTGCACATGGCACCGAAAAACGGCCATGACTGGAGGCCTTGCGGAGACTACAGGCCCCTCAACGCCCGAACAATCCCTGATCGCTACCCCGTGCCACACATAGAAGACTTCGCGCAAGGACTCCGAGGAAAAACCATATTTTCGACAATAGATTTGGTACGAGCATATCACCAAATCCCAGTTGCAAATGAAGACATTCCGAAAACCGCAATTACGACACCTTTCGGACTGTACGAATTCCCCTTCATGTCTTTCGGACTACGAAACGCCGGCCAGACTTTTCAGCGTTTTATCGACGAGGTAACCCGAGGTTTGGACTACTGTTACACCTACCTCGACGACATACTCGTAGCCTCCACATCCGAAGACGAGCACAAAATCCATTTACGAACACTGTTCACGCGCTTACAGAGGTATGGGATACTCATTAACCCAACGAAATGCCACTTAGGCGTCACGAACGCACGTTTCCTCGGATACCAAGTCTCGAGCAAGGGCACGACACCACTGGCGGACAAAGTGGACGCAATCAGGAATTTCCCCACGCCGACAACGGCCAAACAATTGAGACAATTTTTGGGCATGATAAATTTCTACAGGAGATTTATACCAGGAATTGCCGAACTGCAGGCACCGCTAAATGACCTGCTCAAACGCAACATTAAAGGCGCAAAACCAATCGAATGGCAGACCAAAGCAAACGAAGCTTTCGATGCCTGCAAAGAAAGACTGGCACAGGCCACGATGCTCGCACACCCCGAACCCGGAGCAACCCTTGCCATAGTCACTGACGCCTCAAATAACGCAATCGGAGCCGCTCTCCAACAACGCATCGACGACGACTGGGAACCACTCGCATTCTTCTCCAGGAAACTTTCAAGCGCAGAGAGAAAGTACGGGACCTACGACAGAGAATTACTAGCGATCTACCAAGCCATAAAACACTTCAGACACATGGTTGAAGGTAGAGAATTTTCTGTTCGTACGGACCACAAACCCCTGGTATACGCATTCCGCCAAAAGCCGGACAAATGTTCCCCCGCCAATTTCGTCACCTAGATTTTATATCCCAATTTACAACAGACATCCGTCACATCTCGGGCACGGAGAACGTCGTTGCGGACGCGCTATCCCGCATCGAAACAATCGCCACAGCCCCGATCGACTTCGAAAGTCTCGCAAAAGCACAGGCCACGGACAATGATCTGCAAACGCACCTGCGTCTAGGGAATTCACTCCAACTAAAAAAAGTGATTCTCCCCAACACGGACACAGCCGTATACTGCGATCTGTCCACCGCCAACGCCAGACCTTTCGTCCCTACAACCCACCGCCAGCACATTTTCAACACAATGCACAATCTGGCGCACCCGGGAACGAAAGCCACAACAAAGCTCGTCAAACAGCGTTACGTTTGGCCATCCATTGACGCCGATTGCCGACAATGGACACGCGCATGCATACAATGCCAACGATCAAAAGTCACGCGACACGTAAAAACACCTTTCGGAACGATAGCGAACCCATCCACACGTTTCGAGCACATTCATATCGACATAGTGGGACCGCTCCCCATATCGCAAGGCAAACGTTACTGCCTCACCTGTGTCGATAGATTTTCACGCTGGCCCGAAGCATACCCAATCGAAAATATCGAAGCCGAAACAATCACGCGCACGTTTTACAACGAATGGATCACACGCTTCGGTGTCCCGCTGCGAATAACCACAGACCAAGGGCGACAATTCGAATCACAACTGTTCAAACAGTTCAACAAACTCCTCGGCACCACACATTTGCGAACAACGGCCTACCACCCGCAATCGAATGGGATGGTGGAGCGTTTCCACCGCCACCTCAAAGCCGCCATCCGTTGCCACGAAACGAAACAGTGGACCGACGTACTACCCACGATTTTACTAGGACTACGAGCAGCATGGAGGGAAGACCTGAACTCATCTGCAGCCGAACTGGTATACGGCGAACCCCTGAGACTCCCTGGCGAATTCCTAGTACCAAAACAAACGCCCACAACGGACCCGATAAATTACATAACGAACCTCAAACGCTACTTCGCAGAATTAAGCCCCACAGCTGGAACAAACCACGCCAAACCAAACACATTCATTTTTAAAGACCTACAAACGGCCCAACAGGTATTCGTTCGACGCGACGCAGTAAAGACGCCACTCGAACAACCGTACGAGGGACCATTCCCGGTTTTAAAACGAGGAGATAAAACCTTAACGTTAAAAATAAGGGATCGCGAAACGACCGTCTCCATCGACCGCACGAAACCAGCCTACGTAGAAGGGAACCACACGCAGACGACGCAAACTTCAAGGACAACCTCGCCCACCACGGATCATCAAGGAGACACCGCCTCCAAACGAACACCACACACCATAACAAAGTCCGGAAGACACGTTCATTTTCCCAAGCGCCTGCATTAAGCGCGCACGCAAAATAATAAAGCGGCAAGGTAAAGCATACGCAAAATTAAACATTTTTGCCCACCAGCTCCGTTTTATCGTGGGATTTACCCACTAAGGGGGGACCCATATAGGAACTGCATGCACAAGCAATTTCCGCGTCCGTATTTTGCGGAAGTATAAACAAACAAAGAATGCTACGTTCGCAAGGAATTATTGTAACCTTGCAAGCTAAGCATCCCAACACGCCAGACGGTATATAATGAGGCGAACGAGTCAACAGAAGACAGACCCAGAGTACGATACGGCGTAGTAACCAAAGTGACTAGTGCGATCCCAGCAGTTCCGCGTTCCTATATGGCGCTTACTCGCATTCCGCTCTCGCAGCAAACGCATTAACATTAAACAACTAACAGCGCGGTTATTGTAAGTTAAAATAAACTCGTATTCGCAAACTCAACGTAGTTTTTCTCTGATGCAAACCGGCGCCTAGAACTAACCCCTAGCCGCCACAATGTAAATCAAGCGTGCAAAGCCCTTAAGGTTAATTGAAAGTAGAAAATATATTAGAACAGTATTCACTGGACCCTGTTGTTAAAGTAGCAGAAATTAGTGATTAGCACTTACCTAGCTACACAATTCTAATAAACAAATACAGTTTGTATTTTAATTTTAAAAAGAAAATTAACAACATAATCCTTTATGGAAATACGTTAACGTATTTACCAACAGAGTAATTTACGTAGTGCCACCTAATGACAAGTTAATAAAATGCAATTATTATTGAACAAAACTAGAAGTCGACATAGTAATAATTTACAGATTTCTTCAAATGAGAGTAAAACGTTTGCAAACTTACTACCAGATGAGTCTCTAGCGCAAGCTCTATTGATTGTATTTGCTTTAAAAATACCAAATTCAAATAAATGCTTCCACAGTTTATTACTAGAATGCGCTCTTTGAATTCATAAACATAATTAGTTTTATTTAATTTTTATTATCAGTTTATTAATTATATTAAAGCATCTTGCCTGTGTACGCAATTTTTTAGTTTAGTTTAGTGAAGATGAACACTTAAACAGCTAAAACTGCTACTTTTTTAAATTTTTTCTATTTTGGGTCGCTTACAGAGCTATAAAAGCACCCAAATGAGTTCTTTTATAGAAATTTGAGTTCTTTTATAGGAATAGAACAATTTTTATTCTGAACGGTGGTAACACTGATAATGTCCAATTTGTCATTACCTTCGGTGTGCATTAATTTAAATCGTAATTAATGTTCAGTAGATTTATTTATCTAGATACTTATTTTTATTTCCACTCATTTGTTTTTAATGAAACATATGATAAATGTATCAATTAAACTTAAACTAGCATATAAACCAAAGTTTAATGAAAATATTGCCACCTTAGCAATTACACTTCAAAATTCCCTTAATTTAAAAACTCGCGAAATTTTATTTTGAAATCAATCTGAAAAGCCTAAAATAGAAAAAATAGTACAAAGAATTCGTTTCAGAATGCGTTTTCTGAAATTAGTTCTTTAATAAACTATATTTGAAAATTGCACAGGGTGGGCCATCAGTGCGAGCACGAGCGATATCTCGGAAAATATTAGGTTTAGAAATAAACTTTTTGAATAAAAGTTGTGCAGATCAATGAGTTCCATATTTTAAACATATTTTCGTTTATACTGTGTATTCCATAAAACCATGACATACTAAAGTTAAGTTATTTTCAATAAAACTACCTATTTTTTATTGCAAATTTGGATTCCTGACGATTGACGTTTCAAACAAATCAAATAACTCGGTTATCCTAAATTTTATTAAACTGCGATTTTACAGTTTTAATATGCATTACACGCGCTAATTAAAGCTAGTTGTTCACCTTTCCAACCTTGGTAAGTTTTGAGTAATCTATTATTTAAATTGAACTACCTAAATTCATGGATAACTTGATTTATTATAATAATAACGGGAGCTGTAACTGAAGAACGTAATGAAAATTTTAAGAAGCGGTTGGAAAATTGGTTACAAACAGATTTAGGATTAGAAATGTCACTCAAGCAAGCAATAAAAATGTCTTCAATTACAGCTTTACTACAAATGGAAAATTTTAACAAAAAATGAGAATATTAATAAATAAGAATAAATTAAAAGGTAAATCATTATACAGTGTGAGTGTAGGGTATAAAATTAATTAAATTTTTATTCTTATTTTTATGCAATTTTCCTCGGACAAATCAATTTTCATTTTTAAATTCCCATCTTTTGGTATAAATCAATCCTTTCTATCTCCAGCAGTGGCGGCGCAACAGGGTGCAAATTGAAAATTTTAAATGGCAATAAGGGTCAAAAGTTACATTTTCGGTAGGACCATTTCATCCTCTATGCAGAAATGTAGGCATCTTCAACATCGGTCGATTAGAACAGGAAAAAAGCAACCTTTTAATACTTTTTCTACTCTAATAATTTCTGGTTGCATTTTCTATTAATAAATCGACGGAAACAACAGTTCCCTGAAAGCATTACACAAATCCCCACCAATTCGCATAAATGATACATTTCTATCACAACCAGTGACGGTGCATCGAAAGCCACCACTGGTGGAGATAGAAAGGTTTGCGTTTCCGTACTCAAGAAGTACTTTGTTTTCCAGTCACTTTAATGAAGTATAAGATTAAATCACATGTCATTATAAAGCAAGTAAATTTAACAAATAAATGGATAAATTAATTTAGTACGACAAAATGTATCCTATTGTGATTCCGTAAATACAAACTTGTCTTTGATTGATACTTTTCCTTGACGTCTCAGATTATATCAGTTATGTTTAGTAAATTGTTTTTAAAATAAGTACTGAATATTGCAACAGATTTTTTTTTAAACAAAATCTGATATAATTTTTTAATTCCTTAAAGGTATCATAAAAAAAAATTATATTTTGCCGTATAAAAATCATTAATATAACAATAGGAACCTTTGGACCTTATAATCTAGGAGTACATAATCTGATGTCAATATTTCATTATTCATCATCGGTGTCAATTTCTTCTCTAATGTTGTCACCGTAAGGCAGTGTCTTGAAAAAGTTGTGATAAGGCGCTGGTATAACTAACTTGTTGCAGAGAAAAAGTAGGTGTTTATACTTCATTTTTGTGATAAGGATTGAATTATGGTACAGTGTCCTCATTGCGTAGAAATGATCAAATTTAATAGATTTCCTTCTTTTTTGCAATAAATTACTCATTTTGTATTCTTTCTCCTCGTAATAATATTTAAACAGTATTGTATTTAGATATTCAGTATTTACTTATATAATTCTGATTTTCTGTCACTTTACTTTATCATTATTAATATCTTTGTCCCAGTTCAATGTTGTTTCTTGCTGCAAATATTTGATGTCAAAGATAATCTCTTTTGTCATTTCCTTCACCTCATACTTGGGATGACTTCTTTTGGCAGTGCGAACTAAAGTGTACCACTAGTCTGGCAAGTATATAAGTATATTTTTAGAGGCCCGCTCTATTACACTATGAACTGAGTCTTTCTCATTCTGTGTGTGACCTTTTTGTAGATAATTGTGCCAAATTTTTATATTATGTTTATTAGCAAGAAAGTTGTACAAACTGAAAAGAAACTTATTCAGGTTTTGCCCGGCACAGTTGTCAGAAAAAAATGAGAACTCCGTAATACCCCTTGTTTAACTTGTTCCTTGACAAATAATAATAAGCAGCTCCCTATTTCCGAGGCACCTCTTTTTGAGATGCCTTCATGCCACATATAGCAGCTACATTTTTTCAAACCCAAATTGAAGACAGTGAAGATGTAAGTTGATAGCTTTAACTTATAATAGGCGAGGCCCACTTCTGTTTTTGATACAGGAAGGATCTGTTCCAAGTCAAATACACAAGCACAGAAATTCGTCTCATTGTTTGCTCTTGTTTTGTCCTCCTTTTTCACTTCTCTTGCTAAGTCCTTATTCTTAATATGGGCATTGAATTCTTCTTGTAACTTGGTCTTTTCTTGTACTGTTGAATTATCAAACATATTACAAAGGTCACACTGATCCTTTTTTGGGATCAGAAAGGGTATATTGAATTCGCAATTGAAAATTTGTTGGTAAATAGAAGGACTTAGAGACTGTGAGATGTTGTTATTTTCGCTATATTCCTGGTACAGTAAGTACATTTTTGCAATATTTAGAGTAGGTGGTAGTAACAGGCGATTGCTATCTTTACGACAATAATGACTTTCTACTGGTACAAAGGATTTTATATGTTGACGCACTGACTCTTTGACCTCTTCAAACAGCTGGAAATTTTTTGTTTACAGTTCCTCGCTTATCAATAGGAATAGTCACACTATTGTCCATGCACTTGTTGGCTACTGTTTTAATCACCTGTGAACTTATATCTAAAGTGTTTAACAAAAATGTTTTGCAAACATGAATTTGTTTAACGAGATTGTTTAAAACGGATAAATTATACACATAGGTATAATTACTTTTGTATTTATGTGGCAAACCATCGTCATTATCATTGTCGTTAATGGTTGTTCTTTGGCGGCATCGTGATTTTGGCAAAAACTTGATACATTTCGATTTGAAGTCTCTTTGTCTGTTAACGTTGCCTAAAGCCCAATATTGTTCATATACGGCCTTTCTCATTTTTTCAGTATATTTGGTTGAACATTTCATTCGACAGGTCATGCAGCTTTAACATTTCGAGCAGAAACTACTATTCTACTCCAGTTTTCGTATAATAAGCCTAGGTTTTTCAATCTTTTAATTCTATTTCTTCGCCAGTCATTCTTATTTCTGAATCTTTTGCGAGTTTTTTGTTTCTTTCTCACTGAACAGATTTCATCAATATATTCGTTAGTCTCCAACTGTTCCTGTGTTGGCCAAATCTTCGGGAACGTAGTCCAAATCGTCATCTGTTGAATAAGGATCAGCTTCTGTAAATGTAATATCTGATAGCATCATTTTTTCAACCAAGACTGGTTCAACTTTATTTTCCTTAGACATTTCACTTCCCTTTCTCTTTTGATCCTCACCTATAAAGTAGAAAGCAAAATTCTCAGTAGTATTCTACCATTTTTTGTAGACTTAATTGGAAAGACTACAATTCTAATATAAAAGAGTTTTTTCGCTGAAGCTAAGGTCACACTAATGCCTCCCAAACAGTAAAATATGAGCATACGCTAAACACGACAATTGAACAAACCTGATTCTAAATCTATATTACTTGTAGTTTCTGTTCTTTATGCTAAAATAATTTTTTAATTGTAAAACAACAGCAATAACACACATCATTTATCTAAATAAAAAAAATTAATTTAAATACTATTATTATATAAGTTCAAAATAATTAGCGATATCTGACCTTAAAAAATACAAAGTTGCCAATAACATTAAATTCACAATGTATCACTAATTTCTGCTTATTTGAATATAGTAAATTAGCCACAAATCTTAACAACATAACCTCAAATTCAACTGAACTTACTACAATTACTATAATATATTAGTCAATCGATATGAGTAGGTTTTGATAAATCTAATTAAATTATTCCAACAATGCAGTACTAATAATAATAATGATAATAGTAATAATTATATTTGTGCTTGTAATACGTACAGTACTTACACGCGTCCTAAATGTAGAAGTGAACAACTCTAAATTATAAACTTAAAATTAAGAAATTTTTCATATGAATAAAATGCGTTTCTAGGCAATAGTAATTTAATATTATTTCGAAAAATAATATACATACTATATATTATACTACTAAACATAAATTACATGTAAAAGTAAAATTCATCTATAACCGGTCCTTATATGATAATAAAACTTTCTTTGAAAAAATTAACATAATAATTGCAACAAAAAAAAATAGGTACAGAATTTCTATGTAGGTAGCATGTATGAAAACATCATACGTATACAAAATTATTTTATAAACAAACAACTTATAACAGAAATTCACCCTGGTCGTTCTCAGGATGGGATCATTTCATGACATAGTAATGGTACTCCTATAATCCTTCTACCTGTCGCGTAGCAATACCTACTAAAAACTTCTTACATTTTTATTATAACACCTTTGTTAGCAAATTGTAGATGACTGCGGATGAGCCTCTTTATATAGGTGCATTCTTCCAACGAATCTTAATCTTTTTAAAAGAACATCTACCATAAGGATCTGTATTTGTCTGTATATTTTCAGAAGTTTAAAGACCGTTATTATTTTTATAATATTTATTTACTAAGTTTTTCAATAACTGGTTTTACGAAATGGCTGCAATCGCTAACAAAACTTTCAGCTAAATTTATTTGAGGTGAGCGCACCGAGATATCATAAATCATCGTAAAAAAGATCAACTAACATTATAAAA
Source organism: Abscondita cerata (assembly GCA_030710515.1). Taxonomy (NCBI): domain Eukaryota; kingdom Metazoa; phylum Arthropoda; class Insecta; order Coleoptera; family Lampyridae; genus Abscondita; species Abscondita cerata. Next base: position 296,662 of record JALBCR010000740.1, on the reverse strand, counting down.
TTGAAATTGTAGCATTGAAATAAATTAATTTTCTCTACATAAATACTATTACGTTCGTATATTCGCGATAAAAGTATTTTAGTCAAATTTGTGAAAAGCACGTACTTACTTCTTATCAGCAAAAACTCGAATTTTTTTTAAAAGAAAAAAGTAATTTAGAAGCTTCTAACTTCCGTGTTAATACTCGAATAAAGTGGCGATGAAAAATATTTTTACGTCAAAATAATTATAGTCAAGCTGATGAACAAGGGTTGAAATGATTAAACTTTCGTGCTAACAGTGGTGTAAAGAATATTTAATAAATCCGGGAAACCTTAATTCGCACATAGCTGTTTTACACTGCAATTGTAGGTCAATACTTCAAAACTTTTGTAATTTGCTTCCTTTCCATTATGCGTCAGCGCCAGTCCTTTATATTCAGAAAAACTGGGATAAATCTTTCCAATTTGTGTTTCCATTTCGTGATACGCTCGCCCTATATGTAAAATAGTATCCGTTTCAGTACCTCCAGGTAAAATCAAACAATTTGTTAATAAATGCATGCTATCTATTGTAGTCGGGATCCAAATATAGTAATTGGGATTTTTGCTGCATAAAATCTAAAATCAAATCAAACGTAACGAACTTGCGTTCTGGAAAATGGGACAATTTGCTTATATTGATCAGAATTGTCATTAAAACCGGGTTATCTCCTTTAACGGGATACTTACTTTAATATTCTGGTTGGAACTGAAAACTTTTCCTCCCGAAGTTATTTGTATATTCGGTGAGTTTAAATAAATTGTTGTCGGTAATAACCCTATATTTTTGAAAAAAGCTTGGCCCACATATACAGGTTTTCCAAGTTTGTCTCTTCCACCTTCGATTGCATCATTGGGTATGTGCCCAATGTAGTCTCTCCAATAATAATCTGAAACATTACCACTAAAGCTTCTGCAATCGATCAGTGCAAAATTACCGTTTGTGCTGGCAACGTTTTCAACTACAATAAAACAGATTAATGCTAAAAAGAGCTGCATCTTCATCTCGATAACAACAGACTATAACTAAAATCTACAGCAAACAGTTATGATAAAATTATGGATCAAACATTAGAAAATAGGTTAATTTGATACATAACAGAAGAGCAAAGATTTATGTTTGTTTATGTTCAAAACTAAATTAAGTCGCAGATTCTAAGATTTATGAATATTAATAAATTAGTTGTGATTTGAACCGTAAAGTTTATTATTTCAATTGCTTGTAACTAAACGAAAATGTAATTAAGTGTGCATGGATAAACAGTTACATAAATAGTTTACAAACCTAATTGTAATTATTTTATAAACATTAAAAAAAAACATTCGTCTTTATCTTTATAGCGGTAGTTTTTTCCAAACTTTTATAATTCAAATTTTCAATGAATGTTTTTCTTATTATGTTGTAGTTCGATAATATCGAAAACTAATCATATATTGGCATTTTTTGATGTACCTATTACCAATTTTGATGGAGATGAAAAGATGACGATTTATTATTTATTTATAAGTGCTGACTATATTGTCACAAACTACTACACAATAATACTATTAATAATAAATAAATGCTAAATAATTAATAATAATACTAATGTTTATTTTCTACCACATTAGCTAGGTTGTTATGCGACCTATTATTATTGCATCATTGGGTGATAGATTTTTTTTCAAAATGACCATTTTCGGGAAATTAGACTGTTTGTATGATTGAGAATATTATCAGAACTTATTTACATTTTTGAAACAGTTCAGTAAGTTTTGATTGAATTCAAGATGTCTTAACCCAAATAGTACCCTACTCAGAATAAGTGGTGTCTTGTACCACATTGTGTTAACATAGGTATACGTGCACCTAATAAATTCTTTATTTGTGTACCACAAGACTATAAAAGCAAATCTAAGTGGATTAAGGAACTACGAAGTCAAAATCTATGTTTTTCTGCTTTTCTTTTCTTTGTAGTTTGAACATGATTTGTAAAATTAAATGAGATACTGAATGATAAAAGAATACATTCTCTTAAAGCCTGATGTAATTGCCCATGCCTTTGATTGTCAAAAAGGTAGAAAAAAAACTGCCAGTAGTACAAGTTACAGGTCGTTAACTACAAAACGCCAGAGAAAAAAAAAACTAATTGAAGAAGCTTTATCTGCAGCTCTAGTTGATAGTCAATTGGAAGAGATAGATTTTATTAATACTGAATTAGAGAAAAAGATCTGGCGTGTATTTCGACATATGATTTTTGACGCCACAACGAATGGCTAGCGTTCCGCTAAATATAAAGTAGCTGTGGAACTTTTTCAGTACCAATAATATGGTTTCTAACTTTTTAATACGCACACACGGTATATAATAGTTATTAAATCTAAAACAATAAAAACATTAGCAAAAAACACCCAACAACAAAATGAATAACTCAAGTTATTTGCTTTTTACTTAATTTATGATAAAATCTTAGGTGTCGCACTCCAGAACCAGCAATTGAGTACTCATAGCAATGTAGGCCTCTGTAGTGTGTCTTTAGATTATTCAAATGTAGATAAAAAATGTTCTTGTCTTCCAGAGTGGGTGATTGTGTGAGGTGTTTGCGTTGTCGTAGCTACTGTACCCGGCGATGTTTTCAATGTTGAGGTTCTCGACGTATGCCGATTTACGAGGTGGATTGCTATTGTTTGTTTGCGATGGTCTCGACTTTGATGTTTTTGATGACGTAGACTTCGGGAAATACCAGTGCAAAAATATAAATTTAATTTTAATGACAAAAAAACAAAAAATTTTCAAATCCATTTTTCTTGAAAACGGTGTATACTAATGACTTAAAGTAAGAGTACCTTTTAGTACTAGAATACCTGAAAATTTAATAATCTAATGTCACAAATGCTTAAAAGTTAAAGACAAAAAGTTATGCGTTAAAATAACCGTTGACCCACCCAAAACGAACGCCTATGACCGGTACTAGAAATTCGCAATTGATGGAATCGATTCAGCTCTGAAGGCTAAACAAGCATACCAGTTTTTGCTTTTCTAAGTAGAAGCGTTCTGGAGGTATTTAAAAAAACTATTTACAAGGCGCCATCTTCAAAGAGCTCTAGCTCCCTTTAGGAAGCATTTTCGGACTAAAAGAATTAGGTTAAATTGTCTTAAAATTATTTGAAGAATCTCCGGTGTTTGTTTGTCAGGAGAGTTTCTGGACACCCTGAATACCTGGTAATTTCCTATCGTATCCGTATTTTTTTTTGGCAGACAATAATTTCTTCAAAAAGGAAGCAAATGCCGCCATTGATTTTTGATTTACTGTTGCAAGACGTCTTTGATTGCATCACTAAATGTATTGGTGATGACGGTTAGAGCAAGGATTAAGCAAACCTTTTTGCTAGCGTCAATTGCTGTTCCAGTTCAGTTTCTTTGCGCCTTAAATATTGTCTTTGTCTTTGTTGACTAGAACAGCTGCCCTTGGAGTAAATCAACTATAGAAATTGATCATCTCTAGGAATTGTGGAAGTTGCTTAATAGTAGCTTGGGATAATTACAAAATGGTCTAGTTTCTCTGGTAAGGACGCTGTGCTTTTGGTAGAGGCAGTTTATTTAAGAAAACGGCGAATGAAACACCAAAATTTTATAAAATTATTAGTATGTCGTATTTCGTTTAGCACTCGAAAAATAGATCGCAGGTGGCTTGTGTGTTCTTTAAAAAAAATCTAGTCTTCGTAATACTTTGTCTATGAATAGACCCCGAATAGGGTGATGGTAGCCGTTTTAGGTATGTCGTCTTCTTTGCAACAAGAATTTGGTTGTTTGCGAGAAATTTTCTATGTGCGCCACAATGTAACAATCCCAGATCGTGCGTCCATTAAGAGAATTATGATCTCCTTGTGGGGCCTCCAGTAGTTTTCGCCTTTGGGAATCATATGCAAAAGTAATGACCAACTGCTGTTGGATGTGGTGGTCTTGCCAACAAAGATATGCCTGATGGTTTTGTGATCTCAGAGAATAGTTTAAGTAGAACGTGCGAAAGGGTTGTTCCAAAAATAGCAGATACATTTGCATTGTCTTGATCCGATGCAAATCCAGTTTAGCTATGTTAGTAAGTGGGCCGATAAGTTTGCCGTTAATTATGTCTACAAAAAGTTTATAGTAGTGTAGGAAATATTCTAGGTTTGGTTTCCTGACAAACACTATGACAAAACGCCAAAGAAAGGATCTCCGTAGACCAATATTTAAGCTTAAGGTAAATAAATAGGTAAATAAAATTAAACATAACGCAAATTTACAAAATTTTTCATCAATTGACCACTGCAATTTTACCTGAACGCGCATGTTGGTTCAGCTGTGTCGGTATTGGTCGCTCACCTGTTGTTTTTAGAAGGGCGACAACGAGGTTACTTATGCCAAAACCACAAAACTGTCAAAAAACCTAACATTAAATAAGAAATATCTTCAAAATGAACACACGTGTCGTAACCTCGAAATGATTTAACGGATTTGATAGTCACTCAAATGTCAGAATATCAGTGAGCGACAGCAAGAGCTGCTAATAGTGCCAGCAAGTGCAAACACAAGCGTTTTAAATCACTAAACCATGCGGCGCGCTCATATTGTATGTTATTCATGTTAACTTCTAGACATACACACTAACATTATCTTTGTCTGGCAAACTGAAAGAGTCCATTGTGTGTTTATTTGTAATAAATAAAAACTTATTGATTTAATAAAAATGTAAAGTGTGTGTTGTCTGTTAACTCGACTTATCAAAAAATAGCTGACCGCATCTGCACGTATATTTTACTCTTAAATAATTAAAAACATTAATAAATATTTATTGTTTTGTCGTGCAATTATCTAAAACATACTTTTATTGATTTTATTCAAAATGCCAATCATAAATATTGATGTTTGCTCAATGTGCGAAAATGATATTGAGGTGCCTAGTAAGCCTATAATTTGTAAAATTGCAAAAATATGCTATGCATTCTAACTGTACAAACCTAAGTCGGTCTGAAAAAGCTATTATTCTGTCTCAAAAAAAAGCGAGTGTTATTCTCTTGCAAAAAATGTTTTGATAAAAGAGCACCAACATAAGATTTGATGTCTATCATTGCGGAACTTGAAACCAGTCATAATAGAATTAAAGAAAGAAGTAGTAGAAGTTATGATATTAGTGCATTAAAGATTAAAAAGTACCCAGATAATATCTCAAAAAAAATCAGTTGAGCAAGTGTTTGTCTCTGTCCATTTTTTTTGGGAATATTTTCTTTGGTGACATATAAATACCTCCTGCTTCAAACATCAAAAAGACGAAAGACATAAAAATTAAAGATTAGACAGTGAAATGGTTTTGGGAGTCTTGTGTAATACAAAAATCAGCTTGAAGGCTGTATGCCGGCTGCTCTAGTATCAGTTGTTTTAAAGCACTTGCAGGATAAAAACCGGATGTGCATTATTGAGATGAGCTTGAAGGCTTCAAGCCGGACGCTCTATTCTCAGTTAATTGAAGCGCCTGCAGGCTAAACCCCTGATGTGCACTATTAAGATGAGCTTGCAGGCGACATGCTCTAGTCTCAGTTAGTAGAAACGCTTGCAGGCCATGGCCGGATGTGCTGGTTACCATGATTATGGATAAGTAGAGTAATTATAAGTTTATGGTTTTTAAGATATTTAGGTAGACAGGGACTAGGTAGGTAGGTCAAGAGATTTAGAAAGAGCTTAGTTTAATAAATTAGGCAATTAGGTAGGTGATGGAGAAGTTCATGGGAGGGGAGTGTAGAAGCAGGTTGAGCTTCTACCTCTCCCGGCAGAGACCGGGGGTAAGTCCACCAAATATGTATTTTTAAGTAACAGTAAGCAGTAATCTTGTTGTTCTTGTTCCATGTCCTTACTCCTGAAAAGATCCCCATCCCTTTAGTCCCGACGGAAGCTGTATGATCAATTTGGAAGTTAGCCAGTTAGGCCTCAAATATGTGAGCAAAGCATCTTTACTGTTTATAATTCATTACATCATGATCATTAAAAGTTGCTCTTTGAGAACCATAAATAAATAATTAATTAAAAAAAACAAGGTTAACAGGTGACTATACTATTCCAAAGTTAAATTGGTGTTGTCCCATGGAGTTTTATTTACATATCTCAACCGGTTTCAGAACAATAAATAAAACATTAGTTTTAAGACCCCGTACCTCTAAAAACGAAGTATTTGCGGACATACGTTTATATAGTAAACTGTCATTATTTTTCATGCAGAATTATCTCCTAAAGTTTGTCGAACTTATTTACTAACACCCTGTATATTCTTTCTTATTTCTCTTCTAAAATTAACATTAACAACACTTGAAAATTGTCAATGCATGTGTCATTTAAATAAATCTACAAAATTAAATTGATAAAATAGAAATCGTAAATTATTTAAAATCAATGTGAGAGGAGAGATTATTTAACATAATCAAAGCTAAATAATAATTCAGTGGGTTTAAATATTTAAAATAAAAAAATTAATTTGGGGAAAACAGATTAAAGTATTTTTTTCTAGTTAATATTAACGCATTTGCATTGTTTTACCAACATAAATAAGCCCATTATATTACTTTCTTGACATAAAAAAGATTAAACATTATGTTTGGCATTGATATACTTACATGTCAGACAAACTAGAAAATGTAGAGTGTTAGAAATTTCTTAAAGAGCACCACGAACATAAATTTTAAAGGTTTTACATATGCTTTTAACAGTTTTCTCGTTTATCATAAAGTTAATTTTACTTTTTCTGTAGATAGCACCTACAAAACTTTATTTATAGTCGACTTGATTACTTTTGGAATACTTCTGACCGAGCGTTGTTTTATTATTATTATTATTTAATGATCATGATCTAAAAGAAGAAGCTAAATTTTCGATTTTATTTAGACAGGTTTAAAAGTATTGTAATACGTAAAAAATATTCTATTTATTTAATCAAGTTTATGAACTTGTAGCGGCCACATCCAAACTAATTACATAAACAATATTTATGTATGTCATAACTAAATGTATAAAAACCCTTCTGCCTAAACCAATATTTTATTAATATTTTGATAAAACGTGATTAGTTTTGACCGTTTTTGTACTGTAATATAAAGGCAGTTGCGTATAAATGCTCTTCCTATATCTTAACAGTCCTTAATGGTCGAAATGGTGACCCCGACCTAATTAAAAAAGCAATTGGTGGGATCTTAAGGAAAACAATTGTGGCCAACATAATGTTCAACTTGTGATTAAATAAACACGTTTAATTTTTAGTGCGTTTAGTGTTTGTTTTGTTTTCTGCATCTTTATGTCAATAAGTAAACAAAACTTTGGGGTACGTGTCTCTAGTAAAGCGACTTAGGAACAGGAACATGTAAATGCAGCTAGATGTATTCATAATTCAAAAATTGTTTGTGAGTGATTCATGAAAAATTTCCTATGCTCTGGAACTGTCACCTCCGAGGTGTCCCAATGTTTTAAAAAACAGAGTTTATAAAACCAGACCTAGAAATCGAAATCATGTGTTAGAATAAGACAAGCATGTCAAGAAATCAGTATGTCTGAACTTAGACGAGTAGTTAGACAGAATACAAAAAGACTTGCAAAATGCATTTGATTAGACGGAAAACTAGTTAAGATAAATCGCATTTAATTACCGTTAGTAATTATTTATTTTATAAAAATTATTGTTGGATACTTTTTTTCTAAATTATCATTAAGGTAAAGGTACCAGTGATCGTCACCTTAAGTGAAATCCTAACTTCATATTTTCCGTAATATATGTTCCTCGTTTATTAAAAATTTCAAATTTTGTTAATATTGTCGTTTTTAGTATTTATTTTATGAGATATATAAGATAATTGCAATAAAATTACACAGGAATAAATTATTAAATAAAGTAATAAAATACTACCGTTTGGCCCAGTAACCGTCATACCCAAATTACACCTGCGCCAATGTTCGTTATAGAGAAGTCTGAATAACCGTCAGTAGGAAAAGGTTCAGTAAAACAAGAGAAATTTGATTAAGAATGTAGCAAAGACGTAATTATTAAAAGTTTTATTTTATTTTATCTACTTACAAGAAGTACAATAAAATTTTTTGGCACTTTTAGATACACCAGCACACAATTCATGTACCCAACACTTGCATGACAAACATTGAATCATATTCTGTTCCGAATTTTCTTCACAGATTTTACAATACCATCTTGTTGAAGAATCAATCTGTGTATCTTTTTCTCTGCATTGCCGCTTTTCTCCCTTGGTAATTTTTTTCTTCTCTTTCTTTTCTTCTCTTCTTCTTTTATTTTCTTCCGTTTTCCTAAGTTTGTCAGCTTTGTCTTTTTCTTCTTTTTGAAAAGTATTGTTGCCATTCTAGGGATGTTGCTACAGCAAGCACGTTTTCCTTGGGTTTTCTTTTTGGGAACTTATAGAGGTGGTAGGCCAAAATAATGTTTTTTGAAAGGGTGTGGGAAAGCCTTCTTTTATTGTGGGTTCCGGTATTAGATCTTCTGTAGATGGTGATTCACATGTATGTGATTCCTTCAAATCTTCGGTGAAAACTTTGTTCTTATCCTTTTCTAAATTTGTTAGTTCTTCAATTCCTTTTTTTTTAACTTCAACCATCGACTCTTCAAAGTTTTCTACAACGTCGGAATCTGCTTTTTTATCCATGGACGTTTCTGGCACATTAACATTCTTTAGGCTGTTGCTGTTGTTAACGTAATTATCCACTTTCAGTTGTTTTTCCTCAACCGTTTTATTTATTTCTGGTGTATGCTCTCTTTCATCATCTTTCTTTTTCTGTTCTTTTGTGGCAGGAAATATTCTAACAAGTTCTACTGTGTTTGTTACCTCATATAAAATATCACTTTCGTTTTAATCGTTTATAAGCATATTAACTTCTAGCCAATCTAAATTTTTGTTTAGATCGTCGTTTAAACATGGAAACCTAGTCTCTTGATTGTAAGTTGCTTCAATGCCAGGATGAACTAAAATGTTTTCGTCAATAACGTCGTCAGTTTGGGAGTTCTTTTGTCTTAGGTTGTTCTATTCTTCAACTTTTGCCAAAAATAGAATAACGATGTATCTTCTAATTCACCAGTCCACATCTCACCAGAAGACTTAAATTTGTCTAATTTTTCTGAAGGAATGTGATTTTCAAAAAATATGATGTGTTCCATCAGGATCTTGGGGTCGTAAGATAGAGTTTCCTTTTTCGTGTTCCGGGCCCCGGCCAACTGGGTGTAATCTAATGCATTGGCGTCAAACGGACATAGTCCACAACACCAAAATCCATTTTTAAGAATATCCGGTGTTATGGCTTGCAAAGCCTCGCTTAAAACAGGACAGAAGTTATCTCGCTTGAGGGGTAATCCAGTATTACGAATCCTGAATGAGTAAACCGCTTTCTTCCAAGATTTATTTAATGGGTGGAAAACTGCAACATCCATTGGTTGCAAAATTTGTGTTGCGTTGGGGTAAAATACCACAAGTTCAATTACATTTTCTTTGCAGAAATCGCTCAATGCTATGGTCAAATGTGAAGTGTGACCATCGCAAAATACAACAACAGGAAATTTTATTTTATGTTGGAGAAGCCATGGGTGAAACACATTGGCAAAATATTCGAAAAAGGTCTCCCCAGTCATCCAACCGTTGTCTGACCTTCCGATCGCCCAATTTTGAGGCACCGACTGGGATAACTTCTGAGGAATTCTTTTTAAGTTTACGACTACCATTGGAGGAGCCAAATTGCCTGCAGCATTTCCCATCACGAGAGTAGTAATACATTCTTTCTCGTCGGAGTTTATAACGGTATGAACAATTTTCTGGCCTTTTTTTGCTAACACCCGATTGCTTTTGGACTTAAAAAGAAAGCCGTTTCATCGCAATTGAAAATTCTACTCGGCTCGTTGAAAGCGTCAAGCAAGTTATTATCAACTTCCCCAAACCAGTTTCTTAGATTTTCTTCAGAAACAGCGGCCAGTCTAGCAGTTAAACTAGCAGTTCTTGTGGCTACCAGGGGATGACGTTTTAGAAATGCCTCGTTCCATTGACGCCCTGGTCTGCCATTTGAAAATCTGTCTTGCTTTCCTAACTGCTTTGACAACAGTTGAACACTATCCAGAAGTTGCTCTTTAGTTACTGGAAAACGCACAGAAGCTAGTTAGAGAATCTATTATTCCAGTAATGTTTCTTCTTTTGTCGATAAAATTGAAGGAGGTCCCATTTTTCTCTTCATAGGTGTTTTCCCCTTAAACTTATCAGAAAATGTCATCCTTGGCACTTTAAAAGTCTTTGCGGCAGAATTAACCGACATTCCGTTTTCAACAGCCAAAAGGGCTTTTCGCATGTCGTCTTTAGAATATTTGAATCGTTTTGACTTCATATCTTTCTCGAATTTCTGAAAAATTAGTATTCGTCGCTCGTGGGTCCCAATAATCGTCATAGTATTTAAATCGCGTCAACTGAACAGACTATTCATAAAACGATATGACGAAGACTGGTCCTCGTAAATTTTAAATTCTATTAAACTCGAATAGTGCATTGGGGTAGACGCTGTGTTTAAGGCAAATTATTCTATGCGATTTTAAACTTAAATGCATTCGTCCCAGTCACCGTCAGGAGTGACGGTAACTGAGACGAGGCTTTGTTTATGATGTACCAATATTCGTCATATTCGCCGAATTATGGAATTTTTCAACTTGTAACCTTAAAATTTTATTAAAAATAGCCTTTTTAATCACTTAATAACACAATTAATCCATTAGGACCTCAACATATTATGTCTAGGAACTATAGTGCCGACATCAAAGTTATCACTTACCTTAACCAAACCACTAAGAAATTATGTGAAACACATCCGTTCATTAACACTACTTTTTCGCGGACTTTTAAGGGACACTTCTACCAACATGAGGCTGACTTAATTTACCCCATTTGAATGCTTACATTTGGAATTTCAAATCTGAACAATGAAATAAAAACTAGATGTCTCCAGATGCTTAATAATCGCGAAAATTGTTCAATTACGACGAACACTGGTTCACTGACGATTACTGGTACTTTTACCTTAGAATAAAATAATAATTTTCAATCTTATTTGTTTTATTGAAATTTTTGAATACATTAAATAGTCACTTGCCTTGTTAAGAAATTAAAAAATAAATTTTTGTTTAAATCGGTATTTAAGTTTAAAACAAATTCTTTACTGTAATATTTTTTTTCGATATCTGTAATGCGAAGCAAAATATTGAATATTGACAATCGGCCTTATTTGTAAATTTATAGTTGAGTTTAAAGGTTTCTTAAAAAATGTAACGCATCACTCTGTGTGACATGGCTGTATTTCATCAAATAATGAAAATTATGGGAATGTCTTCATTGTAAATGCGACTCACTATACAGGGTGTCCCAAACAAAGTGGCCTATTACACGTTTATGGAGAACTAATCGTATTTAAATTTTGAATATAAGTATGCATTGCTAGCAAGATATTTATTTGTAGTAGTCAAAATGTTTAACGGTAGGAGCAATGTAGGTTACAAATACCATACGAATAAATAAATAAGCAAATCATAAATTTAATTTTTAATTAGTTAATATCTACAAAAAACTTAGTTAATAAATTGTTCAAAATGACGTCCAACAAAGATGAAGTCTTCGTAGCACTTCTTGTGTAGTAGCTCTTCAAATTTCACTTCTATTAATTCGTCAAACTGCCGAATTTATTCGACCTACCAGTTCTTCACAATTACTTACGGAAGTTGCGTAAACAATATCTTTTAATTTACCCCAAAAGTAAAAATCGCAAGGAGTCAGAACTGGTAATCTTGGAGGCCAACGTAAAGACCGTAACGACCCATCCACCTTCTCAAATATATTGGTTAGTTCTTGAGTTACAGCATGGATACTATGAGCCGGAGCTACGTCCATTTGGTACCGACAAGTCAAATATGTTTGAAGAGGAAGATCTGTTTTATTATTTTACAATATTACAATATTAAATGTTACCAATAATGCATTGTTTTTTTCCATAGTTAGCTAGATATTACCAAATTAAATATAAATTTTATAAAAATAAGTAATAACGTGTAAACCGTATAAGATAAGTACAGGTAATGCTTATATCAATCGATCACAAAAAAATTTCTGAATCAACCTGTTAAATAATATTTAGTATGTTCCATTTAAAAAAATTGACTTGTTGCTATTTGAAGTTGGCTACTTTGAGAATCAATGGTGGACATCCTGAATAACTGAACATATTTTGATCACAGTAATGAATAAAACTAAGCTTCTGTTATAAGGAAACCAAATATAATTTTTTATCTTAACAAAGTTCAAAATATGAATTTTTAAAAAATATTTACAAACCAATATTTTTTTTAAATTTAACGATATACCCAAAACTATGCGAAGTAGATATTACAAACCATAATAAAAGTTGTTTTAAATTAAGAGATAAATACAAAAATATCATAAAAAACATATCATTCTATTTAACATAAAGAAGTTTATGTCGACTTCCGGCATAACCGGAAGTGCAATATAAACGAAACTTTTTTACAATTACAGATCAGTATGAATAATATATTATCACAAAGTTTCAAAATTTAAATACGATTAGTTCTTTATAAACGTCTAATAGGCCACTTTTTTTTTGACACCCTGTATATTTATCGATACTTATATCTAAACAGTTTGGGTACCTGTTCAAAAGTTTATGTTTACATATAAAATGGATATTTAAATATTTGAATGAAATTTGAAATGAGAAACTGGAAAGGAAAACCTTATTTATTAATGGGAAATAAAATTTACAACAAGGAATGGAGATCTATATCCTAAAAATGTATGTGCTGTAAGCAATCGATACGTGCAAAATACAATGGAACATTTATATTAAAGCAGTCAAAAATTTAATTGATCTCGCTCAATTGTAAAAATGCAAATGTATATTTAAACAAATTTAATTAATTATCAAACTTCTACTTAAAAACTAAAATTTGTTTCTTAAATTCTTACAAACTTAATTCAACAATAATTGCAAGTTAACGAAGTCGTAACTTTCTGTTAAAAGCACAAAACTTATTTAAATTGCAAAAATGTTGAAGAATAATTAAAAATTCTTTACTGGTAGACGTTAAACTTTTGGCGTAACAACATTAACAACAAAAACTTAAAATTATTTAAAAAATAAAGCAACCCTTTAATTCAAAATATAAGGATCTTTAGGAAAAACTGTATACGGTTTCATGCTAAGTAAGAATTTCAACAAAGTTTTACGAAAGTTCAATGCATCTTACGTCAGACATCTGCTAAGTACAAAGTTCTCAACTTTCCAATTAATTTTTTTCGGCTAATTTTAAGAGAATTAACAACTTTTAATTCTTATTATACAGAAATTTGCGTTTGAGTTTCTTAAAACAATTTGTAATTTGATTTCGCATAGTAAAAACAAATTTCAAAAATATTATAGTATTTCTTACTTTAGGGAGAAATATGTTAAAATGTCATTTGTGTTTTGCTTAACTTGCATTCGCAAAGTACATCAGTTTTTATTTTTGTTTATTGTACTTTCTTCACTGCTTTTTAAATCAAATTTAATGTCTTTTCTTGGCGTCCAGTGATCATTTCAATGTTTCCATCGTTGCTATCAAAACCAGATTAAACGGAAACTTCAGAAATGATTTTTAGGCAACCATTTCAGAACGCAAAAGTTAATATTTTTAATTATTTTTTGTTAAATTATACACGCCGACCGTGCATTTATGACCTACACTAACGTAAACAAAATTGTTCATTAATCACCCCTATTAATAAACGATTTTGGTATAGGCAACTAAGCATATATGTATATACCTAAAGTTGATATTTTATCTGTCAATCAATTACAATATGAAAATGTAAATAAAAAATCTGTCATAATTTGTAGCAAAGCAAATTTTAATAATAACAAATCAACATTCATTTACAGTTGTAAATAAATCAAAAATTTGTTCACATAAACTTTGAGACATTTTTGTACTGTAAACAACATTCCGATGATAACACTTAATAATATTTAAGGGTGTTCAGCTCATCTATTTTACAAACTATTGTCTCAAGCAGTTCTTTTTGTAAGAGAAAATAAAAACTATAAAAAAGGAATGACCCGATAAACATTCCGACTCTTAAAAATATCTTTTGAAGATGTAGTGAAACCACTTTAAGAAAATGTTTTTTTTATAAACTCTACATGCGCATGTTGTGTAAAATAACATTAAGGTGAAATCAAGCTTCATCGTTAAAAAATCTTAAGCTGGAACACATGCAGGATAATTAATCCTGTCTCAATAACTTGGTAGACCACTTGCACACAATAGCGATATGAATGAATATCTTTGTTCGGCTTTTTGTATCATTTATCAAACATTGGCAACATTTTCTGGTTTGGTCTTTGTAGGTGCATCACTATTTTGAATAAGCACCAATCCGTTCTCACAAAAAAGATTTAAACACTTTGTTTTGCTGTGATAAAAACCCTAGATAAAAACTATTGTATTTCGACGCAACAATTGGAATTTAGTATCTCAATTCTCCATCAACTTAGTGACCTTAATTAAAATAACTGTTGTCAAATAGCCATACAAAAGACGAAAAGGCAAAGAATGATCAAATACAAAGCTCACAAAAAAGTAGAAACAATAAAGTTAGGTTATGTTATACAATTAAAAAATTGTGGTGAGTTCAGAAAACGGAACTTTTAAATGTGCGTTCACAATAGCATATTTTTTCTAAAATTATTAAATTATAATTATATTAAAATTACAAAGTACGGTCGACGGAAAAGTTATGTAACTAACACTTGAATTAAACGGTGGTTAACAATTTCAAACATTAACGCGCTCGCTTCGCTCACGCGTTAAAATATCTCGATTGTTAATCGCGCTTATTAATACACTTAAATTGTTAAATAACTATTTGTTAAATAACTATTAATAAACTTGATTTTGTTTATTTAAAACTTGCGCATGTCATTTATTTTCACACATTTGATCACACATTCTTATGCATTGTTAGTATTTTTCTTATGCACGTTCTTCCCGGGTGTCTGATTCGTAGGTAGCAATCAATCGAGGTGCTGTTCCGTGACGTACACCGTTAAGATTGATATCGCAATAAAAGCGCTAAAAGCAAGTTTCTTGTTTTGAGTGGGAGTATAGATTCAGACAGTAAATTTTTAACCTCGACAGGTTGGAGAGCCGCGTGGCGTGAGAGATAATCTTGTAGTTTATTGGCGGTTCTGGGGCAATCGAATGAGTATTGCTGGAAATCCGCAGACCGTGTGTGAGCTGGCTTTTATCGTCTTTAGTTATAAAACCACGCGACTGTTAGTTTGGAACGTAAATCGACGATGCTCTAGGTATGTTCGGTACTTTGTGATTGCCTAAACGGTAGCTCAACACTTTCGTTCATTTACATGGTATTGTGTTTGAGTGGAGTTTAGTTTAGTTCTAGCTTAGCTCACGATTCGACGTTCTCTAGGGCTGAATTTTTGATATTACTCGACAGCGATGCCCTACTCGCTGACGTTCGTCTATCTATAGTATGTACGATAACATGTAAGCGTAAAAACTTATTAATGGCTTTTTCAAGAATGCTCTAAGTGTTACTCGTAACTGCAGAGCCCCAAGAAACTTTGCAATTGTTTTCTCGCGTCTGGCGTTGAGAGGTTTGTAGAGAGTTGATATGTTCGGGATGTGGGTTGTCTTCATGCTCACCCAAAAGTGCCAAACTAGTCATTCAGTTGTTGTAGTTCTTCTTCCTTTGCTTGATATGAAGGCTTTCCTAAAGTTTGTAGAGGTGGGGTTGTCACCGGTTTCAGAAAAGAGTTTTGTGGGCACTCGTCCTTAGGTAAACGCATGATTCCCTTACACCGTAATAACCGCAAAATTATTGCTGGTATAGTATAGTACGATAAGTGGTACCAGAAGGTTGTCCATGCGGTATTGTTTTGCCAGTTGGTACGACAAAGTGTACACTTTATTATCTGCTGTGTCTGTGGGTCATTTCCTTGACTGAACTTGTTTTCTCTTGAACTTCCGACACGTTGTCATTGGTGGTAAGGAAATTACAGCCGACACTGTGGTTTGGTCATCGACCCGTAACGAGAGTCAAAGACAAATCGTCTTGCTGCGAGTGTCCGTATAGCTGTTGATATTAGAACTCAGCTGAATTTCACGTTGTTTTTAAAAATTTGCCAGTAGAAATAAAAGTAAGTTTTGATAATGAAAGAAAAATAGTATTGGGTTGCCTAAACAATCAACATTCCTACGTTTTGACAATAAGGCTGAAAGGAAAGTCATTAATAAGCAAATAAAAAGCTTTATTCCTAAGGAACAGCTTTGAATGATATTAGAACTAAATTAAATAGGAAGGTTACAATAAATAAACATCAAAATTACTAATTTCTCTTGAGGAATTTTTAAAAAGACCGTGTAATTTAGCTGATTTTTGATAGTGAGCGCCATGCGCAATAATTTTAGTTGCGTTTTGATACCAAAATCATTTTTGTTACTTGAAAGGGCGAGCAGGAATTCGAAAAAATCCAGTTCACAATGCTAAATCCCTATAACCCGTTTTCAAAAGCTTCACCAAGAGGAGACTTTAGTCACAAAAAAACACAAAAAATTTTTGCTGTCAGTTTGTTTCTGATAGTTTAACCATTGAGCATATGTCCGGTTAAAATATTTTTTGTTCTACTTTTGAATTTTTTTTCAGTTGTAGTTCTAACTATTCCATTACACGATAATATGTATATTATTTCGAACTCAGGACATTATTCTTTGACTGAAGCTAAACCCGCTGCTAATTATAAATTAAAAATTTATTTGCTATACAGGCAACGTTTTCTGCTGTATAGTTACATCTCTTTCCATAGTATAGTACATACACTGTTTGAATACGTTGAACAACAAATTGTGAGCAACGTAGTTTGCATTTGATTGCAATCGAATTAGAGAAGAATAATATAACGTTCTTTAATATTGCACAAAATGTAATATCCAAAACCAATGTTTACATTTTTTTTAATTTCAACTTGTCAAAACTTTATATTTGCATCTTCAAAGAACCTCTCAATAAAAAAGTCAAGGACGTTAAATAGCTCACCTACCTACAATTTATTTTGTCGAATTTATTTCTATTCCTCTTAGAATTAAATAAAATTCTAATTTACGTAAAACAACGTTGAAAGGCAAAGGTATCATCATAAAGCTTAAGTGTAACCTCGTCAAGTTAAATTTAGTTTTACTGCGCTCTTCTCGAAATAAGGACATTTGCAATTATATTTAAAGACATCATCTAATGCGTGAACTTCCATCTCGTCGCTTACTAAAGACTAATTTGTTGCTTTATTTAGTCTTCCGGATGCGCCTTTTACAATAAGAAACGATATTATTTTTTGCTTAAAGATTTTTCAACTATACTGATAATTAAACGGGCAACGTACCCACCGTCCTAATAAATCTTGGCATGCATTAGCAGCAGCCAGACCAAATTAATTTTCTTTGTATTCAAACTCAACTTTATCCTTTTGTGCGGCCACCTTTCCATTTTCTGAACAAACAAGCATTCATCAATGAACTTAATTAAGTTGTTGCAAAATTTCACTTTGTACAACAGCTAATTGCTGTTTAAATTTTGGTTTCTAATTGTTTTCTTCAATCAAAAATTTCAAAGCTTTTTAGAAATTATGTTTCGGTTAAAAACATTAACTTTTATTTATACAAAAGAGAATTTCATTGTAGAGGATTTTCCAGCTTTTGTTGCCGAGATCCATTTTCTTTTTGCAAGAGGAAAAAACAGTTGTAACGGATCTGTATTAGAGTCGCTTTGTTTTCTGTTACTCTTGTAAACTTCGTTGTTAACAGTGAATAATGCCTTTATCCTCTTTGATGGCGACTAAATCCAATCTGAAAGGTTAAATCACAATTACATGTTATTTAGAAGTACGTAAAGTAACTAATAAGTCTAAACAATATCCAAAAGATTAACTGTGTATGTTTTTATCATTATTAAAACTAAAAATTAAAAATATTTTTTAGTATTGTTTTTAATGTTTTAAATATTGTGATGATCTGAAAATATTTTTGAAATACATTAAATAATTGATAATATTTTATTGATATTTACATAAACTGTTGATCAGATAACATCATATTTATAGCGTAAATAATGTAAACTGTTTAAAGAAAAAATATTTCATCCAGAGGTAAAGAGGTAGGAACGTTTTCTTAATACAAGCCGCGTTACCACGCTGAATAGCCAAACTAATCCTTTGGCTAGTCTTTTTCCAAATCATTAATAAAAAAAACAAATAATTCTCACTTATGTTAGGATAATATTGATTTTCTTCTTTGCAGCTTGTTCTGCTACAGGACCTGCGCCTTTGCATGAAGTATCGATATAAGAGGAGGCTAAGGTATTAACGCAAGTTACGTCCTAAACCAAACATTTTCGATTGTACCATGGAATCAAAGTTACACCATCGGGACGTTTACCATCATCTCGAAAAACTCCAGGAGGTTCTAATCTTGACGGAATTTAAACGGAGGCTAGTGCTTGTTTCACTATTTCATTCAAGGAAGTGCGACAAACCCATTTTGCAAAAATTTTCTTGCATGAGAGGTCATGTAGTCCGTCTTCAAGCAAATGTAGCTATAAGGACGGTAAAGTTTAGAACCTAATCGTAGTGAAATCCAGATCCTAAATACATCGTTATCAAGTGAAGTTCTAATATTACGTGAAGATAAAACTTTTAGTCAAGCTGAGGGCTCTTTCCGAGTTGAAACATAGTAACGTGCTTCTTCAAGTTTGGAATCATGTTTAATATTACAGAGTTGTTTCGAGATTATAATGGAGTCCCAATTTTTTTGGTAGGTACGAATCTGTGGTGTTCAAGAGTCAAAATGTGTCCTTTATAAGCATTCGGCTTAATTTTAAAACGTCACATGAAATAAAATAAATATATTGATTAAAACCGAAACATAATAGTTATTTAGGATTTAACTTGCGGTTCATACTTTTGCATTAGCAATTCTTGCATAACATCCTTTACACATGTTTGTATCTACGACAGAACTAGAAGTTGCAACTGAAAGCAAATAATACAACAAACTAACTGATATTATATTATTTGTTTTATTTTTGGTGATGCTTGGTTGTCCACCATAGATAAAAGCAAAGTGTAGAACGAGAAGGAAGGGTGGTTTAAAAAAGAAATTTTGTGTAACTCTAAGAATTTTAGGCTGCATTGTAGATTAAATCCAAGCTCATTTTTTATACACATTATGGTCTAAAAGAAGAGATAAAAAAACAACATTTAAAAGCAGTCATCATAAGAAGAAAAAATGTATGGGCGTTGTCTGCAAGCGTATTAGCATATGCTGATGATGTGCTGATCGAAAAAAAATAAGTAATGACAAAAATTATAAAAACACTGAAAAAGTATTTATAGTAAAAACTAGTAGTGAATGCAGATCAGTCTAAAATGATGGTGTTTAAGAAGAAAAAAGAAAAATGCTGATGCGAGAAAAAGGAAACAGAGATTATTCACCAATACAGCTATCTGAGATATAATTTCAGTTATGTCAATAAAGATGAGGTACATATATTAGAGATAGAGCAAAAAAGAAATAAGGTATTGGAACAAGTATGGGAAATAGGTACGAATGTCTTTGTAAAAAAAGACATTAATAGAAAGGGTGTCAAAATACCTACGGAACCCAAAAGGAAAAAAAGAGAATAACTACAGAGGTAAAGATCCAGATATTGGAGAAGTGATAAGAACAGTATTTGTAGGTTGTAAATTTAGAAAACTTTAAAAAACAATTTAGTGTCTTAAGAACGGGACAAAGAAAGAGAACGATATTGCTAG
The DNA here is from genome assembly GCA_030710515.1 of Abscondita cerata. NCBI lineage: Eukaryota > Metazoa > Arthropoda > Insecta > Coleoptera > Lampyridae > Abscondita > Abscondita cerata. Next base: position 276,724 of record JALBCR010000740.1, on the reverse strand, counting down.
GCAAGAATAGACAAAGAATATAATTGATAAAGAAAGTAATAAACAGAAGAGTTCGACTACACCTCAAAAGAATGTTCAATATAAAGTGTAAGATGGTATTCAGCATCTATAATTATGTTTGGTTTTTGCAAATTAACTCTATCACCTGGTGACAAGACTAGCCTATAAACGAAAGTTACGTCTCTTATTCCTCGTGCTGGCGATATCTTATAGATGTATCTTCTAATGGGGATGAGGTTGTATCTATCTACATCGCAAATTATTGATACAGGACGACCTTCGACCTTGATACTGGTCTATCACTTTTGGATACCGTTCAGTTTTTGTTCTTCGTTCCTTCTTCTTTCTCAATCGTTGACAGTTTGATGTGTACCTGGAGATTTGACAGACCCTAACAACAGTAGGTAACCTGACTCGAAAGCGAAGTTGATCTGGTTTAGATACCTGTTTACACGCGATTGTTATTGAGAACTTCCGTAATTATAATTGCACGTATTGTTCAAAACCAATCGATAATAACCTAAATTAATTATTATTTAGCCTCTTTTTCGACAATTTTTGTGCTCGAGGCATCACTCGACAAATTAATTTCACGTTTGTTTGCGCCAATATTTCAGTATTAGAGTTAAATGTTAAATCGGTAAGTTAGATACAATTAGGGAAGTAATGGTGATATATTTAGTATTGAATTCGCGTTCGTTCGATAAATATAAGTGTTCTTGAGGTGTAGTTTATTGTTTTATATTTTTCTTGGGAAAAACAATATTTCTGCCAGATACTAGTTTATTTATTTGTAATACGATCTGTATTATCTACACGTTCTATTTGTTAACCATATTGATATTATCTACGATTATATCTGTATTTTGTGTGTGCATATCTGTGACACAAGTAGGAAGCTTTGTACGTTATATGTTTCTTTCGTTAACAGTTTGGTCTTTTGTATCTTAAGTCCCTACCACTTGAGATTAATTACTACAACAATAATATTAACAAAATAACAGTAAAAAATTACCGAGTATTATAACCAATTATAACCTAACAAATTGGAAGCGAGTTGGTCATTAAAACAGCCAAAAAGCATCGTATTTGATCACAATGCATGTAAAAACTTTAATATATCGTCGGCTTAGTCTGTAAACTGCGTGACTCCAAAATAGGAAATTTACAGGAGGCAAAAAAACTGAATAATTAAAAATCGTTACTCACGTGAGCTTTAAAATTAATATATAACATGTAAAACTGGCTTTAAAATCAATTTTGGATGTTCGTTTTTGTGAATATTTTTTTCTCACTAAAAGTGGAGTTACGATTTCTTCTATTTTCTTTTTGAAATATGTATGGGAGATACGTATTTTTCTACAACACTAACCAATTTATAAATTAAGCAGTCTCTATTTTTGAATAAACATCATGAAAAGAATAGTATTAAAATAAAATACTGGTAATGTTAGTATCCTGTATTACAATATTTCAGTATTTTACAAGATAATCAAAACCCTGAAAAAATTAACTAAGCAGAAATGTTGTAATTTTCCATAAATGGCTGAATTTTACTGATGGGCCAAATCATTGTAGAAAGCATGGTAATCTCCGTCGAGACTCAATTTGAGTTGTTGAAGATGCTGATTTTTTGTTTTTATTTTGATCCTCTCCTTGTACAATGAAGGCACATCATTGAAACTCATGACACTTATTTGTTTAATTCTAACTGGCAATGGTTTCCATGCTTCAGTGTCCCGTAATTTGTAAAATATTCCAGTTGGGGTGTATTTCAATGCCTCTATATCCGTTACGACTGCGTCGCCAGTTTTTTTGCCAGGTCGAATTGACGTGAAAAATTGCACATTTTTTCAAAATTTTTGAAAAATGAATGCAAGAGTTATTGCACTTTATGTGGAGACTTTTCGCATGCAGTTTGGCAAATATACACATAGTCAGCTGGAACTTTGATCGTTTTATGTCTTATCTTTTTTTCAATTAACGAATGCATACAGTCAGCCTCCATTTGTGTATGTCCCTTTTAGAGGTATTTCTGAACTATAGTGACTTTTTGGTTTAGGACCAAATTGTATAGAGCATTCGATAAAACCGCATTTCTGTTTTGATAAAAGCTTCTAAAAAGGTTACTGTTATGGATGAAAATTCATTTGCACTAAGGCCACCTTCGGACTCATTCCAGAGGTAGCAATATCCTTGCAGCTTTTTTATGTCAAAAATAATGAAATTGCAACAAATTAATTTGGTCTTATAATACAGACTAGATACATTTGATTTTGGGCACAACACTACACTCTGCAAGTCTATAGTGAATACAAAATTGTCAGAATTTTTATCAGCAAGTTTTTGATCTCTGGCTTCTTTTTGAGCTGACAATGATTATTGTAATCAATTTCAGATAGATTTCCTGTTTCATAAGCAACACAAGTATCACATAAATCTTTTTTGGGCCGATAAAGCGACAAGTTTTTTCTTCAAATATTTTGTGAAATATTGCTAATGGTTTTAATTTCTTTTCCTTGCAGAATTGTTTTTGTAGACCTTATATATGTGATTTTTAGAATCCCATATTGGTTCTAAAGAAGCCCTGCAGTAGTGTGATTCCATCTTTACTAATGAATCAAAAATTCGTGAAGTGCGGGGACAAAGGTTTGGTTAACGGATGTTTCAAATTTTTCGATACACTTTGTTGATTTTTTGCCCAGTTTTTATCGCCCACTCGCCTATGCTCAGGGTGTTTAAAAACATTTTTTGCACACTCTGATATTTACCGCTCCACATTTCAAAAAATATTCAGTGGAAGTTGATCTTCTTGACTGTTCTGCTTCACCTCGCTTTCTTGATGTTGTACTGATATTGACAATAGTGCTTACAAATATTTTTTCTCTTTCCAGGATAATGTCCAGAATTTGTTAAATATTTTTGTCTTTCCTCTTCGCTGATAGCACGACATTCAATTTTAGAAGTTTTTAATTTGCTGTGATGACAATCACACTTGGGTTTTAACCTCCTTTTGTCCTTTTCTATATTATATTTCCATTTATTATTGATTCTCTTTATTGCGGACCTTCTTCTCGCTTCTTTTTATTTACTCTATCAGACCATGTGTTTATTAATTTGGCCTTTTCGAGATCTGTTTTTTGAACCATTTTTATTGTCGCTCTTAACATAGTCCATTTCTTCAAAGGATTCTTGACTGTCACTCACTTCAGTGGCCTCCATTTTATGCAGCTGAATTACTCCATCTGTATTATTTTCAAATACAGCAAGTAGTGTTTCCTCATTAGTATCTGCATGAGGCAATTTGGCTAATGATTTCGTTATCCACCGGGCATGGTTGAACAACTAGGTGACTGATTTCCCCGTGAATATCCGAATTGTATGGTTGAATTTCACTACCAGTTTCATCAATTAATTCTGACACCGTTAATTCATCAGACTGCTGGGTGGGCTGTACATCACGTGTAAACACAATTTGTGAATAATTATTCAGATTACTCTCGAATTCTGGTATGAAATCATTGGAAGTTTCTAATTGAATAATATCGGTATTTGCTATACCGGCAATTACGTTATTTACTTTGATTCTGCAACCAATATACCATATTCCTGAACGGTGTATATTGTTGAAGAGGCTTCAGCTTTTTGTTCTTCTAAAGCTTTGAATATTTTTTGATTCGGGTAGACATTTTTGCTGTAACAGAAGAAAAATCTAAAAATACTACGTAAAAATTGATCAAAGTGTGTATTTTGCAATACAATGTTCCACGCGAAAAGTTCGTACCTCCCCGACATGTAGAACCAAGTCACATGCCGTAAAGTACGTATCTCCTGTTACAACCTTATCTTCAAATAAAATATGAAAATTGCATGCTTGTGCAAATATCTGCAAATCATTTGGAAAAAAAACTGTTTTTACCTACCTGTGACACAAATTTGAACTAGAGAAATTAAGAAAATCCCATTGAAAACCACTCACGTTTTAAAACGAACCTACTGACGCTATAGTTAACACTAAGAACAGGGGAGATACGCAGAAGCGTTTAAAGGGTATTTAAGCCGTTAACAAATGAAACACATGATCGTTATAAGTTTTTTGTACGAACACAAGGCAAAGGTGAAGAGTTTGATCATTTCCTCACAGATGTTAAAATTTTAGCAAAATCTTGCAGTTTTGGTGGATTGGAAGACTCATTAATACCAGACCGAATCGTTAGTGGAATAAGAAATGTCGGCCTACAGGAAAGATTTTTAAAAACAAGCAGTTTAACATTGTCCGAAGCAGAAACCCAATGCAGGGTATCGGAGGCTAGCAAATTTTAGCTCAAGGGATTAAGAAATGAAGCAAACGTAGACATTATAAAGCATTGTAAATCCACTAGGGGTAACGTTCAAAAGTCACAAACTGTAAATAAAAGTTATAGTTGTTTAAAATGTGGAATGAGACATGGCCCACAGCAATGTCCTGCTTACGGAAAAATCTGTAATATTTGTAAAAAGCAAAATCACTTTGCTGTAGGTTGTTTGAATAAAAATAAATATTTTAATAAATCTAATAAATATAGAAATAAGCATGTTAGTGAAGTAGCTAGTAATAATATTGAAATAGAGTCAGGGAATGTCTTCAGGTACACTTAGTACTAACACAACAATAAACAACAGCGATAGTGTACAAACTAGTTCTAAAGATAGTACTGGTTTTGGTTCTGTTGAGAATAATAATAATAATAATAATAAGCTTTATTTAGTTAATAATAACTATTATAATCTTACAATTTCATAAATTATATTATAAATGTTTTACTTAACTAAAATTTATTCTTAACATATAGTGTAGTTTTAAATTTGAAATCAGACATAGAGCTACTATATTTTATTTCATTTGGCAATTCATTAAATAACTTTAATCCTTTATAGTACAGTGAATTTTGGCTACTAGTTTTATCGTATTTTGGTAATCTAAAGTTGTCTCTTTGTCTGGTTTCATATCCGTGAAACTCTCGATTGTGAAATAAATATGTATTAAGGTACCTCGGTAATTTGTTATTTAAACATTTATAAATCAAAAGTAGTACATTAAATACTGTGTTTTGCCAAATACTGAGTAAACCGGTTGTTTCTAACATATATTTTACGCTGGTTAATTTTGAACATCGTAATATAATGCGGAGGGCTTTGTTTTGTTGTTTTGTAATTTATTTATTTCACCTTCGTTGCTTAAAAAGATTATGGTACTACAATAATTAAAATAGGGCTCTATAATTGAACGATATACTAATAATCTAATATCATAACTTAACTTATTCGAAATTCTTCCTAAAAAGTTTATTTTCCCACTTACTTTCTTTATTATATACTCCACATTTTTATTGAATTTTAGTTTGTTATCTATAACAACACCTAAATATTTAAATTCCTCTACTACCTCAATTTTGTTGTTTTCTACTACAATTTCGACATTTTCTAAATTTGTGGTTTTTTAGTTCCTAGTATCATACATTTGGTTTTAGATACGTTTAATTTTAATTTATTAGCTTTGAACCAATTTGTTAATAACATCAAATCGTCATTAATAAGTTTAACAGTTTCTTGAACATTTTTTCCCGAAGCTGAGATAAGAGTATCATCCGCAAATAAATGAATAGAAGATGATTTTGGTACGGAAGCAATGTCATTTATATAAAGATTAAATAATATTGGACCTAGTACTGAACCTTGAGGGACTCCTAAACTATTTAGAATATTTTCGGACATTACGGTATCTATACGGGTTCTTTGGTAGCGATCATTAAGGTAACTTTCAAACCATTTATACTCGTTATTTAGTATAATGTTTATAAAACACGGTCTGGTCGTAGTGTTGTGAGACCACTTAGATATAGGCAATGAAATTTTGTGTTTTTTTTTGTGCATATGAATTTAGTAATATTAAGTTAGATTTCCATATATTGAAATATTCAGTTTAAAAAGGGAGATGTCACATCGCGCCTTAGTTAAGTTAGTAGAATGCGGCCTAATTTTAGTTAAGAACACACCTGTTGAAAGTACAGTAAAATAATAAAACTTCTTATCGTTTCGTTAAGTTGTGTTCTAATTAATAAGAGAATACACAAGTATAAACCAAGTACAGTGATTGCTCTTTTTGAAAAAATAAAAAAAAACTTAAACCTACGATAGACAAGAGATGACAAGGAACGGAACGACAAAGAGAATGTTGATGTTTTCGAAAATAACCATAAGAAGGTATTCCAATTTTATTCATGAAAAATATAAAAAATATAAAATTCAAAACTGGCGAAGTTCTTGGTTGTAGGTTACTAACTGAGAAAGTACTACAAGAAATATCCAAAAAAATCGTCGAAACCATCTCACAGGGTTTCAATGTCTTTCTCAAACAGAGCTATTTTTCATACCAATCAAAAATAGACCAGATCATAGTAGTCTTAAGTCCAGGTAAATACGCACACATAATATCATATACGCCTATAAGCCTATTACCAACTTTATCAAGGGTGTTCAAAAAACTATTTTTAAAGTCAATTTTAAAACAAGTAAATTTAAATAACTATTAGTTTAGATTAAAAAAAACCTACAACTACAATCGAAAAGGTCCACAATATTGCAAAAAAGTTAACAACTACCTAGTAGAAAAAAGATACGGTTTGGTTGTGTTCTTGGATGTGAATTAAGCGTTTGACAAAACCTGGCACAACGGTTTACTCTTTAAACTAAAAAAATACCTGCCTTATTACTCTATTTGAATACAAATCAACATGGTATAAAATTAGGAGTCCCGCAGGGTAGCGTACTAATTAATGCTTATACCAACGACCACATTTGGATATAGTACTGCAGTACTTGTTTCACATCTCAAAACTTACAAATTAACCTAAACAAAATCCACAATTGGTTTACTAAACAAAGGATACAGTTAAACAGGGCTAACTAAAACCATATCATTTATCTTGAAAAATAAGGTATACAGGCATATTATTATAAATGGACAATCAATCCGCAGACCGATAAGTATGTCGGCATATATTTAGACAAAAGATTAACATGTTTTCCTACATCTTCACTAAGATGAATCAACTAGAGTTAAAGCTCAACAAAATATACTGATCGATGCAAAGATCGATACTGATCGGTTTGGGTTTATGAGCTCTAACGGTGCGGATCTACGGCAACCACCAAATTCAAAACTCTGCAAAAGTTTCAGAACATGGTGTTAAGAATTACAGTCGATGCTCCATACAATATGACATACTATATTTTTTATTTATTCATATGGTATAGAAACTTGTACAAAAAAAAATTAAAACTATGTGTGTAACATATGGTGCTACTTTAACAAACCATTTTAATGTTCTAGCCACACAACTACTGGTAATTGCGGGTGACAGACAAACGCTAAAGCGTTTAATGCCCTTAGACTTAATAAACAGATTTGACTATGGTCGAGTTTGTAATTTATCTTTATAATCTTAACATGTCATTATATTAAGCAGTTACCAATTACTTATTTTCTAACTAGACAGATTGCACGGTAACAAAATTCCTCATAAACATTTTTTATTTACAAATGAATTGAGGTCGTTCCGTATGGGTTTTGACGATTCCGTACATATGGCCTGGGTAATAATTCAATAAAGCATTCTGTGTCGTTGTTTTCTGTAGTACACTACCTATGTGAACTAGTTTGTTACCTCGTTTTTTTACCAGCATATCAAATAAAGCAGTTGTTCTTCATCTTGTGCTTTCGTGGGGAACTGGATACTATATAAGGTGTGACTGGGAACGAATCCAAAAAACTTTGTTTGTCTATGCCGTGTTTTTGAACGACAAATGTATTATATGTATTATCTTCAAACCAGAACCATTCCCGATAACTTTTTTTCAAATCTTCTTACAACCAAGTGTAAAAATGTAGACTTTAAGAAGCTTATAATAATTAACATAAAGCTGTTAGGGTACTGTCGTAAATACTGGTATCTTTAATTATTTATCTAAGATAGTTACGGACTGGTATTACCTTTTCTTGAATCGCGATTAAGAAGCCTTCTTCACCAAATAAGTTCTCTTCTTTTAACCAATTAAAAAAGCTATTTTTGTCACCCAATCTTGATTTAGGTGTAGTATCTACCGTAGAGTTCTTTCCTAGACTAGTTACCACTTTTCTTACCATTCGTCGTTATCATCATCTATATCGGGGTCTGAAAGCTTAAAGTGGATATAGTTTTTATCCATGTTGGCTACGGCTATGGCTCAGATTAAGACCTTGACTACCTTGCTGAGAGAATACAGTCAAGATTCTTTACCTCCTTCCGATATAGATTAGTGATTCCTAGTATTCCTCTGATTCCTTCTGATCTTGACCAGTAAGTCGCCCGACTGCGCTTCTTGGATGCACCATTTTGTATTTCTTTAATAATACCCTTGTCTTTCTTTGCAGGTTTTCTAAATCTGTTTTTGACCAGTTAACTAGGCCAAAAGTGTAGCTCAGCACAGGTATGGTATAAGTGTTTATAGCGTTTATTTTATTACTACCATTTAGTTTTGTCCTTAATGTAGACTTTAATCTGTTTACATACTTATTGAAAATATCTGTTTTGTTTAGTCATATCTATTCTTCCAAATTGTTTGGAATCCTAAGTATTTGTAGAATCTTATCTTCATAATCTTCTGCGTCTCATACTTTATCTCGGTTCACATGTAATATTTTACAATTGTTACATCCGAACTTCATTTTAATGTTTAAAGTAAATGTTCTTGTCTTCTTTAGAAATTTTTTTAATTGTAGCATATTTGCAGCGTATAATTTTAATTATAATTTAATTTTAACCATACGAATAAATAAATAAAATTTTAAGTCATCCATATGCAACAGATGAGAAACGTTTGCTCTTATTTAGCATTTTGTTTAATGGGTTAATAGCCAAGCAGAACTAGAGTGGACCTAAAGAATCAGGTCTTGGAGTTGCAATCTTTCTCCACCTTTTAATACTAATCTAGTTTTCTACTGTTTCATTATGTGTTCTATGGCTTGGATGTAACATGCATCGATCATATATATTACAAGTACCTCCAGCAACCAGCTGTGCGGTACCGGAGTTAAATGCCTTCTTATAATCTATAAAGGCAATACTAATACTGAGAACTTATTTTTTATTTAAGTCATTATTACAACAGAAAATACATATTTCCAAAGAATACAGAATAAAAACAAACACCCGCAACATTTTGTCAAACACAATTCACAAATGCTAACCATAAGCAAGCACATTTCCAGCGACCTTGCTGATTCAACAATGAGCTACTAAATGCAAATCAATAGAGTAGAAATGTCAGCAGAATGACAGTACATAATACAGTACAGTATGGAGTACCGACCTAACAATCTAAAGTGTTTCATATCTGTGTCGGCAATCGCTCTTAGCAAACAGTTAATTTATGTAAATTTTGTACATATTGTAATGTAAGTTTGATCTACAATAAATTATATACAAATCGCCGTGGGTGTATTTGTACTGCGGCCACAAAGATATTTATCAATGGACTACGACGCTACAACACCATCTATCGTTGTTTGTTCTTTACATTTCCTCAGTTCTCTTTTACATCACTTTTGTCGTTCGGTCATATTCATACAATATCTGTAAATCTTATCAGTAAAACAGACAGTCAGTAATTTATACATTGCGGCCAAAGAAGTTACTGATTTAAATTTAGAAGATGCCGAAGGGTGTTTTTTTTTGTAACAGATATGTCTTCTCAATTGTCATAAATATCAGTAGCGAACTTGGATCTTTTAAAACGTTCTGCCCTTTTTGTGAAAGCAAATAAATTTTTTATATCAGAAATTTTGCACATTTTCATTCCTGCTGACTTCTAGATTTGTGCTCCATTGATCACTTTTGCAACATCGTAACCCATTTGACGTACTTGATCGATCTCTTCTATTTGCCTCTCAATCTACTCTGCTTCTTGGTTGTGTTTTATTATTATTGTTATATTTAGTAGAGGGTAGCTGAAACTCTCGACAGTTAGAAACTGCGTGAATAAAAATTATTGCACACTACTAATTCTTTTTTAATATATAAAATATCGGCATTGTAATATCTGTTGCTGATGACCAGTTCTCATACAACTATAAATTATCTAAGCAAATTTTATCGATCGACATTTCTATGAAGTTTGTAGCGCACATCACTATTATCCTGTGTAATAGAATTTAATCGAATAGAAAGCTAATACTAATTCAACATTTCTTTGCATTATTTACTGGTTGTATATATAGTACTTTTTTATAAAAACCTTTATTTTACACATCACCTAAAAAATGGACATCCTGGATGCTACGTCGTAAAAGTCTATAAAAAAGAAAGTATTTAAAGCGAGCATCGTTCAGGTTTTACTTACTAACATTTTACATATATATATTTCTTAGCCGCAGCAATATCGATTTCAGTCCAAAGATATCTTTTGCCAATGGCTTTCTAAACATTTCCTTTAATAATGTATTTAATGGAACCTACATACATAATTTGAATTCACATTAAACTATTGCAAACAAACTATTTTAAATTATTTTTTACTTTGTGCTAATCTTAAATGTTAGTAAACGTTTAATTAATATAAAATACAATAAAGTGACATGAAACTAGTTAAAAGGTTGACTGAAAAAAAGAATAAAGACCTTGAAATTCAATGCTCAATGTTTTTTCGAGAATTCATAGAATAGTACATATTAGATGTTTAATAACTACATAATCGATAAAAATTAATACAAGAAATTTAAAAATATAAGCGACACCTGATTAAATGTACTATCATTACATGTTATCGGTAATATAGAAATCTGTATAAAATGATCATACTAACGTCGACATACGTTTATAAACATTAATTGAAGCATTCATTGTTAGGTGTTCTGATAATGGAAATATCCTAAAAACACTTTGGGGACATATAAATCGGACTTTTCAAATTCCTTATGTTAAACAGAATGCTTCAGATTATTCGGGACACACGGTATATACAAAATATAGCAAAATTCGACATTCACACAAAAACGTTCACACGGCAGGTACATTGGCGTTCTGTAAAGAAACAAAACAACATTAATTGCTATTTATTAGTATTAATTATTATCTTGTAGTATTGACTTTTTAGTATAGTATGTGTTGTATTTAATGTAAACACATGAAGCACTGTACGTGGGTCATTTGTTTTGTTTTGTGCACTTTGTTTTCTACTGCAAATAATCAATCAATATATTTATTTTGTTTTTTTTAAATAACAAAAGAATCGGTATTTTATTTTATTTACAAATCAACTTAACTTCAAATTTCTTTTCCTATCATCTATCCATTTCCTTCTCTCCAACAGTTCCCTCATCCATTGTATCCCCTCTCCCTTCTCCCCTAGCAGCGTCTTCCATTCTGTTTCCTCACGTCTCAGCTCTGCGCACCGTCTTTCATGTGTGTTATATCCTCCCATTCCTCTCCACACAGCCTGCACATTCTCTCCTCCTCACCCCTCCAATACTTGTTTCCATACTCTTCATTACCGGCTCTAAATCTTGCTATAATTCTTTTTCTTCTAGGCTTCTACCGTCTGTAATGTACTTCGGCACTTCTTCTGTTGTAATTTGTCTATACTTCTCGTTATATTTACCTTCTTTTATTCTTACTCTTCTTTCTTGTATTTGTACGTCCTTATCCCTTGCTATTATCTCCTCCTCCATAAGCCTTCCTTCTTGTCTTAACCTCTTGATCTCTTCTCTCGCATACCCGCATCGTTCATAATATTTTCTTCTTTCTTCTTCTCCATATCGCCTTTTCTGCCCATCCACTTCTTTCCAGCATTCAAAGAGTATCTCGTTATCTTTTCTGTTCACCATTTTTTCTTCATACCTTAAAGCTCTCTTTCCTGTTTGTATCCTTATTTTTCTAGTTTTAGTTCTTCTTCGACTATATAACCCGGTGTCTCTTTCTCAAGTCCTAACGTCCACTTACCATATTTTTCCTGAATCTTCTCCAGTTCATCCCATTCCTTCCATCCCCAAATCTCCGCCCCATACAACATCACACTTCTTACTAGCCTCTCAAAAATCCATATTCTTTTTCTTACATCCTTTCCAAATGTTTTTCTCCTATCCCCCATACTTGCCCGACTATTTTATTTCCTTTCTGTCTCAACACTTTTATGTGATCCCCATCCTTATTGTCATATCTAATAGTGTACCCTAAATATCTATACTTATCTACTCTCTCTATCTCTTCCTCCCCCACCACCATTTATTTTCCTTTGGTCTTCCTTTTCTCTTCTTAAATTCTATTATTTTCGTTTTCTCAACATTTGCTTCTAATTTTTTTTCTCCAGGTAGCTTTTCAAAACTTTAATCACCCCTCTCATCTCTTCTTCCTTTGACGCTAATGCGACAATATCGTCCGCATACGCCAGCACCCATACCTTTTTCTTCCAATTACAATTCCTCCTACCTGATTTTTCTTCATTTCTTCTTCTAAATCTCTAATATATATTGAAAATAGGCTAGGGCTTAATGGACATCCCTGCTTTAGCCCTCTTTCCGTCCAAAACTCTCTTCCCAATTTCATTCCCACTCTCGTTCTACATTTTGTCTCCTCATATATTTCCTCTATTGCGTCTTTCACATCCTTGTCTATCCCCACTTCTCCCATAATTTTCCATAATCGTTCCCTTTCCACGTTGTCGAACGCTGCCTTAATGTCCAAAATATAGCAAATACCTTTCCTCTTTTCTTTTCTATTTCTTGATTAACTAGGTGTTTTAGTATGTAAATATTATCTATCGTCCCTCTTCCTTTTCGAAATCCGTTTTGCCAGTCTGGGATAATTTTCTTCTCGTCTAATTGTTTTTCTAATCTTGCTCTTATAATTTCAGCATATATCTTGTATCCCACATTCGTTAGGTTTATCCCTCTGTAATTTTTCACTTGTTTTGTATCCCCTCCTTTGTATATTGGGCATATTATTGCCTCCTTCCATTTTCAGGTATTCCTTCTCCTTTCCATATTCTTTCGTATATCCTTCTTAGCTGTTCTCTCATTTTTCTCCAGTGTATTTCCATTGTTCTCCTTGCGTTCCATCCGTCCCTTCTGCTTTCCCTATTTTCACTTTTCTATTGCTCTCTCCATCTCCTCTTTTTCTATCCCGCCTTCTCTATGCCTTATTTTTGTCCTCTCCATCTCTTTGCTTGTTACTTTTTCTTCCGTTCCTTTTAACATTTTCTTGCAGTATTCTTCCCATTCGTTTCCTTCTATTTTTATTTCCATCCTTTTTGTTTCCCCTTCTTTGGTTAATAAATTCCCATGCTTGTCCCTCATTTTTATTTGTTCTATCCTTTTCCCCATCTGTGTTTTATATTCTTTCTTTCTTCTTTCACATATTTCTTTGAAATTTGCTTTTACTTTTGTATTGTTCTATCTCTATCTTTCCTGTTTTCCAATTTCGTCTTCCTTTCCTCACTTCTCTTTTCCCCTTATCACACTCTTTGTTCCACCATTCTTTCTTGTTTCCTAATTCTTTTTTATTTTTCTGTACTTTCTCTTTTCCGTCGCCTCCTTCATTTTTATTAGTATTCTCTCAATATCTTCTTCCATCTCTCCTGATATTTCCATTTCTTCTTCCATTTTCTCTTTATATTTTTTACTGTCTCTTCTGTCCATATTTTCTTTTCTCCCCATTCTTTATTTTTTTCATCTTGATTCTCTTCTTCCTCTTCCAACATGATCACTTCCAATGGTTGGTGGTCTGATTCCACTTCATCTCCTATTCTTAGCAATTCCACGTCCTCCTTACATTTTCATTTAATAATACATAGTCGATTACAGACTGCCCCTTTCACTTATGTATGTATATTTTATTTTTTCTTTAATTTTTTCCCATTTTTCTTAACCCCTCCTTTTCCCAATTCCTCTTCCCCCTATATCTTTGATTAGTTTTTTGGTAACCATTTTCTTATCTGTCTCTCCTTCTCTATCCATCTTCTTTCTTCTCCTCCAACCCAAATTTTTTTTGTATGCAATTTTCACTATGTTTCCTTCTTTTTCCAATTTCTTTGCCTCCATCCTTATGATTGCTTGAATTTCCTCTCTTTCTTTGTCAAATCTTCATCTATATATATTTTCGTGCCTTTCATTTTACCTTTATTCCTTAGAATTTCTATCTTGTCTTCAATATTTTCCATTTTAATTATCACTATACCTTTTGTTATTTCCGTAGCTTCCTCAATTTTCTTTTCGATTCCTAACGTCTCTTTTATCATATCTTCTATTTCTTTTTTATTTCTTTTCTTCCTCCTCTTATCTCCACTCCCTTAATCACCAAATTTTTCTTCTTGTCTTCCTACTCTAGAAATTCTACTCTTCTCTCTAAACTTTCGCATTTTTCTTCCACAGTCTTACACTTTTGTTCCAGCCTTTCACTAATTTTTTCATTTCTTCTTTCATCTCTTTAATTTCCTCATTAGTTTTTACCTGATTTAATTTGATTTCTTTTATTTCCTTCAGCCTTTCTTTCCATATGTTTCTTATTTCTTCATCATCTTCAGTTCTTCCCGTGCTTTTCTCAACTCTACTTTTTTCCTCCCTCCTTTCGTCGGCTTTCTCAGGTGATCTTCCCACTTTTTTACTTTTCCTAAAGACTTTGAACAGCTCTTCTTCCGTTCTTCTTTTTTTGTTTCCGACAATGATCCTTCCGATTCTGACGTTTTTAGTAATTCCGCTTGTACACACGAATTATTAATTCCTATTTCTAACGATCCCCAGTTTTAACTATAATTGTTCTGCAAATAAGTAATTACTTAATGCTTAAGCACGTACGAAAAATAAACATTTTTCGTGATCCTTTATTGTTATTTGATCGTATACCTGCCGTTTCCATAAAAATTTAACAATCAAGGCCGTTGTTTTTAACAACACAAAAATATTTACAATGATTTTGTATATGGGAACATTTAAACTATCAATCCTATAATAGTTAGTATGAATAGATCAGAAAATTGAAAGTGCAATTTTTGTTTTTTGAAAAATGAATTTTCCAGCACAGTTTTGGTCAAAGTTTTTGTTCTTGATTGGGGGTACAGTCAACTACTAAGTTTGGTGGTTCTGATTGAACAAGTTGTTTAGAAATTTAGATTTTTTTACTGAACGACTCTTCCACATATTGTTCGGCTACTGCTGAAGACCTCCACCCTCCAAATTATTTTAATGAGAGAAGGTCACCACTATTATCTGCAAACATAGTAGCACTCGTCCTCCGAAATGTATCCCCAGTATAGTTTTCAGGGATTTCCAAATTTAAAAACTCTGGGAATCCCTCCTATTCTGTGCACTCCTACAAATTGTCTAGTACATTTTCCTTATCTACAATCGGCAAAAACCCAACGATTCTGCAAACCGAAAGGTCTATGGGTTGCATATTTTCTATATAACTCACAGCGCTTAAAAGGCGTTACATCATCATTTGTTATCCTTTAAGATTTATTTTTTGTGTCTTACAAAGTGTTTACTATAAATTTACAGTTGTCTTTAATATTATCAAGATACAATTTGACAAGTTCTTCGCGTCTACAGGCCCATATATTTCAAATAATAATATTACTTTTACCAATAAGAAAACGTCTTCTGGTGCTTTCATGAAAAAATTTGTCATTTGTTTTGTTGTTAACACATTTGTCTTCTTAGACTTGTAGTATTCCGATTTTCTCTTCAAAAACGTAAATATTTTTCCATACCTGAAAAGAATTATTTCTATAATAAATTTAATTAATCAGTTAATATTTTCACGAAGCTTGAGACAGGTTTTCAGCATTGAGATTTCTGTCCATAACGAATTTAGGGTAAAGCTTTTTGATAACCCTGACAAATAGCACAGTAAAATGTCTTTGTTAACGCCTTTGTGACGCTTGCTTCCCAATTCGGTTTAGTTCCTGTAAATAATAAAAGCGGACGGATCTCGGGCGCCAGAGTTGATGACGAAGTTTACTCTCCGTGTGCTCGTCGGGCAGCTACAGTGAAGGTTAAAAATTCCAGAGGTCTGATCGTCTTTGGGAAGCAGTTCGGAGAAATAAAGAGAACACACTAAAACTCAAAAACTCCTTTATTTAATGCGGAACAAGAAAACAGCATGTATCAAAGTACAAGCACAAACCATGCAACCCAAAAGCAGTCAGCACATTTGACGGTTATAGGGGTGAGGGTTTTGGTAATGTAGCAAAACGGCGGTGGTGTATTCAAAGCGCGAAAATGCGTCACCCCAAATACAACACACGAATAGGAAGTGGTGAGTGCGGCATCTACTGTGATAAGTTGCACTTTTGATGTAACAGTTAAAGGCACATAAAGCGGTATCTCTGCAACATGCCGGTCGGGGTGGAATAGCCAAAGCGGTATCTTTGGCGGTTTAAATTAAAAGAAAGCAAACTTACTCAGTTTTTACGGCAGGACCAGGCGGAACAGGTATTCGGCACCCACTGCCTGTTTAACGCAAGAGCTCACGGTTTTATAAAGCCTAGCTTAAGTGGGGCAACTGGCTTACGGGAGGAGACCGCGTGCGCACGAAATCTTAAGCGTGGGGGGCTATCGTACTTTGCTTTGGGTTCACAATTTATAATACGTAACAAATTAATAACAGTTAAATACAAACTCGGCCTTATCCTAAAAAATTAATTACTCTAATTAATTTAGTGACGGTGCAAAACTTAAAACAAAAAACGCATCGTTACACCTTCAACTTTTCTGATTTTTCTCCACTGGCAGAATTCATCATATTCTTTTTCGTACCTATTTTTTGTTTTCGTAGGCAATAAATTTTCAGCCACTACAACCGCTTCATCGAGAATTTCTTGATAACAAAACTTTCTGGCGTCTAACAAGGGTTTTTTTATGTGTAAATGAGCATCAACGTGTACTTCTTAACTATAGCTTTGTAAGTGGTAAAGACGACAAACTTCCGTATCTAAAAAGACAAGTCTTCAGTCAAACTTTATTGGGTCAGTTAGATTCAGCTGCGTCAAGAACTATCTTAGGGGGTACTATATGAGAACTTTTCCGTAAATTGTGCTATTCCTTTAAGTTTGGTCCTTACTTCTGTTGTGCCATGTGTAATGATCTCAAATGCAATGTCTTAGAATATGTCACATTGCTTATCACTCTAGAACATCGTACTAGGATTCTAGAAGTACTGCTAATACCTGACTTAACGACCAGCTGATCTTGGGCAAAAACGTTTTGTACTGGTAGTTTGGGAAGTATCCACGATCATTAGTAATCATTTTTAGTAACAATGATTTATTTTACTGTTAGTGTCAAATGCGAATGCAATGTTTTAGATGTTTTGAGACAATTGTTAATTTAAATTTTACGAAATGGATGTAGAAACGAGTGAATCAGATATGATCATTGAGAAAACACGGTCTGTTTACTCGATTAGAATGCAAATTTGACCTACTCGTGGTTTCTTACGTTCGCTAACGCTCGCGTTCGAAATCTTCCACTCATATCGAATTTTCATTCTAACCTTGTTACAGAATCTACTATTACGTAAGACTACAACCAATCAGAAAGCTTTTGATCGCGCACCAATGCTTGGAAAACTACAAAAAACACTGGTATTTGGAAACATTTATATAATAACATCGTAACGCAATTTCAGTTTTTGGTTATTAGAAACTTTAATTTTTATACTTTTTAAGGCTGTTTTATCACTCGGGACAATTTCAGATTTCTAGTAGGCGGTTTACTATTTTTATTTCTTGTTACATAAATAGCTATTTGTTGTTTTTTCTGTTTCTAAAACTGTTTAAAATGCACGTCATGTACAAAAAAAATTGACATCAACAATTCAACAATTTATTATTTATCTATTAATATTAATCGGCTTCCAAGTCTGACCTGTTGCGCTCAGAAAAATTCGCCCGCGAGTACAATCATTTCACAATTCTACAAGAGTTTTTAGTATTTATCCTTTATTTAATGTTAATTTTTCTCATTGATTTTTTAACCCTTCAGCACGCGTCATGATTCTTTACATCAATATCGCACGGGTACAACTGTCACCCAACTAAGTTTTTCAATAATTTGTACAATATATCTATTTTATTTTCCATTTATTGTTATTTAGTAGAGAGTACAATGTTTACAGAGTAAAAATTTATGTAAAAGTAAAAAACCATAGATATTATTCTGTTGAATTTTCAAAACAATGAAGGCACATTTCTTTTAAATGATCATTGCATGCCCAATTATTGCATCTAATGCAAATTTTTCTCGTTGTTTTATCTCTTTGACGACCACACAATTTACACCTTCCACGAGATCCTGAAGGTTTTTCAGGATTTTCAACGGTTTTTAGTCCCAATAAGACACGACCTCTTCTTCTTAGTTCCACTGGAAGAAATTTTGATTCACATCTTCTTTAATTTGCGGAATTATGAGTTCCCATCCAATTTTTCTAAAAACTCGGATCTCTTTTATTTTGGAATTTATATTATGACATTTATAGATAACAAGAGCATTAATCGCCGATATGTTCAATAGATTATAAAAAGCGCCATTGGCCAACGGCGTGTTCCTTCCCACATCATAATTTTTACATAATTGGTCCAGAACGTCTACTCCAACTTTTGTTTGATTGTAAAACGTTACAATCTCAGGCTTACGATTTTCTCCTGTAGCCTCGTCGATTTTATTAGAAAATGCATCGTAGATAATAATAAAACGCTCTTGTTTTCTTGGGCACATACGATACAAGTGTCGAATCTCGCTGAAAACCAAATAACGACGTTTTTACTTCTCTACGTTTATTAGGGAGAAATTCTTTGGGTACTGCAGTTTTGTTTGACCGCATAGTACCTACATATGTCAAACCTTTTTCAACTAGTAGTTTATTAGCCAGAGATACACTGGTAAACCAATTGTCTCCGTTATATTTCTTTTGTGTTTTCCACGGGTTTGACAAGCCTCAAAACCACTGCCTCAGCAGAGTTGTCTACTTGTAAAGCACCTGCTTGCTTACCAATATATGGCTCTAAGTTAACTGTATAAAATGTTTTACAATCTACAAGAGCAAAGACTTTTAACCCATATCTTGCGGGTTTGTTTCTAATGTACTGCCTGAAGGAGCATCGCCCCTAAATGATACCAATTGTTCATCAACAGTCAAGTATTCATTTGGTACGTAATAGTTTTTATAATTATCTATAAAATATTCAAAAGCTTACGAATTGGAGCCAATTTATCGTCTTGTTGTCTGTCAGCTCTAGTCCTAATGTCATCAAAACGAATTGATCGGAGCAGGAAACTAAACCGTTTTTGTGACATCGTTATGTAACAGCATTCAAGCCCTAGGCCTTTAGAATTATCCCATAGTTTACGTGAATTGACTCTGGAGGATTTCAACGTTCCAATAATGTATAAAATACCAATGAAAGATTTTATTTCTGTAAGATCAGTTGGTAAAGCATCTCTTTCTCTTTCAAAACGTTCTCTTACTGAGTCAATGTATATATTGGTACACTCAACGATGGTCGTGATGATGGCATCATCAACAAACAAATTTATACATTCAATTTCAGATACTGTCTTTTAGCTTTACCTTTAGGTCCTGGTAAATGTTTAATAATATTACAAGCTTTAGTACGAACATTCAAAGGAAACGGTTGTTTTTTCCATTTGGTGTTCCCATCCTTTCCTACATAGTAATCTGTCAAAGAATCCTCAGAGTCTACAGTACACTCAACATCATCACCTTCTTCTGTATCTGTGCCACGGTCACTTTCTATCTTGAAATCGTCTTCATCAACATCCGTATCATCCATACTTATTTCACTTTGTTCTCCTCCACTCTCATTTTGCATTTCTTCAAACCATCGAAGCCAAACGTTGGGGTCTCTACTTGTTTCAATTTTTCTTCTTTTACTATTTGTAGACATTATTCAATAGCTTGACTAAAATCAAAATAATGTTGTAACAGTTACAATAACCAAATATGTATATTAAAATATTAAATATTAGTAAAAATTGAAATACTTACTGAATTAATTATGTAACACAAATAAGCGCGCGGGGACACGTGTCAACCAAAATTACTGATAGGCAAATAACACTAACTCCGTCAAAGATAAAACAAACTGAAGTCGTACTCACCTTTAATATGAGTTTGGGGAAGGTATTATGCGCATGAACTGTCTGACTTTATTCGGCCGTAGGTGATATTAGCAAACATGTGCGTGGGTGACGTATGTCAACCGCGCGCGTCATGAAGGGTTAAGTAAAAATTAAAAAAAAAATAGGGTTGTCAGAAAATTATTATCAATGTCGCGCAGGAAATTTGGGCTTATAAGGAAATCCATTTATCTATTAAATTAATTACAACCAAGAAGAAAATAAAAAAATAGCTCCTGCACGACATAAATAATAATGTTAGCTATATGTTTGTGCAAATTCAGAAAAACATTTCTAAAAATAAACGAGATAAATTTACATAAATTTTATAGCTCCCTGAGAGAACAGCCTTAATAATAAAAACTTGAGAGATATTTTCAAAATTATTTATTGTTGACAAAAAAAATGTACCGTTTTTGACTTTAGAGAGGAAACGTCAATTCATAGCAGTCTAAAATTTCATCAATTAAATGTAATGACTATTAAATTTTGATTTTAATACAAAGTTATTACTTCTGTTGATTAATTGTTTATTGCACGTTACAAAAAACCTTGTACAAACCGTTTGCGGGAAGACTATTCTAGTATTCACCAGTGAATTAGAATGCTCATACAGGAAAACCTTCTTGGTTTGTAAATAACTATTTCGATCGCCATAAGTTTTGTTCTAAACTTTTGAGAATGGACACTGGATTTTTGAAAACTCGGCTTGTGTGGACTTTGGAAAAGTCAATAAAGTCACACAAAAAGATAGTTATCTGTTACCTTATAGCTCGTCTATTTTTGTTTTTCTTCGAACTATTTGCTTTCTTTCTTTTGTAGATATCCGTTCTGTCTATTGGCAAATTTCTCTATCGGACAAATTCACAGCGATTACAGCTTACACGTTCCTTTCCAAAATTTATGATTGGTTGCTATCAACCGCACTAACTATTTGTGCTGATCAATGTTAATATTGTTTATCTAAACTTTATTATCTAGGGTATGTAGTCAATAAAGGTGGAATATTAGTAAATTCAAGAAAGTTTCTGTGATTTTATAAAATCTTATTGAGAGATATGTTACTGACATAAAACGCGTTATCGGTACCTACGATTAGATGATACCGGCAATTTATTCCTAATTTTGCTACACCTATTGTTTCATTTACGTCTCTCACTCAGAAAGATATTCTGTTCATATGGTCTTCACAGTGCCAATAAGCTTTCCAACAGTTTATAATCATTTAGTATTTATTCCTATTCTGGCTTGCCCTGACTTCTCTCAAGAATTTGTCACATAAACTGATGCTTCCGATTTTGGTCTCGGTTCTGTTCTCTGTCAACGTACTGAGGATAATAAAAGGTAATTTGCTATTTCAGCTAATCGTTAACTAAGATTAAACGTCATTACTCGGTCACTGAAAAAGAACTTTTAGATCTATTGCTTGCAATTGAGAAGCTACGACCATGTATAAAAAGATCACGTTTTAATATCGCCTCTGAAGGTTAAATCTACTTTAAAATCCTTCAGGTTGCTTGGTTCTTTGGGCTCTCCGGTTGCAGAAATACGACTTTTCTCTTATCCGACCAGGCAACAACATGTAGTACCTGACCTGTTATCTCGTTTGGTGTCGGATAGTCACCCAATATCTGCCTATGCAGTCTCTTTTTCGTTGAACATTTTAATTCCTACTCCGGTGGATCTAGTTGATCCTAGTAATATATTACCTGCGATGTACGTTCTCGTTATGAAAACAAGGAACAAAGACGTGATCAATGTTGTTAAAAAACAAATCAAAATTTGCACCTAAAATTTTTATATAGTTCCATAATTGCTTGAAACATTTTTGTTTCACCCAGCAAATTATTTTAGTTCAATATTATAGTACATTCTAAAGTCTTTGAGAATGTTTTTTTTACACTCAATTCGGTACCACAGATAATTCTATTCAAACTGATTATTTAACATAGCGAGCCGTTAATGACCTTAAAACATTTTTCATCGTTACTTTGATTACATTAACAAATACAATTTTAAAAATTCTACGGCTGTATTTTTAAATTTTTTAATTATCTAGTGTACTATAGCAAAACAAATAATTTATCTAACTGAGTTGTAATTGTTTTATATTTGACTTATTAAGTCCAATACTAATAAACGGTAAAAATAGAGCCTTAGTCAAGACACTGCTTTTATGTAAAGTTATTTGACCGTTTAAATAAAAATGATACGTAATATTGATAGGGTTATTTGGGTTGCCTACCTGCTATCTAGAGGAGCCTTAAAAGTCGTCAACCTTTACAGATAATAAAAGTAATTATTTAATTAATACGGTTCGGGTACTTGTAAAACTTATCCTATTCACCTGTACCTCGATTAGAGTTGTCACCCGTTCTTGTTTCACATAGAAAGTACTTCGTTAAAACATTAAATGTTTTCAAAAGGTGAGAACCATTTCCTCAATGTGTATGATTTGTAAACAAAACATATTAATTTGCCAGATTTTGCGGTCACCCTAGAACAAAAGCATAAACTATTTATGTTTTTACTAACGTTGCTGAATTAACATTATTATTATTATTTTCTAAAGAGTATATTGAAATTTTCTTGTTTATTGCCATTGTTTAAGATTCTTTTCAATTTTGTTATAGCTACTGTTAAAATTGTATTTGTTCACCGCAAAATGAAATTAATTGGATCTTTTCACAATACAATTAAGTTCAATTTTGTTAGCAAAAATACTACATAACATCCAAATCATTTGTAGATTTATTTAAATAATGTAGCACAAGTCTTCTATTAGTTTACGTTTGTATGAGACTTGTATGATATTTTCAAAAGCGGAAGAGCACTTAAAACACGTATTTATTAACATAGCAGCCGTAGAATTTGTACGAAATGTAACGTCGTTAAATAAAATACATCAAAACGAGGAATAAAGCTCTGTAGTACTTTATAAAATATAGAGTCATAGGTGTACAACCTTAGCGACACCATCTACTTTATTAGACTTATAAGCTAAGCATTTCCTATTCTTTACAACGACGTATTTAAAATTTAGCGTCGTATTTTACTACCGTAATGGCTAAGTAGGATATATCGCAGGATAACAATGTAGGACACTTTCGTCTCTAAAATTCCATAGAATGTATACGTTTCTTCTTTCAGTAACGGTGCATTACGTTATTGCAATTTTACTTGAAATGATCGTACATAAAATAAATCACAGCTGCGTTGCCTCATCTATTTGATATTATTGCCATAACTATAACATTTTATTGATCCGGTACGTTAATGTTGCGGAAAACTTTCGAGTGGGAAAAATCTTTCCTTTACAGCTGAAATTAATATCATCGTAACGTGAAGCTTTTCTTTATGCTTCTGATAACGTTATTAAATAATTCCTAGAAATAGTGCTATATTTTGTATAACTCAAAAATTATGTTTTGTCAAGTTAACTTAAGTCGGTGTAAATTACTAATTAATTAACAAATTTATTGACTCTATTGACCATCAAAATTGCCCAGAATTAATTAATTAATAATGTAAAAGTTCTTGTTGAAAGCTCGGTTGGGATTTAGGATTACCGTGAGTAATGCCTCTACCCTTTTTAATTAGCCTTGACCAACGATGAAGCTTGTAAGGTCCGACTTCTCTAACACTTCTGTATTATTCATCATAAATAAAGTGTTTGTGGACATCGGATTCTGTTTCGATTATCTTTTTTTCTACATTGTGCTGAAGATTTCTTAACAACTCCTTCGAATTAACAAAACAAAACTATAGTATTTATTATAATTAAATTCGTAATATCCTAGAATTAATCGAAAAAAATTACGAATAGTAATTATGTAGATTTTCTTAAAGTATTTAAAATAAGCAAGTAATTTAAAACGTTAGGTTATAAATTGCGTCGATAACGCTAAGGGATTCAAAGTTTCCGGTTTAGTTGTAAATTACATACTTTGAGATACTTAATAGACACCGATTAAAGGCTACTGGAAACTTTCTGTTTTTGCGCCCAAAGGACTACGAAAGCGGGTGTAGTTTAATAAACCCAGTCTGAATTAACAACGTTCACTTTATTTTTGCAAATTCATTTTAGAAAAATATTAAACTTAGACATAACCGTTGTAAGTTCTGCACAAACACTATAATTGTTACATTTATATTTATTAATCTACTTAAATTTTTTATGTGCGAACAGAATTTTAGTTACAAAAATTTAATAAAACTAATCTTTATGCGGTTGACGTCACTCTTCTTGTTACAACTTGTTTTTACCTCAGCAGACGTAAATGAATTCTTCTTAATTTCTTGATGATAACGACATTTTGTTGGTACTTTACATAAACTTCTCTATTCTTCTATTAACTGTAGTTAGTCACTTTAATTTTTAATTATTTGATTTGTTAATTAATTGTCCATAACATTATCAATAAACGACGCAAACAAGGCAACGACGCAGGTAGCAACAACGATAGCACAAATTTTAAATTATTTAGTTTATTTCATAATTTTATATTTACAATAATTTTATTTCACTTGTAGAATATCTATAATCAATGTTTTTTACAAGCCCACCCAAAATACTCGATATTTTTAATTATCAACTGTCGCCTAAAACTGTCCATCAACTTCTCTCGTCTGTCGCTACTACTCAACTTTTCTTTCTCTCCCTTCACGCAATGTCTTTTCTTTGACCTTTGAAATGCATTCGTACTAAAAAAAATCCTTGATTTCATTTCACACCTCGACGGAAAGTTTAATCTTTCACGCAATTATTAAGCGTCAAACTAAATATGCAAAATAGTGTTTACTTCAATTCAACGAAAACATTTTTATAAATAGTTCTTTACACATAATGTTCATTTAACATTTTTCAACACTTACAGATAACAAACTTAAATTCTACTTAAATATTAATTTCAATGAAATGAAATAATTTATTTACAAATATAAATCAAATTCTTTTTCTTAAATGAAATGTAGATCGATTTTAGAAAATCGTATCCAAATTAATTTACTTCATTAAATAACTGAATTGAATAAACATTTACTAAAAACTTTGTTAACAAAATTTCGATCTTAAAATTTTTTTATTTAAAATAAAATCTTTTTTAGTGCAATATCTACACACTACCGTTACATTTACTGATCACGTTTAAATAATTTTTGAAAGTGGGAATCTTACATTTATTTCTATTCAACTTTCGATACATCACGGTAACCTACTTTTACAGTAAAGTATTCTAAAAGTGAGAACTAAAATAAACTTGTCGATTAATAAATTGTTGTGACATTTGGTGGTATTGTAACACTATCGTAAAACAATATGCTATCGTAAAGCAAATTTGCGAACAAATTGGTAAACAGTTACATAATTGGATTTTCCGATTATTATTACCAACTAAGCATTGCAAAAATAAGAATCTTGAATCTCCAGCTGTAAATTCGCAAAAGAATATACTATTAAAACAAACACAAAAATCAATTAACATGCCAAACATGTACAGAAACCTATCTACAGGGACGGGTATTTACATGCCTTATCAAACAAGCACCCAGGCGAATCATCAAAACTCTAACTAAACGAGTTCAAAATATTTGTGAACCAAAACCTTTTTAGGTAGAAGTCAAACACCTCAAAATTGCTTTGGAAGTTAACGAGTACACCATGAAGAAGATTAAAGATCAATAAAACGCAAAAGATCAAGAGCACCGAATTCCGAGAATCGACCCACAACCACTCACGCATATCTCTTATATATATATATCAAAAGTCACAGACGGGATAAGAAGAATTCTAAATAGACACTACATTAAAATTATTTTCAAACCAAGCAAGAACATTTAACAAACCATAGAATTCACAAAGGACAAACGAGACTTCCTCTTAGCAAACAGAGTTTACCGTATACCTTGTTCTTATGACAAGGTATATATAAGAATCAACAAGAGATCAATAGGAACAAAGCACAAAAACACTACAAACTACCAAGAAGTCAGCTTAGCGCTGGGAATCAGAAGATATTCTTTGAGAGCTCCAAGTTGCTATCAACGGTTAACGGTTATCACAACAGATTAGCTATAGAAGCTATTGAGGTCAACAAATATCTTAAAAATTTCAACAAAAACGAAGAAACTTTAAGGCTCAACCAGATCTGGAATCCTCAAAAACACCCGTACTGCACCTTACGAAGATCCGCATTTAACCGCGCGATGCAAGCCCCACCCTCTCAGAACCGTGTAAATAGAAGTTACGAGAAAGAAATCATCAGTCTACATCCAACACCGAAAATAGACTTCCGAGGAAGCGTTAGCTTGCGTTAACGAAACGTTTGAAAGAAATTTCAAACAACGGCTGCCATTAGACCTGAATCTACACGATACTAGTTTACCAACATGCTGCGAAAACCTAAACCAGTTTATTTTGAAAGCATAAAAACTATATATTACTGAATAGAAAACTGCTTAAAGATTCTTGCATTGAAGTGTAAGTTCACTATTGTACAAACGCGCGCTGTCGACTATATGCCCTACTGGAGGATCACAATATTTAAACGATAAGTTTTCGACATCTAGTGTCGACTCGTGAAAGCGTTCAGGTACGTAAATGTTATAATTATTGAAGAATCGACTATGTAACTGCTTTTACATACCTTTCGGCAAAGTTGCTAACATTTACGTACGTGTACGCTTTCACGAGTCGACACTAGATGTCGAAAACTTATCGTTTATATATATATATATATATATATATATATATATACAATATGTCCCCCTAGGTTGGAATCATATGAAAACTTTTTTTATTATTAATTTTAGGAAAAAAGTTATTCTTCATAAAAAGTTCTGCATGTTTTAAAATCTAAAATACAGTCGTATACGAGGTTTGTCAAAAATATGAATTTTACTCAAAAGTAAAGTACCTTTAAATTTAACAATATCGGAAAATGTTATTAAAAAAAGTTGAGCAGAATTAAAAACTACGTTCAAATATGCAATTACAACCATTTACATTGATAAAATTATTATATTTATTGAACATTTTGAAAAAATAAAAGTTCAACACCCTGTAGAAATAAAATGACTCACAGAATCGTAAAGTATATTATAATAGTTTATTTCTGATCAACTTTTTTTCATAACATTTTCCGATATTGTTAAATTTAAAGGTACTTTACTATTGAGTAAAATTAATATTTTTAACAAACCTCGTATACGACTGAAAAAATTTGATATTTGATGACTGTATTTTAGATTTAAGAACATGCAGAACTTTTATAAAAATAATTTTTTTTCTAAAATTAATAATAACAAAGTTTTTCATATGATTCCAACTTAGGGGGACATATTGTATATATATTATTCACAAACTGCGAAACTTAATTTATTTACAAATTACTAATGTTTAAGAAAACTTTTTACAATTAGTGGGTCCTTAATTACTATACCCATCCCTTCCTAAACTGCATAATTTCTGCACTAACCAGTATCCCAAGAAATTAAAGTAGAACCTGATACATGTATTACAATTGTCTTTAAAATAATAATTGCCTACAATGAATGTTAACTATTTCAATACATACTTTGGTTATGTTGTGTTTGTTTAATGGTTAAGGCGGAACCTGAGGTTTTCTCTTACCCTTCTTTCCTCAGCAGCCTAGGCGGAGGGGTATCTTTTGCCTTTAAATATTTACACAATTTTGTCAAAATTGACAACTTTATTCAAAATGAATTAACGTTCAATATAATTTACGTTATCACCATGCTTGTGTTTTATTTCATTGCTGATATTACTACATTTATCACTGCACTCTAGCGGTTGTTAAAGATTTTATCCTGGATTCAACGTAGATGTCTTTAGTTAACTTTTCCCGCTTTTTGATCGGCCAAGTTCGCTTCGGGTTTAGTGGCGGACTATTCAAATCTTGTTTTTACAAGTGCCTGGGTTAGGACCCTACATTTGCTATTAAGAAAAATAATACTTAAATATTTAAAAAAAGCACCCGGAATGGATTACGTTTCGGTGAAAATGTTAAGATAATTAGCCCAAAATGTATTGTGCTACTTACATACATTTTTAATGCAATATTTTGAATACAAAACTGGCCACACATACTAAAAATAGCAGAAACAATATTAATCGAAGAAACCTGGATAGATCAACCAAAAAACATGATGAATTACAACCACACAATAATCAGCTTTCTACAATCTCAAAACAAAAAAAAATCCTCCTGACTTTACTCCGAATGATTGAATTCCAGACCACCAGTTCCGTTTTTATGAGCTTACAGGACAATTCAGCACTACCATCAAATAACATACTTTTTATAACAGAGTTTTAGAATATACTGAATACTGCCTAGCTATATTTTTAGATAAGTTACTCTGGTTTTTGATAGCGTTTGTTCTCAATAAACTCAGAAACCTTTAGTTAAGGTATACAGTACTATTCAGTACAATCCAAATTTTTATTGTATCTTGAAATCATAATCAAAAAAATAATTTTAATTTTAATTGCACGAACTTAAAAATATTGTCAGTATGATATGAGACTCAATGACTATTTAAATACTGCATACACTTTTACCGATTTTTAATATTAATTTTGCAAAACCTTTACAATTTGTTACGTAAAATATTAGAACATATAACAAAAATATTGCATTCAGTATATTTTTCACTTAAGGTATTGAGTAAACTTTTGGGTCATAAAATAACTGAACAAGTGTACGATATAAAATAGTTAAATCCAAATTTATCCTGAGACGTTATGGGACATAAAACCATTAAATTTATATTGTTAGGTGTAAACTTTGACGATATAGAAGGCTACTACAAAATATTATTAACTAATAAGCCAATACGAAACCTATCACACCTAATAAATCTCTAAAGTAACTTCATAATAAATTACACAATCGCAAGATCGTAAATTTCGGGCAACACATTTTCCAACCACAAAACACCAAAGCTATGTGATTGACGTAGAACATAAATTACTCGATTTTCCTCTCGAACCAAAGAAAACGAGAAAATTTTCGCTAATATTTTAAATAATGCACACAATTATTCTTTTTTTTTCTCTTCTAAAATATTTAAAATTTGTCATTGCTCGCTGCTCTGAAGAGTAACATAAATTTTTAATATAAATTTACCGTAACGTACAAAAAATTTAGACAAATTGTGTTCGTGATGCAAGCACGGATTGAACTACTTTAACTTTAATGAAACCGTCAAAATTTTTAAGCTTAATTTAAGGTGCGACAATAGATCAATAAGAAATAATTTTATCACGAGGAACAAATTTAATTTTTAATTTTATTCGTTTCTGTAAACATTTAAAAATTGTTTCAGTTTTTAATAAGAAACATAAATAAAAACAAGCTTTTATATAAGTATTTAACGCTAATTATGAGTAAAATTCGAAAGTTTTTAAAATTTTATTAAAAAATTGGGTATGCTTACAAATACCAAAATTAAAATTTTTATGGAGAACAGGTTGAGTCTGAATGTTAATTTTGTTATGTAGATAAGAACTTGTTCAAAATAATTTATGTGCAAAGTTTTCAATTGTGCAAATGGGTTTTGCTTCGTACGTAAATAATTTAGTTTTAAGAAAAAGTTTATTCAACTGCAGCTGTTAATGTGTGCTTTATTTATTAGATTTTAATGAAGAGGACATATTCCCTTTGGAAACTAAATATAAAATAAATGGGTTAATTTTTTTCCATTTTACACGCATGAAATGCACAATAACACAAAATTATAAGTTTAAATGGTATCCAACACTACGATAAAGTTCATGTTTACGGATGCATATAATCGTATAATCATTAATTTGTTGCCCAAGAAGCATGTTTTGTAATTTTAAATTATAAATTTTTCTATGAAGCAATAAATTTTTCGTGTTCACTACAACTAAGTTGGGGGATGCAATGATAAAAATCTAAAATCCTGGGAGCAGTTGTTAACTTGTCTTTCGCTTCTTAATTATTGGATTAATTGCTGTTTTCTGCTTACACGAAGTTGCTATAACGACGTTTTAGATGTGATTTATTAGAAGATTTTTTCTCAAGATGGTTACTCTTCTTGATATCGATTTTATGTTATGTCTCAGTGTATTTCTAAAATAAATCATTGCTTTTATTGCACAGTTTCATTTTTTCAGTTAAGACTGTTGCTTTTATTAGCATAACATGAATGTTTGTCCAATATAGACTGTTCTACATTTATTACAATTAATTAGATAAATTAAATATTTGTTACCATTTAATTCTATGTTTTGACAAATAGTTGGTGCTGACACTACAACCTCCTCTATTCCGTAAGGTGAAGATAATTAAATAAACGCGTTTTGAACACGAACAATATAGTTGGTTAGTTGTCAACTAATAAAAGTGAATAATAATTGCATAATACCAATAATGATAAATTCTATTAAATAGTACTTGTGGTGTTAATAATGATATTGGAGGAAGTGTGTTCGACAGTGATAACGACCAGAAAACCAGGTATTTATTGCGAGTGCTGCAAAAGTAATTTTATGCAAATTGAATACACAAATGCCGACCTTCCTTCGTTATTTGCAAGTATACTATGCTTATTCTGGAAATGTCAAATTTGTTGCAGTGTTCCAGCATCAGTTGCACCTCTGATATTAGTTAAATATTTGATGCAAAATTAGATGTTGCATTAAATGCAATACAGTCCCAAATATCTGCCTAAGCTGCAACCAAAATACGCCGATTTAGTAAAAAATAAAACACATCCGGCAGTGATTATTCGACCTAATCAATCGGTAAATACAACTAAAATGGAAATCCTACATCATGTTGATCCAACTACCGAAGAAGATTTTTTTTCGACTTTCCCGGGTTAAACCATTTAAAGACGGTGGTATTTTGATTGGATGCAAATCGGCTAATGGCAACGACAAAATTAAATCAATTTTACGACAACAATTGGCAAACTGTCACGAGGTAAAAGAAGTCAGTGGTATCAAAACTAGAATTTAAATAGTTGGCATGTCTGAAAAACATACAGAATCTTCTTCTAAATTATATTACGAAGTGTAATGTTAGTGTTTTGTAATGACTCTGAATGTAAAATAATTAAAATATTGCCTACCAAGAAAAATAGTAGCATATTTCAAGCAGTCATTCAAACTGATAGAGTAACAAAAAAACGAATATATCAAAATCTGGTAATTTGTTTGTAGGGTATGATAGCTGTTTTGTTTTCGATGAAATTAAATTTACCGTTATTTGAAGTGTAATGAGTTTCATCATTCATCTCACACTTGTACAAAATCTACTTCATGTCCATTATGCGCAGGGAATCATGATTTAAACAATTGTAAATCATCATCTCGTACATGTTCAAATTGTCACAGCCTTAATAGAATAGAATAGAATAGATATTTATTTTGTTCTTCACAAAAACAAAAGAATTTGGTTACACATAATTACAATAACAAAATAAAACAATTATCATTATAAAATAACATATAACTTATTGACTTTCAATTTAACTTAATTATTTTTTTTTTCTGTTTCTTCATCCATTGTTTTCTCTCCATTACTTTCCTCATCCATTTGATCCCTTCCCCATTATCCCATTTTTTCCGTTTCGGTTCTCATCTTTTCTATTTTTGCTTTCTCTTGTACTAAGTACCCTGGTGTTTCCTTTTCTAATCCAAATATCCACTTCCAATACTTCTCTTGTATACCTTTTAGTTCTACCAATTCCTTCCATCCCCACACCTCTGCTCCGTACATCATCACTGCTTTGACTATCCTCTCGAATAACCACCGTCTTTTTTACAACCTTTTCCGAATATTCTCTCTCCTTATTCCCCACACTTGTCCGATTATCATATTTCCTTTTCTTTCCAATTTCCTTATTTGTTCACTATCCTTATTATCGTATTTTAGTACATATCCTAAATACTTGTATTTGTCCACGATCTCTATTTCTTTCTCTCCCTAATTCCATGATACTTTCTTCTTTCTCCCTTTCTTCTTTTTAAATTCCATGATTTTTGTTTTGTCCACGTTTGCTTCTAACTTTTTCTCTTTTAAGTATTTCCTTAGTGTTTTTATTATCCCTTTCATATCTTATTCACTTTTTGCTATCACAACTATGTCGTCTGCATACGCCAATACCCATACTTTTCTTCTTCCTACCACTATTTCTCCCACTTAGTTTCTCTCCAATTCCTTTTCTAGATCTTCAATATATAAAGAAAATAGACACGGATTTAACGGACATCCTTGTTTCAGTTCTCTTCCCGTCTTAAACTTGTTTCTCATTCTTCCTCCCACTCAGGTTATGCAACTCGTGTCCTCATAAATCTCCAATTCTAATAAATCTACAGGTCATGCAGTATGGGAGAAAGTAAGTGTACTGCGTACAAGGAAGCACTTGCAAATTTCGCAGCACGATGAACTATCCATATAGCAACTATCGTGCTCCTTCAGTAATAGCATGTATCATAAATCAATACCTTCAAGTACAACAAATAAAAAATTGTAATTTTGTAAATACTCCAAATATAAAGTTATAACTTTAACGAAAACCTGGTTATGTGGGTTGATGCTAAATAGATGTTCTGTTACCTCTACCTTTCAAAAATCAATTGGTACAAATGCACAATATACAAAATGGTAAGCAAACATATAAAACAGCCAACATATTAAAAATGCTCAACAATAACAAAAATTTAAATCTGATTTTGTCTAGACTTGCTCCTGTTCTGTTCACATAATATATTATAATCCGGGGAAATTTTCCCTTAAGTAGGAAATAATTGCGCCAACGGAAAAAATCTCATAAGCTTGTAGGAGGTTACTTGCTGAATATGAATCTGAGTTTTTGGTATCCCCCCCTCTATTCGCAAAAAGGATTACATTCCTTTGGGCTATAACTTGTGATGCTGTGCTTGTACAAGCCATCCAAAGTGATAGTTTTACGGGGAATTTAACGCACTTGTTACGGTTTTATTTTTCGAAGGTAGGACGTATGTCAAGAGCCATCTTAAAACGTGTGTCGCGGGTAATATGTTACGACGAAAGTCATATTTGACGCGCATTTTGCTAATTTTCTATTGGTGGAAAATAAAATCCGACTACCAAAAACTTTCATTCTCGGAACTGCATCCTACCGATTACAGCTAAGTTTTAGTATTTAAGCAACTTATTCAGTGATAATGCGTATGAAGCTCAAGTACATATCACATAAAACGGTTTGATCTTCAATATTTAAGTACATTTTATTCGGTGTACGCTCCACAACCAAACGTTGTTTTAACCAGCACAATACGGGCTTGGTCGCTTTACTTAGAGCGGTTGACGCGAAAACAAAAGGCCTTTTGGGTTTGCGGGAGGTACTTGTCCCTTTTAATCTTAGTTGAAGTTAGTTTAAATTGCCGTGTGTAAGTGATATGTGTACGAAGAGCCTTCTTAGTAGCCAATCCTCAATTAGAATGATAACTTTAACTAGGGTGTAACTAAAGCTTACCTAAAATCCGACACATTAATTGCGAGCCTTATTTATTATTAAGCGAGGCTGCTGCTAACGCACCTAACTATATGCGACAGTCTCTCTATTTCTGTTCTCCTAGCATTTTAAGATTTGTTTATTGTATTGAATTGTCTGTCTTTCTCTCTGGTTTGTGTTCGATTTAGCGTATTAGACTTTAAGTAAAACCTGTTCATCTCTTGTTGGTCGGTTTTATTCCTTTCTTTTACCCAGCAGGTGGCCCCTTCTTAGATAGCAGTATAATTTCTTAGAATTCTTTAAGAACCCCCCACTCTCCGATGCAACCGGACGCTGCTGCTCTAACTACTATAAATACTTTATCCTCCACGAACTTAGTGCTCTACATCGAACCGAATTTCCTTTAGTTGTTTTTTTAGGTTGTTCTACTAGAGCCGTCGCTTCTTCTTTTTGTTATTTTGTAAACAACAACCGTTACACACTACAATTTTAGTCCTAAAAAGTTCCTAACTAATGAGTGAGATTAGCTAAATTATGTTGACATTTTAATTGATTAGTATAATTTTTGTTACCAATCATTCCCCAAACAAAATTTTTGGCGTATTCAATACTTAAACCTAACTCAATTTAATTACTTATTTTTCATCGTTTTTGAAGACCAAAGGTTAGGGTGAGGTGAGTTCTTACTAATTTGACTTGATTAATCTGATTAACTCCTTGAGTGTGAGTAGAAATTTGAACCTGAAGAGTCTAGTAAAAAGACTACTATTCTCTTTAGTTTTTTACAGTCAAAATTTTTGATCCCATCCCGTAAATTGCCCAGATCAATAAGTTTCTTGGTATGGGGGGTTTCAGAGGAGTCGGTTTCCCGGCAACTCAGATTTATATTCAGCAAACCTATATGTTTTTTTTTGTTTGCGCGATTATTTCCCACTTACCTCCTTTTTGCCGACTTTTCTTGGACTATTTATCTTTTAGAACAAATCAATAGTAAGTAAGATATGTGCTGTGAAATATACTTCATAATTAAAATTAATTTAAAATTTTCATTTTGGAAAACTAATTACATCTAAATTTCGTAATTACGACAACGTTGTATAATAGCGAACTAATAAGTAATCTTATTCCAATCATTTCTATGCTAAAAAGGATTTTCTGGATTAATCATTAGTCAACAAATACACAAATAATATCATAGAAGGAATTAAAACGTCAGAAAATATCTTAATCCGAAAGATAATTTTCTAACAGACATTCGATAAGGGTTCAAATTAAATTACCAAGTAATTCAACGAATAATAATATAATCCGCGTGTTATAAGATTCGTCACGTGTATCGAATAACATTGTTCCGCAACATCGTATTGATCTAGAATCAACAAAAAAATATTTGGTTTTGTTGTAAAAGTGATTCCAAAAATTACCTAGTAGTTGATTCACAAACTACAAACGAGCTTTAAACTTTGTTATTAAATTGTGAATACTGTTCGCGTGCTAATTCCATGTAATGTAAATAACTTGTTTCTAATTAACTTCATTTTAACACAAACTGAAAGCATTTCCAATTAAAACTTTGTAACACAATACGAACTGAATGAATTAGTGTTGATATTTTAATATAATTAACGACATGATTTTATGCATGTACAGTAGTAAAGATCATTTATTTTATTATAAAAGTACGCCGCAAATTGAATACTTATCAGTACTTCCACATCGACGACGATTTTTTAATAACTCGAATAAAAAAAATGCAGTGCTTATATTCCTTGCAAGTTGTACCTATAATTATAAGTAAAGATATAATTACATTATACGTACACAAAAAAATATAGAATATGCCAATTTATATCAGGTCACTTATTGCACAATATGCGGCATTATTTCTAAATTTATTTATAATATTTCTTTTAGGGATCTTAAGATGGAGGTTAAAAAAGAAAACACTGCCATTTTAGTGCAGAATTGTCTGACGTTTCGCCCCTGACAAATGGGAACTTCTTTGAAGACCAAAACTGTCTTTTAGGCAATGTTGTCAATTAAAAACAAACACACCATAAAACACATGGACAAGATTGTCGGAAAATTAATTAAACAATTAATTCACATTTTGCAAATTACCTGGCGCGCGCGCGCGCATAGGATTGGGAATTGACGTACACAAACACAACACAACGGAAATTTTAAGCTACGGTCTCTTTTGGGCGATTAGTCGAGTCGTTTAAACGTGGCGTTTAATCGTTTACGTTTAATCGTTTACGTTTAATCGTTTACGTTTAATCGTTTACGTTTAATCGCATCTACTCGCAACTAGTTCTGTGAAAATGGCTTCTAGCAAACTTGTGATTGCAGTTGCTAATAGAAGAAATAGAAGACGATGACATTTTACAATTGTCATTAATGCATAAGTCAAAGCGTAGAAGGGCCCACCCATAACATGTTTGTACAAAGAAGAAAGGAAGGATGTTTTAGTATCCTAATAATTCACGACAAAACTAAATTCAAAAGAATACTTTAGGCTCACTAAATGTCAGTTTAATGAATTATTAAATCTTGTATCCGGGTATATAAAAAAATTCTAGTAAATGCGTTAAAAGACCAATTACAGCGATGGAAAAGCTTGCTTTGGTGCTGAGGTACTTGCCAACAGGGAATCCTATCGTTCCATAGCATTCAATTATAGAATTTCCCATCATTAGATTAGCGTATTGGTACGAGATGTTTTAAAAGTGCCGTTTGATAAGTTAGTGATTGTTTTCTTAAAACAACCGTCGAAAGAAAAATATATTAGAGTATCTGTGCAGTACAGCAAAAAATGGACTTTCCCAAATTGCTGTAGAACTATTGACAGAAAACACATCCGTATTGTTGTCTACAGAATTCTGGAAGCTTATTTTCGTTTAAGGCCTTCTTATTCACCTTCTATAATGTTTAGACACTTAATTAATATTATTACAAGTGAATACTAGGGTGGGTAAGGGTTGGCATGTTTAGGTTTTAGTGGTTTTCCTAAACCTTGAAGTAAATGCTTTGCCAAGACGAACCAATCCACTATTGCCGACGGTTATGTCACCACATTATACAGGTTTATACGGATCTTCTGGGGCACCATACATAACACTTACATTACAATACAATATTTGTATAATCATACGAATAAATCAAAATAAATAAAAGGAAAAATTCCAGTGTTGAAGCGTTTCAAATTAGAAATCAGTTTACAGAATTTTTCAACAGTCAACAAGGCTCGGGGACCAGGCAGCTGAAACAAGTAACAGCCATAGATAATTAGAATTAGGATTTAGTTAACTTTGCACTCTCGATGGGAATGCTTTTTCTATTTTATTATATAGAATATAACTAAACTATAAAACCTATTTTGAAACAAGTATTTATTTCAAATGAGAATTATAAATGATAATGACTGAAGAGATCTGCACAGTCGTTAAACGCCTGAGATTCCTGGACGTGGTATGAAGGGTGTGTCGTACCGTCGTAATCCTTATTTGTATCGGTTGAAGTGCGAAATGCATGTGAAATCGAGCTAGTGGAAAGCGATTTTGTTTGCCACATTTCCAACTCCGTTAGTGAAACTACCTCTAATACTGCTTTCTTCGCCTTGACTGCTAAGTCAGGCAAAAACGTCATCACTGTTTCAGCCATGTTAGCAAAAAATGTTTTAATTGGATGGTTTTTGTCTCAAGTAGCAAGTGATTCTTCTATTTTCTTAAATATACGTTGCCTTTTGTTTTGACTCTTGTTTATTGTTTCTAAAACTTGCTCATTACTATTCATTTTTCTCTTCCTTGATGGACCCTCATTTATGTTTGTATAAAGTTTTTCCTCTTCAATTCTTCTCTTCTTTGTTGGTGGGCTTTCATTTATGTTTATATCCAAATCTTGTGTTTGAACGGAACTTCTTTCCCTATTTGTTTCGTCTTCTTCTCTAATATCTTCTATTTCTTCACCCGATAAAAACTCTTCTGTACCTTCAACTTATTTATTTGAAATTTCTGGATTGTCTGTGCGTGTTTCCTCTTCTACCTAGACATTGCTTGGCGTTCTAAAAAAAGCATATCGAATGACGTATTTATAATCAAATATGTGAATAAAACTATATTACAATCTATTACACCTAGTTTGCTCTAAAAAAGTTAAGAGCATGCATGTTCATCCAGGTAACAGTAGGCTTCGCCGAGAAACCAGTGCCCTGTCTCATATATTTCTTCTTCTTATTCCAATAAACATCTTTCAAACTATTCCACCAATTTAAATCGAACAAAGCTAGATGTGTTGACACTTTACTAATTAATTTTTCGTCTTCCGCTTTGGATAATCGCAGCCTATTTCCTTTGGAGCTCAGTCTTGCATAACACTTGGGGACCGCGATTAATAAACGTGCACGTTTAATTTGCCTGACAACCAATTTTGAAGTTAGACGCGTCGTCTTGTCGCGACGTGATCCGACTTATCGCTTAAACCAGACAATCATTATGATATGCCTTTAAATCTATTGATGCGATTAAACACTGCGTTTAAACTACGTTACTTTTGTAACTTCTTTTTAAGCTCTACCTTGAAGATCCCTATAAGGAATATTATAAATAATACCAATACCGCAGAAATATACCCACTTTAAATTATTTCTGAAGTTTAGAACGAGCTCGTTGGGCTACTAATTTTGCAAATCTTAATAGTAAATATAAAAAGTGAAAAAAAAACTTAGCTTGAATATTGTAAACTTCTAGAAAAATTTAAAGTGGCTAGGACGATCTTCATTAAATCTGGTTCTAAAGTGACGTTGAACACTAATAACTGATTGGTTAACGTGATAATCTAACACACAAAATGCTTTCTTGTTTTCAAATTCAGCCATTGTGCAAAGCTGTCAACAATGGACTTAGGAAACACCTGATACATACCGAAATCAATGTAAACAATACTTTATTAGTTTCTCTTTCCAGCGGTACCAACCAAAGTGGCTTTAATATATAATATTCCAGTGACATATGCAATTGAAATCAGAAAAATCATTTATAATAACCCTGTATATATTATGCCATTACTATGTTATCACGTATAAACGTTATGAAGTTACAGATTTTATATAAATTAAATTTAGTAGGTAATTATTGGGTTCGTTTATTTCGTTTTTTTTTTGATAGCGATGCCACGACTACCTCAGTATTTTGGGGTAGGTTTGGTTTTACTCACTTTTTCTTGTAAAGGGGCTCCAGACTCGAATAATTGCTTTTAGTACTTATTTCGGCCGAGTCCACCGAAAAGCAAAAAAACTGAAAGAGGACGAATGACACAATAATAAAACGATTGGAAAACCAGTTGTTTAACCAGGCATCATTTATTTTATGGTATGTACACAGACAATTTAATTAACAGAAATATATTATTCTCTTTGTTTATTAGATATGGACAGCCAACATTAATTACCCAAAAATACCATAAAATTAACCTACAATATCGACAGATGTTCATACGAGTTGTCTTTTTGTTTTTGATTGTTTTAAGAATTATGATTTATTTATAATTAATTTAATCACGAGTAAATAAGGCCTTGTTTACCGGTTAATTGATGTTAGAATGTTAATTATGTTTGAAGTAAAAGATAAAAGATAATCCCGTAGTACACCACTGAATATATACATTAAAACAAAAATAAATCAATAGGTGGCAGCACCAAATCATAAACAAACCGAATCAAGGTTATAAGCATTAATTTGTACAAGAAAAAGATAACGTGTTACAAGGTTACAATATTAACCGCAGGTAATACAAAGTTTCTCTGACCTTCCTGTTATCAACGATGGACCGCCTTACAGATGTTTTGTGACATCCACTTTGTCCAGACCGATTGGACCTTTGGACTTGATGACCTTCTCGAACTTTCGATGAATTATTTAATTGGTCCTTATTGATGAACTTTTAATGGAGAGTTCCATAATTAAGATAAAGTTTAATTTTTCCAACCTTCAGAAAAGGAAACGTAATGTAAGGCAAAGCGATGGTAACGGTAACGGTAGTGGTCCAGGTGGAAGTGGCCAAAGAGTTATTCACGATAATTCTAGCAACTATTTTAGTATAAATTTATATCGTAAAATAAAGAAAAAGGGCCTAATTTTGAAAGAAGCGTCTGGCTTCAACGGCGTGAACAGGAAGAAAGACAAGAGTAGGAAACCTAATCTTTTAAATGGCACGTTCTAACCAATAAATTTTGAAAATTATTTCTAATATGAATTTTTAAAAGGTATACAACCAACAATACTCAGAACAAATATGGTACATATATACAAGAGGCACTTAAGTCTAAAAGAAATGTTACACCACCCGTCTCCAAAGAAAAAATTGTAAAAATACAGATTTTTTTTTTGTTGTTGTGATTGTGACACAATGAATTCATAGATCTTGAATTGTTGACCATAGCTAAAATTCTTGGTAACTGCGTGTACCATCCGCCTATACTTAGGAACATTATCGGTGAAGACTCAAATCTTGAAATGGAGTAAATTAAGTGAGGGTCTAATTTTAACTAAGACTATTCAGGTCTCAATCAACTACAGAGAAGGTAAGTTTGATAAATGCGTAAAAAATAAAAAAAATACCTCAAATTCTTACGAATAAAATATATACAAGTACCTAAAAGAGTGAATATTAGACTATCCAATTGATACATCAGATTTAGAACCTAGATATGCCTTCACATCTTTGATGTGCCAATTGCCCGCATCAGACCCGTCTGAATGGTTGAGCGAATAAACTAACTTAGAAATTTTCTTCTTACTGTACATAATATAAATTTTGGAGCAAGTTTGGCAGAAAACTGTGTTGTCGCGTCCGAAAGCACCTTGTTTCTTCTCCACACTTTATCTCCTTCATTAAAGAAATATCGCGCTTACGCAAATTATAAATTTAGCGTTACGCTCGTACGCTTGATGTAATTTTTGTTTTACGGAGAGATAAACATCAGAGAGGCCTTTTATCTCTCTTACATATTTGTCTCTCTCTTCAGGGAGTAGTTCAAGTTGCTGTGTGGTTTGCACCGTGCCATAAAAATTTCCCACAATAGGAACGTAGCGGCCAAAATTTAAATAACTGGGGTGAAATGTGTTACTTCATGAACGGAAGTGTTCAAAGCAAATTGAATTTTCGTCAAATTTACATCCCAATCTGAGTATCATTGATGTAACTTCTTATTGCCGTACCAATAGTTCTATTGTAGCGTTCTACGAAGTTTGTTTGGGGGTGATACCTAGCATTGAACCAGATCTTTTGCACATGATATTCATCTGCTAAAGATTTAAATGTTCGTCCAGCAAATTGTGGACCATTATCGCACAATATGAACTGAGGAACTCCAAAGACTAGAAAAACATTATTTTCTATAAAATTAACAATACGAGAAGCATCTGCATTTCTCATAGGGAACAAAAGAGTATATTTGGAAAACCAATCTGTAACAACAAGTAGATAACAGTTTCCCTTTTTAGATCTAGGAAATGGACCCATAATATCAACAGCAATTATTTGCCAAGGAAATTTGCAATTCTTTTCGGAACCCATTAATCCTGTACGCGATAAGTTGGATACCTTTTGTGCACCACCAATTTTTATTTACATATCGCATTATATATTTTCGCATACCAGGCCAATAGTATGATTCTTGTATTCTCTTTAGAGTTTTATAATAACCTAAATGTGAGGCTGTGGGGTGATCATGACATGACTTTACTACTTCCTGCCTTTTGTCGGCTGGTACATATAATTTCCACTCATTAACATATGTAAGAAGGGGTAAATTTAAAGAAACATGTTTATATACTAAATTATCTAGGACTTGAAAATGTGGATACTGAGATGGATTTTTAATTTTAGAAACTAAATTATAGTAGGTCTTACTGCTAGAAGTAAAATCAATCGTTAAAATGCTAATTTCTTCAAAAGGATTGCGTGATAACGCGTCTGCTACTAAATTAAGATTTCCTTTACGGTGAACGAGATCGAACGAATGTTGAGAGAGTTTGACGGCCCATCGGGCCAGTCTACCAAAGGAGTCTTTAAATCTACTTAGCCACAACA
This sequence comes from Abscondita cerata, assembly GCA_030710515.1. NCBI lineage: Eukaryota > Metazoa > Arthropoda > Insecta > Coleoptera > Lampyridae > Abscondita > Abscondita cerata. Next base: position 234,933 of record JALBCR010000740.1, on the reverse strand, counting down.
ATGAATGATGATCAGTGATTGCAGTAAATCTGACACCTTCAATATATGGTCTGAATTTCTCGATAGAAAATATTAACGCTAATAGCTCTCTCTCTGTGACACTGTAATTTCTTTCTGTTTTTGACAATGACCGTGAACAGTATGCAATGATGACTTCTTTGTCATCCACTTCTTGGGTAAGAACACCACCGACGCCAACATTAGAAGCATCGCACTGGATTATAAATTTGCGAGCAAAATCTGGACTCTGTAAGATGGGTGCAGTAATTAATGCCTGTTTGATTTTTAGAAAAGCTTCTTCTGCCTCGGGGTTCCATAAAATATTTTGTTTTTTCTTCCTACAATTAATTGATTTACTGGCGTTACTAAAGTTGAAAAGTCCTTAATGAATCTGCGATACCAGGAACACATTCCTAAAGACGTTTTACTTCCGTGTAAGTCTTTGGCCTTGGAAAATTAACGATTGTAGCGACTTTATCAGGATCAGTACGCAAACCATTGCCTGTTCCGTCTATCACAAACCTAAATATTTAGAACTGTTTTAAAGAGCTTACTTTTTCTAAATTAATTGTTAAATTTGCTTTTTAGACACTTGAAGACATCCTTAAGTAAGTCAACGTGTTTTTTAAATGAATCCGAAATAACGATTATATCGTCAAGATATACAAAAACATTTGGTTCTAGTTTTGGACCGAAAGAGTGTCCATCAGGCGCTGTTGCGTCTGGGCCGCATTACATAAACCGAAAGGCATAACACAAAAACAAAAAAGACCACGACCTGGGACAGAGAAGGCTGTTTTTTCCTTTGATTTTTGGTTGAGTGATATTTGCCAGAAACTACTTTTAAGGTCTATGGTTGAAATAAATTTGGCACCTTTAGCATATTTAGAATCCTGTCAACACGCGGAAGCGGATAACTGTCCGGAACCGTCAGAGAATTTAATTTACGTCCGTCAAAACAAAAACGGTAATCTCTTGACGATTTTTTAACTAACAACACGGGTGAATTGTACGGACTAAAGATGGCTCAACAATGCCTGACTGTAACATGTCGTCTAATTCTGAATTCAATTTCTCTAGTAGATAAGGAGACATAGGATACTGTCTTTCTTTAAAAGGTTTAGAATTACCGACATCAATTGAGTGAGCAATTACACTAGTACGACCTAACTTTGAATCGCCGCTAATATCTGAAAATTTCTTTTTATGTTTTCAATTTCTAACTGTTGTTCCTCAGTGTAATTAAGCTCAAATTCAGGATTAAAAATGCATCACATTGAACCGTTTTAACATGTTCATCCACAGTTTGGCTATGAACACACCACTTTTTGTTTTCAAAATCAATTTTTAATTTAAATTTTTTCAAAAATCGCTTTCTAAGATGATGTTTTGCGTAATGGAAGGAACTAGCAAGAATTTTATAATTTGACAACAATTTTCTATTGAGATTGGGATGTATACTAGACCAATGACATCTTGTGTACTTCAGATCAGCAGTGGTAACATGTTTAAATTTAGAGGATGACTTTTAATATATAATTTTTGTAGGAGAAAATTTCCATTTTTCCAATAACGGACCTATTAGCAGCCGAATCTAATAGAGCGACCTGTTGCATTCGAAAATATCAATGAGTATAAAAGGACAATTATCTAGGGGTTTACTTACAAACAAGGGAAAAACTTTGGGTTGAAAAGGTTTCAGATAAAACTGTTTAACTATTTTTAACCAAGTGGACCATGTAGTATCTGTATATGAAACTGAGTCTTTATTTTGACGTGAATAAGGTACTAGGCGACTCTCTCCTAATACACTGGCTATTCGTTTTTTGAACAAGAGCTACATGATTTACTTTTGACCATTTTGACCGCATTTGTGACAAAAAATATTTTTCTAGCTGTACAATAATAGAAAGTGTGGTTTGGTTGCTTGCAATTCCAACCAATTACTCAGATAGGGTTTTGTTTAATCCACCGCTACTAGTAAAATTTACTTTAGGTTGCGCTGACCCTTTGCCGCCAGCATGAGTTTGTATAATTTTTACTTCATTTACTTTACTAAAGCTTCTATTAGCTTCGTTTATTTTTTGTCTGTCTTTAACCTCTGTTGCTTCATCTATTTTCTTGCATAAAGATTTTAATTCTTCAACCGTATCAATGTTAATTAATGCTAATTGGGTAATATAATGGGGTAGCATATTTTTGCGTATGTATTTTAATTTCGTAGTTTCTGCCACATAGTGATCTAAATTACTAAATAAATTTTTAATGACATCAACAAAAATATGAATAGGTTCATCCCTTTTTTGTAACCGAGCCCTAATTTGCTCTCACACACTATCCTCATAACTAGAAGGTAAAAATTCCTTCTTCAATCTCTCTACCAATTCATTCCAACTATTAACTGATGCCCTAATTGACCTATACCAGGTGAGCGCTTGCTCTGTAAAGAATTCTACTGACGAATCAAATAGTTCCTCGAAGCTAACATGACGAGCAATTTTGAATTCTTCTACTTGACGAAGGAATTTAACAACGTTAGTGCCCTTAGCACCACTAAATTTTAGATTCCATTTAAATATGGGTACGGATTTTTTATGACTTGAATAGATAATTGTTTGAGAAGTAGAAAGGTTATTAAGATTTGAAATTTCTAATTTAGAAGACGTTGCTATACCTTTGTAAACAATTTTTTCTACCATAAGCGTTTCCAATTCGAGTGCCGAAGCGATTGCCTCATTTTTAAAGGTTATTACATTTTCTAAGGAATCCGGCTGAACAATAATGCGAGCGGCGCGAGAATTTATGTGGCACGTTCTAGATTGGATCCGTTGAAACAAGGAGTATGTTGCAGAACCTTCGAAATCATCTATTAAAGTCTTAATTGAATTGATTGTTTTGGTGATAGCCTCTACTTCAGTGTCGAAATTATAGTCAGGGTCGGTATAAGATAAGGGTGGTCGGCCTTGGTCTTTAGACAACAATCTAGCTAGCATTTTGCGTTTTGTTGCAATATCTTTGGTGGTAACTATGCCTCTGATTCTCAGTTCATAATTTAATTCATCTACTAATAGGTCTCCGGGTTTTATTATTTGAAAATCCATTTTTAATAATGTGTTTAGTCAAACAACTGCTAAAATAAATCGGGCCGGCACGTTGGGCGCCATTTTTACTCTATCACGTATAAACGTTATGAAGTTACAGATTTTATATAAATTAAATTTAGTAGGTAATTATTGTGTTCGTTTATTTCGTTTTTTTTTTTTTTTTTTTTTGATAGCGATGCCACGACTACCTCAGTATTTTGGGGTAGGTTCGGTTTTACTCACTTTTTCTTGTAAAGGAACGCCAGACTCAAATAGTTGCTTTTAGTACTTATTTCGGCCAAGTCCACCGAAAAGCAAAACAAACTTAAAGAGGACGAATGACACAATAATAAAACGATTGGAAAACCAGTTGTTTAACCAAGCATCATTTATTTTATGGTATGTACACAGACAATTTAATTAACAGAAATATATTATTTTCTTTGTTTATTAGATATGGACAGCCAACATTAATTACCCAAAAATACCATAAATTAACCTACAATATCGACAGATGTTCATACGAGTTGTCTTTTTTGTTTTTGATTGTTTCAAGAATTATGATTTATTTATAATTAAATTAATCACGAGTAAATAAGGCCTTGTTTACCTGTTAATTGATGTTAGAATGTTCATTATGTTTGAAGTAAAAGATAAAAGATAATTCCGTAGTACACCACTGAATATATACATTAAAACAAAAATAAATCAATAGGTGGTAGCACCAAATCATAAACAAACCGAATCAAGGTTATAAGCATTAATTTGTACAAGAAAAAAGATAACGTGTTAAAGAGATCGCAAAAATATATAGCAACGTTATTTCTACTAGGGTTTTAAACATTGAATCCTATAGAGTAAGCGAATTAATTATTTACTTCTTTTAGATTAACTCAAAATTGACAATATTAACCGCAGGTAATACAAAGTTTCTCTGACCTTCCTGTTATCAACGATGGACCGCCTTACAGATGTTTTGCGACATCCACTTTGTCAAGACCGACTGGACCTTTGGACTTGATGAATTATTTAATTGGTCCTTATTGATGAACTTTTAATGGAGAGTTCCATAATTAAGATGAAGTTTAATTTTTCCAACCTTCAGAAAAGGAATCGTAATGTAAGGCAAAGCAATGGTAACGGTAACGGTAGTGGCCCAGGTGGAAGTGGCCAAAGAGTTATTTACGATAATTCTAGCAACTATTTAGGTATAAATTTATATCGTAAAATAAAGAAAAAGGGCCTAATTTTGAAGGAAGCGTCTGGCTTCAACGGCGTGAACAGGAAGAAGGACAAGAGTAGGAAACCTAATCTTTTAAATAGCATGTTCTTATCAATAAATTTTGAAAATTATTCCTAATATGAATTTTAAAGGGTATACAACCAACAATACTCAGAACAAATATGGTACATATATACAAGAGGGACTTAAGTCTAAAAGAAATGTTACAATGTATTGAAGCAACACTTGACAAACTACGTTCTACTTTGGCTACATTTAGAATATGCGAAGAGTTAATTTGGGATAATGATCAGGCCTTGAAAGGAAAGTGTATTGTTTAAACAATGACGTTAGGGATACTCTGTCGCCTCCACATAATCCTCAATTCAATGATATTGCTGAGAAACAAGTTTATACTATTAAACAGTGTCTATTGAAACAGTTGCTAGATAATAAAAAAGAGCATCACTTAATCTGTCAAAATCAAATATCAAAATTCCTATTTTTGTTTTTAAAGTCACCTTATTCTGTAACTGGTTTAAATTTTCAGACGTAGTTTTTAAACAAGATCTGCCATTTAGGTTATTATTACTTCTGCTAAAGTTTCTAAGGAAGGAAAGAAAAAAAAACTAAGCGGTATCAAAATAAAAAAATTTTTGTAAATCAAAAGGTTTTAAGATTAATCTACTGGGTGTCTTACGGTGATTACCCATTAGAATTTTTCAGAAACTACTTTGATTAGAATTCTAAAAATTTGGACAATAGTGTTATTGAGTGAGCTCTCCTCAATTAAAATAAAGGTATCTATGTAGCACTTCCGATTATAACAGACGTTGGCATCAACTTCGTTATTGCAAATAGAACGCCCTATATGTTTTTACGATTTTCAATTCTACTTACCATTTTAGGTACACTTTTATAAGGCCTTCCTATTTCTAAAATTTACCGTTTTCAAGACATTTAATTTATTATTAAAAAATATCACAAACAGTAAGTAGTTTAAAAGCATACCTATTTTATACTATGTAAGTTGGCGTCTCAGAAATGATAGCTATATTTATGTTACAAACGTTTATTGTGCACATTTATAAATTATAATCCCTTCTCATCGGTAATGATTGTTTTAGAGGTTCAATTATACCAAATTCTTTTGGTAATTTTATTTGTTTTTAGGACGTATGGTGCCTTTGTAATTTACAATTGTCATATCTAATTATTCATGAATTTTAATTACAATTAAAAGTTTTACTATACAAGGTATGTGTTGCCGATACTCAAGTATTACTAAATAAAGTTTATTTTAGACTTTCTTTGTTTTGAAAACGTTATTTAATTACGTTTCAAGAAAAAATCACCTACGACCTCTCTCCGACTAATGATTTTAATCACCGCATCTTTATCTGTTTGTGTCATACATCAACAAAACATACTGCAATGGAAAGTTATGTTTTAAATAAATATTTTCTGTTTAATTCAAAAAAGTAAGAAAATATTTAGTTAGTAATCTTATTTGTAACGGTAATTAAAAGAATGCAACATTGACGTTCTATGTAAAATAAGTGTTATCAGAATTTTTTTCCTAAAAGAAAACAAATAATTTATTATATGCAGGTTTACAGACAACGTGCATTTTTTCCATAAAGGTCAAAGTCGTGTTAAAATGAAATTGAACACCAAAGGTAACGAATAATTCCTTTGTGTTAAAATGAAAGCAAGTGAACAATCAGTGTGACAAAACGTTTTTAAAAGATAGTGGTGGAAAAAATTATAGACATCGGTGAGAAGAGTAAATGGGGGTGAACGTGTAGAGACGGGTTAGAAATTTAACGTTTAGACACTGATTGATTCAGCCATAGTCAATTAAACAAAACAACGTTTATTTTTAATTTTGAGCGTTAAGCTTATCTTTGTCAAATCATGCAAGTTTGCATGTTAAATTGTGGCCGTTAAAACTAATAATTGATCGATCAATAATTGTTCTTCGATAACAAAGTGAGTGCACTCAAATCAATTTAAAAAGCATCTACAAAACAACGTTATTGACTCTTCTATGACATCATTATGTACAGGTACAATAAAATGTTCGGTTCAATTAAATTAGAATTTTTTGTATAACGTCCTGTAAATTAAGTTACTGTTCATTATTGCATGCATGCTGCAGTTGCGGGTTTAGTATTTGAGACTTAAATATTTTCTTTTAATGATGCAGTTCTTTTATAAAATTTGTTTATTTGTTTTTGTGAATTATATTTATTATTTTTAAAACCATTCTTATTAATCATTTAAGGACCCAAGACAATTGAGGTATAAAAAAAATAAAATGCAATTAAAGTTCTCATTGCTCAATAACTTTCAAATTAACTGTTAAAACAAACCAAGACAAAAAAATTGTATTGACCACATACTGATAAACTTTGAAGGTAAATATACAACTAAAGTGTTTGATCCCGGTCTATCAGATCTAGAGCCTTGGAGATTGATATTGATTGTAATCATAAACCTAAAATTAACGAAAAAATAGCTAAGCTGCATTACAAGCCCAAGAATATGTTAATGTTTTATCAAAATGTAGAATCGGTCGATTGGACGTTTGTAGATGCGAAACATATGAACACAAATGAAAAAAATTCTGTTTGTTGACTCTGTAAAACATTTTTGCGACAAACGCTACTAAAAATTGAAATTTTTACCCGGCATACTGCAATAAAAAATGTAATATTATATAGCGGCGAATTAAAAATAAATCACGTGGTTTACTTTTAACACTAGCATTAAAAATGAAATGACAAATCGAGTCAAGTTTTTGGTGCAGTTTTTGGTGTTTTTCTGTTGGTTAAATAGACGCTGCAGTTGGTGTTCCTTTCCTTTGAAATGACAGTCTTTGTCAATATAAAAATTTTGGAGCAATCAATTTTGGTTAATTTTGTTTTAAGTTTATATACCTACTTATTTTGTGAACGCATGATGATGAGAGTTCTTTAGGCAACACACAATTCTCTCCCTCTTTTACTTGTGCAACTAACCTAACTTTATAATTCAAGGTGGAAACTCGGAATCAAAATCTCACTTTTAACACTTATATCATAAATAACTATTATGACCTGTCTTTTCTTTTCCTATTGTCAGTAGTAGAATTAGTTCACCAAAAAAATTGTTCGTTTGATTTAAATCTAAGCAGAACTCGCGATAACTTTGTTTATTTAAGGAATTATACGAAGGCTCAAATGATCAACACTTGAAATGCTAATTTAACTACAGCAAAATCTCAATATAAGAAAGAATTAAACAAAGCTAAAAGGAACTACTACAGTTCGATTATTAAAAAACCCACAATAAAACAGCGACATTTTGGGATATTATAAACTCTAACAGAAAAAATAAAAAATGTTTAATTCTATATTTTTTTATGCTAACAAGTTAAATAAACATTTCGTAAATGTTCCAGTTGAAATTTCAAGTCAATTAAACACTACGTCGGTTACCTTGAACACCAAAATGAAGCCTAAAAGAGATTTTCCCCCATTCTCATTCAAAGTAGTTAGTTTCAATTATGTAAGAAATATTATTAATAACATGAAAAATAAGAAAAGTGAAGACCATTTGGCATGTCAATGTTTTAATCAAAAAGAATTACAAATATTATATTAATACCATTTTCCGAATCCTTAAAATTTCTAAAGTAATTCCTATCCATAAAGGGGGTTAGTTAAACCTAATAATTTTAGACCTATCTCTCTTGTTCCAGTAATTTCTAAAATTTTGGAAACTGTGGTGAATAAACAAATCCACCAACATCTTGAAGAATTCGACTTATTGTACTACCGACAATTCGGTTTTAGAGCTAACAAATGTACAAATGATGCAATTGTTCAACTTATCCGTGTCATAATAGAAAGGACAGAAAATAAGGAATACGTTGGTTCAATGTTTTGTGATCTGCTGAAAGTCTTTGACTGCGTCTCGCATTTAGTGCTTATTAAAAAATTACGTTACTATAATTTCATCCATTTAGTTGTGATGTACTAGTTGGGTATCACTTAAATTTTTGCAATAAAGTTTATTTTTAAAGCCATGATTAAAATCATAAAATAAATTTGGTTACAATAAGACTATTGCTATTACAATATATTCAAAAACACTTTTATCAAGTAGCTTATAGAAAACCTTATTTTTCTATAGTAGGTTAGACTAATAAATTTAAAAGGTTCGTTTCAAATAAACAGTACCTTTTCCATATAAGAAAATTTAATGTTGTTGAAGTCACAGATGTAATTTGTAAACTTCCACCTTTCGCCAATAAATTGTTTTATTTCCAGGATTCAATACAATTTATTACAAATTTGTAATTATTATTTGAAATAAGTATTCATATGTATTTAATCTTTATCAGAGGGTGCTGTATACAATGGTGTACTGAAATAATCTGATAAACAAAATGTGACAGAAGGGTTTGAAATCAACCATGTCATTACTTACTAACTGCTCCAAAAACGATAAAATACAAGACAAAAATCGATTACGTGTTATTTTCTGTGACTTATTTATGGGGGTCAGTTAAAATAAACTTTTAAAGCTCAGGTCTATATCTATAAATATAAAAACAACTGAATCGTAAAAAAGAGTAACCGTTAAGCTTTGAAACATAAAAGTTGGTATCATATAGTGACTTTGATCGAAAAAAAGTACTCAATTTTTTTTGTTTCCAAAATAATTGCGTGTAAACGTGCAGGTGATATAAATCGAACAAAAACCTTTTTTTTTGAGTAATGCGTCTGTGATTATGACAACTCCAAAATGATAGTCTCTACTTATAAGTAGAACACTCACAGAATCCTAAAGAGAAACTGCTTGTCGTAAGAGACCATTTCGGTTCAGACGACTTACTCGTAATACGTATGTCATATGTCAACGTGTCTTTTGTGTGATACACTCAGATTTATATCTAACTTTGTGTGTGATATTATACTTGATTTATGTTGGTTTAGACTTTTAGAGGTTTAAAACTTTACAAGATTAATTTTATTTTATAACTTTTATTAAATGATTATTTATAGTTTTTCATGAACAACCATTTTACATGCTCTTGTGAAATTATAGAGAAAAGAACTTTATTTTTAAACTGGTTTTCAGTCTGTCTAAATTTGTATCGGTCGAGAAAAATTTAAGTAGGTACTCCATTTATATAAAAATGTGTTCAAATGTTTGTTTAAATTAAAGAATTATTGAGTTAAGCATTGAAATTAACATTATGTAAGATTCCATTTTATTATTAAAATTACAAAAAAATAATATTTTGTTTTGTACTACAAAGTTAACGTACTAATTAAATTATGGTTGATATTTAGAATTACATCAATTTTATATTGTAAAATCTGGTAGATTAACCAAATCTGAGCGGATATAAAAGCAGACGAAAATTTTTGTCTTTTCATTAAAATAATTAAACGATTAATTAAAGGAATAGAATAAGAAATAACAGTAAGATAGAAACTAAATTTCTGGGATAGAGGTCATGTACAAGCCCAAGTACGCGATACAATTTGCTTAGAGATTACAACTTCTACCATTCAAAAATTCTAGAAAATTTACTCTTTATAGATGATCAGCTACCAATCACCGCCTCCAAATTGTACTGAAGACAGAGTACTTTTAGATAAAATAAAAAAACATAAACAACTGCCTTACCCCAGTGTTAAGACACCCAGGTTCTCTTAAATATTTTAATTGTTTCAACCACCCTTTTTCCTTACCGCTTCATTTTGTAGTACTTGTTTCTGTTAATTAAAATAAATTAATTTAAAACCGGGGTATAAAAAACCACGGAAAAAACCACCAGAAAAAAAAGCCGACGGCAAAGAAAGTTTCAAAAAAAAAATTTCCGAAAAAACAAACCATCGAAATAAACCTTGAAAAAAAACTCTGGAAAAAAACTGACGGAAAAAAAGTTGACGAGAAAAAATCCAAAAAAAATCCAGAAGAGAAATAACGCATCATGTGGTAAGTTGTGTTAAAAAACTTTCGTTGTAGTTTTTCAAGATAATCATTATGAAGATTATAGTATGACCTCCAGATTGTAGAACAATAAGAAATTCTACGATGTAGTAATTAATGGTAGTGGAACGTAAACTATATTTTATAAGCTCAATGCGTTGATTGGTACCTTGTGTCAAAAGATTTTTTGTTTTGTTTACATTTGTGATTGACTTTTCGTCATACAAAATAAAATATTCTACTGTAGCACTTATACCATAACAACTATTATACACTTTAGTTTAGAATGTAAATAATTTAATTATCAAAGTGCATTTCGAAATCAAAATTTAGAAATGGATTTTATAACTTGCAAGTAGTTAACGAACGGGAAGTTACAGTCAATTGTTGATCGTTAATGAAGTTCCAGTCGTGAATATTGAAGTAGTTATAAAAATGGTATATACCTATTTTAGTTATTGTTTGAGGGTTTGTTATAGCTTGTAATTCTAATTCAAGTTCAATTTCTAAGTGGTCGGATAAACCTAAGATAAGCACCAAGACTTTATAAGCGTTATTATTGTAGTTAGCGAAAATGTTGTCTAAGCAACTATTTTTGCGAGTAGAAGTAATATAGACTGTAGAATGTTGAAGAACGATTTGAAATCTGCCGTCAGTGAACGATACACTGATATAATGATAGTATTTAGCTCGGTTAAATATACACCCGACACAAGTTTTAAATAAATTTAACTTTTAAAATTGACCATTGTTGATAATATATGGTTCTTTAGAGCCTCAAAGCAACGTTATCACCCACTGCGGCGACCTTACTTGATTTTAATTCTTTTAATTCTGCCTTTAGACATTTAATTTTAGTTAATAAAACTTCATTTTCTTTTTCAGCATCTTGGTATTAAGTCGATTTGATTCACAACACGATCAGTTATCTGCATCTACACTCGTCACTAGACTTTCAGCTTTATGATGCAAACAACGTAATTCATTTTAGTAATCTTGAGTAAGAGGAAAAGCACACTCGACACTTCACTCACGAATTCAACCATACTTTTGTTTTGATTCATTCACCGGTTTTCTTTATTCGTAGATTTTTTTACCGCGTTTTTTTACACACCAGCTGTTTATGTCACAGCTTTTTCCGGCAGTTTTTCTATATATTAGTTTTTTTCCGGAGGCTTTTTTTTCGCTGCTTTTTTCCAGCCTTTTTTTCGAAGGCTTGTTTTTCCGCGACTTTTTTTTTCGAGGTTTTTTCTCCGTCGGTTTTTTTTCTAGAGGTATTTTTTCCGTGGCTTTTTATACTCCGGTTTTTAATTTCTCGATTTTTTTTCCAAAGTTTTTTTCTAGATTCTACCACCTAATGCCAACAAACACCAATCCAATGTGCCTTAGTCAATCACTGTATATCAAATTTAGATCACAAATCTCTTTTCTACGAGATGTTGTGTTTCATTACAGAGGATATTCCATTATTTCCATCTTCTTTGTCATGATAGAATGCATGTTAAAATGTTAATAAAACTTCTAATTTAATTGTGTAATTTGCATTGTTGTTTTATCTCTTTTGCTCAACTGATGTTCTTCCATGCCTTATCGTTTTACCAGGTTTTACGTATAATGAGGTTGCAGGGGAACTAACTAAATCTAATTAAAACCTTTGTTCAAAAATTTTAGTGTTATTTTAAAAATGATTAAGTATTTTTGGTCGGGCAATTAAAAAAGGAAGTGACAAAAGAAATGAAATTTTTGTCTATTCAATAGTGATAATAGCCGCGTCGGACTTACTTAAGCGGATTTGCTTAAGTATTATATTGCTATGCAAAATCCCATTCCTCTTTGTATTGAAATGTGATTGAGTATGATTATAATTTCGTTCTACCAACTACTATCAGCCACTGCTTTAGAAAAAACAAACACGTTCACAGTTGTTTACAAGTAGGGGTGAGAGTTAGTGAATCTAGTATGACCACCCAAATAAGAATGCATCTGTTTGAAATTGCAGCCACAGCCACCGATTATTATTAACTATCCTGTGTGACTGCGGCCATAAGAATTAATTTTATATTTCTTTTTATGTGTTTTTATTGTTTTAACCAAAAGTTGCTCCATTTGTAAATTGTATAACTGAGCACCGCACATAATGTTTTGGTTGACTTGGAAGTTTTACAAATACAAACAACTGTTAAGATATCTTTGTTAGCAGGTAGTAGTTGTGTAACGCAACCGTTTATAATGGAATATTTTGAGAAAGGAAACAACCTTGGACAGAGGGTAGTCGACATAGTATTCTCAACCGAGAGTCCAAAAAAATTAACGTATTATAAAATTATGTAACAGTGAAGATAATATAAGTACAAAAAAACGTATAGTTGATTTGATTACTTATTTATACATAACATGTATGGTCTTTCGAGCCGGATATTATTAATTACGGTCAAATCCAGAACAAAAATAAAAATCTCAAGCTAAAGTTCAGTGCCCTAGCACGCCAAACAAAGGGACAAAGAAAACTATTCTAAAAACGATCTGGAGTGAGTACCTATAACTAAACTTCTATTGTTACCGATAATCCTTAATTAATTGTATGGTATTGAACTAATTGAAACTATAAAATGGCTGAAGATAGTAGATTAAAATTACTTAAATCAAAACGCGGAACGTTAAAGGCACAACTTACATTTTTTTTAAAAGGCGATTGCCAAATATGATAAAAATAACGTTACCACCGAATCAATTACTAATTTACCTATCATGGACACTTATAAATAAATTGAAGTTGAAATTCAGTCGTAATCCCAAACCGAGACTGATTTAAATATTACGAACGTGAAACTTTTGAAAATATATATTATTCATTGATTTCTCAAGCAAAATCATTATTAACCATTACCGACAATGCACTTTCAGCTTCAATTTATCTGAAGGTCATGCTACTCAAAGACCACCAAAATGTGCTATAAAACTACCTGCTATTCAGTTGCCAATATCAGATGGCACATTTACGGCTTGGCGTAATTTCTATGATTCTTTCAATTCAGAAAGAGTTAAATCAAAAATGTCATTAAAAAATTAGCTGGAACAACTTGAAGAGCACATGCAAAGACATTTCGTGCAGCTGAATTGGCATTAGTTTATTCTACAGCAAAATATTGTGCTCCTGTCTAGTTGAATACGAAAAAAATGGATGGCCAGTTGAATTGCACTATGCTTATAATTAGTGGAACCATTACATCTACTCCTCTCGATGGCTTCCTGTTCTTTGTAATATTACTCCACCGAACATTCAACAAAAAGTTGCGTTAAAACAAGAATGGGATAAATGTCAACTTAACAAAAACTTAATAATTTGAAATGATACTGAAAACCCTCTAGCTAAAAGACTTAAATCTCGAAGTCCTGCATGGTTGCAAAACTACTTAACTACGGGTTTTTCTGAAGTTGAAAAAATTATAGTCTGGAGTTGATGTTTTCAATAAACATCTAATTGATGATCCAACAATAGAAGTCTATGTTGTTTAAATAGGATGTGATTTTTAATCCAAATTGTGGATGTGGAAATATTCATAATTTAACGGGCAAAGCTGTATTATGGCTTACTAATCTGATGAACATCTAAAGTTAAGCAACATATTGTATTCTTTGTCCTGATTATCTGTTTTTTCATTATTTTGTTTGCTATTTCTTTAACCTACTATTTTTTTCGTCACTTGGCTGGCGCTTGGATCACATTTAATTAATATTATTACATATGAATACTAAGGTGAGCGAGGGTTGGCACGTTTAGGTTTTAATGGTTTTCCTAAACCTTGAAACAAATGTTTTACCAAGAAGAACCGATCTACAATTGCACACGGTTTTGTCACCACACTTAACATGTTTTTACAGATCTTCTGGGCACCATTCATAACACTTCCATCACAATACAATATTAAAAATATACCATACGAATAAATAGATAACATAAAACGGTTAGTTACTCCCAAGAAAACAATTGTAAATATAGTGGAAGAAAAATCAATAGATTATTAAATGCGCACCAAACACAATCAACGATAATACTTCAAAGTAAACAATCAATTTACTTACAGAGGTGTTGTTTTCTTCTAATAAATCCAACACTTCGTTAGTCGTTACAATAAGTTCTTGACAAGAACAGTTTAATTACACCGAATAAATCGAAAAAGATGCCTTCTCAACAGTATGACATCTCGATAATTGGTTCGCAGGTAAAAAAAAAATTGTCGAATCCGCACGCGTTACTTCGACCATAGTCGAACGGAACTTTCCTTTAATTACGCCAACGGTGTTGTTCCTTGCACGTCAACAAAAGTAGCACTTTAGTACTAGCATACAAATCACTTTCATTAGTGAGCGCTTTACGCGCACTTTCGATAATTAGCAATTGTCAACAAAGATAACAATTTTAATCCACTACAGCTTTGGTACTAGTTGTTAGTTCATAGTACCGCGTCGTTGATAATCTGCTTATCAACTGCCCTAACATACAGACGGATTTCTTAAATATCTACATACTAACTCAGGGAGGCTTCTTCCTTTCCTAATCTTCTAAACAAAGAACCTTACAACAAAATCTAACCGTGGGTGTAATTTTTATTAATGAGTGTAGACCAAATAAAATGTGAGATTTTACGTTTAAAAACAAAACGACTTTCACGCTTATCATGGAACAAACAAATAGCTTAATAAGTCAGCTCAGTAGGGTGGCCTAATGTAAGTAAACTTCTATTAGAACCTTTGGTAAAAACTATTGGAATAATCATATTTTTCAAGCTGGGAGCACGACATTTTTGAAAATATTAAAGAACAATGAAATAATTATGTGCTTTTTAACGCAAACAAAATCTACTTAAAATACAGTACAACCTACTTAAAACAAATAATTCAATGAAGCCAAAATAATTTGTGCGTAAAAAAGAACAATTTCCACCAAACAGGTGACAAGGTATACTCTCACGAAAAACCAAACGCTTTTACAAAGTTAAACAACCCATCGCTAAGAAAAAGTTAAACATGAAAAAAAAAAATTAAGCTAGCGCCAAGGACCAAATTAATCCCCAACCTCAAGAAAACGATATTTTTCTTTAATTAGTATCATGAAGAGGAAGGATAAACAATAAGTTAAGAACTTGAGAAGAAACTCAACTACAGTTTATGGTCTAGAACCCCTACGTGTAGTTTTGACTTACCAAATCCAACACACCACAATTTCTACACTAAAAACGTTTGTTTTTGGTACCAATAACTAACAAAAAATATAATACAATTGCTACAAAAAATTGTTAGAATGAACTGATTGCCAAATTCAGAGACTACTATAAAAAGTACTACGGTACTCATATCACAACGTAAAACTCAGCACTGGAATCTACTTATCTTTATTAAATCGAGTGTAGGTTTAGTTTATCCAAACACAGTTTGAACAAGCCTTAAAATTAAATATACCACTGGAACTACTAGTACCCTCATAGAGGAATTTTCAAAGCAGTCCAACACGTTTTTATTAATAGTTATATTATTTTCAGATTTGAAGTCAGAAATGACAACGGTGATTGGTTTATCATTATAACTATCAACTTAATATTTTTTGCAATATTTTGTTTATTCAACAATGAGTCTTCAATATAGCCTTCCGCCACAGTGCTCGATTTTCATCCTCCATCCTTTTAAGACAAGTGAGTTCACCACCGCCGTGAACTAAAAGAGTAGCAAACGTCCGTCTTAATGCGTGTATTCTTTCCAGTTGTCTAGCTTAAAAAATCTTGCTACTTCTTGGGAGACCGAATTGATTTTATAAATACCGAGCACCATTCGATGACACTTTCCGTTGACATATCTAAGAAATACTCGACGTTCTACCAATCCGAGTAGTCATAAAGCAACATACTCGTATTTTAGATAGAAATTAAAATAACTCTCTTCCAGCGCAGTAAAAGAACAGTCTCTTAATTTTGGTTTTGAGAATTTTTATATTTAAAGTTGATTTTACATCTTCAATATTTTCAATTGTTATATATTGTTATTTAAAAAACAAAAGATATTGCAATAACAATTTAACAATGCAATTGAAAAAATTAAAAAAAAGTTCTCCTCAGAAATAAAATTGACGGGTCTAAGTTTGTTGTTTTATTTATTGATGTTATTGCAATTGGCGTTGTTTCGTTGGCGTTGGCTTACCTTATATATGTGGAATGAAAAGAAACGTTTTCTCGTTACTGTGTAGTTGAGTGCTCAAAATTGGTCTTAATTTATCAAACGTCCGTATATTTTTCCATGTTTAAGTAACCAAAAAATTACATACAAATGTTTTTAAAATGTTGTTACGAATGCTGTTTTTCTTGTTGCGTTTACAATTGCCAGTTCAATAATCGTAACCAGGATCGCATTACACTATTAAGAGTTTATTTATTTTAATGTGTAGAGCAAATAATTAGGATAAATATATGAAATTTGATTAAAAGCCCGTCGATTGACGAGCAAATTTTAATTCGGATTTTTCCCGTTGGTTTGAAGGCAAGACCCATCGGCATGCCGAATTTCAAGTCTCTACGACGTCTGGAAGTACCCGTTTAATTTCGGAGACAAACATGAAAAAGTAGGCGCTTTATTATATAGGATTATTAACATTACACGTTATAATTTACATCATCTCACATTAGGTGACGCATCATTCAAAAACAAATTCATATCCTTTTATAGTTGTAGGACATTCAAGAAAAGAAAAGTTCCGACCGTTCTGGAATCGTCGATCATTCTTTCTCATTCACGCAACTCCGGCGGCGTCACAATATTGTGTATTCTATGTTGTTTTATTTATTAAAATTTAAACCGGATGACTAGAATTAAAAAGATATTTATATTTTTGATTAAATATCGTTGTTGTTGTTTTGTTAAAATTGTTTTGTTTTATAAATGAAATTCTGCAGATAGTGAATGTAACAAAGTGTTACCGAAAATATTTAGACAATTTTCAAAAGTAAGTTGCTATCATCACGCTGCAGTACTAAAAACTACTAGACGTGTAAGCTTTGTGAATTAGCGCGTCCGGTAATGAAGCATCCGGAGCTTAACATTGTTATCAAGTTTCGTTACATTTTGCAACCATTTACATAATCTGTAGTTAAATAATGGACATAATATAATTTTTATAAATTTAAACAAACTTTTAATTCGAAAGCGTAATACCGTAACAAATTTCTAAATTAGCATGAAAATTCTTTCGTAAAGAAAGTTGCCAAATTACTAAAGTAAGTTATCTTAAGTGGATGAACTTTATAAATTAAAGCCTGCAATAATAAACTCTTCAGAATGTAATGAGCCAGTCTCATCCACTAGTACACATTAACGTTGCAATTAAGCGTTCTGTTTATCATTCTCCCGAGATAAGATTTGATTTAATCCACATGGAAAGTTTAACTCGACTTCAAAGTTAGTTTTTTAATTTAACTTAATGCGCTTAAAACTTTCCTTTAACATTATATACCTACATACATTAAGAAAATATCGAATGTTAAATGAAAATTTTGTATCTTATTTTTATTTTATAAAGGAAAAAATGCAAACAACATTCAACGTTTGCCATGTAGCAATTTTGTGTATCTAATTTTAAAATTTACCAAAATTTATTTTTTAGAAAAGTTGCTACTACGTGCAGTTTTATTTCGATACCGAAAAATAAAATCTCTTAATGTTTTTGATAAGGACACGGAATACATATTTAATGTTGTTGGATGCTTTCGAATTGCACATCATCATCATTTTGTTCAATATTTATGTATGTTTTATATACATAAAAAGATTTATGTACTCTATGGGCAATATCGTACAACGTTAAATGTTTTCTTATTGCGCCATTCTATGGCGCCATAAATCTGTCTTTATTAAACCTTTGCTTATTTTAAATTTTCACATTTTCAAAAATAAAAATAAAATTTAAAGGTACAAATCCGATAGAATTTTTATTACTCTTTCTTTAGTATTTCTTTTGATACTTTCATTTATTATAATTGAAATTTTGGTATATTTATACTAAAAAATAAGAATATTTAAACGTTACCTGAGTTAAAATTGTTTCCGTCAAAAAATTGATCAGAATTATAATGAATTTTATACATATGCAAATTTAATTAAAACTAATATCAAGCACAATGATATTAACTTGGGGAATAATTACAAAAGTTGGTTAATGGCTGTAATTAAATTTGGTGTTATTTATGGACCTTTCTAAACGTAAAATGAAAACCGTTTTATTTTTTGTTGAGTGTTACTGCACTAAACGGTCACACATCGATATAAAACTGGTTTTTAGATACCGGAAGCTTAAGCATTTTCAAGAAAATAATAAGAAATAAGTGGAAAAGTGTGGAAAAAAGTTTAAAGCAGGAGAGGTTATGGAAACAAAGGTTTTGCAGCACCTTTGATATTGCCTTTAAAAATTATACAGTGTGTCCCAGTTTTATGAACCGCCTGTCAATTTTGACATTTTAAATGAAAACATATTGCGATGAATACTTTTGTACATCATTCTTGATTAAGCAGATCCGATGACAAAAGAAGTAAATTAAGCCTTCATGTAGAGGAATTAGTCCCAATATTTGTTCTCAACCGACCCTGTAAATTAGAATGCAATGAATTTGTTAGATTTAAGAATACTTACCCAAAAAGGGGGGACCCTGCCGTTTAGATGAAAGGTTGTTAAAATTGTTATTTAGGGCAAGCTGATATCATTTGTTTATAGTCATTATAATGTAATTGCTATGATAGCTAGGTAAAATCGTAGTGCTGCTTATGAGCACCCATGTCAGACAAGTTAGGTCCAAGATCGGAAGGATGTTTCGATGACCTGAAATTGTGTAAAAATAAATTATGTGAGCATGCACAAAACATGTACATTAGGTGTGTTTTGGGCCAAGGAATCGGTGTGTAAGCTTAAAATAATTGAATATGAGTGCGCCGATTTAAAAACACTAAAAATTGATTACAACTGCAAAGTGCAAATTGTGAAGTTATGTGACATTATTGGGCATAAGTGCCGCATATCATTGTTATCAGAAGACGAAGAAGCGTCATATGAGCCGGAGTATGATAAGAAAGATTAAAATAAGATTATAATTAGTTGCAGAAAAGCTCGATAAAGGCGGGGAAAAATTTCAAAAAGACGCGCAAATTGATAAAGGATCCAAACAGGCCATGCCTAGATTATAAATAAGAGTACCGTCAATTTGAACGGCCCTTCTTCCAATAGTCGTGGGTGTGAGTGCACGCTAAGGCGGCGCCGAATTTTATAAAAAATAGATAGTGCTTCGAAGTAACATTCCAAAGTTGACGAAAAGTAAGCGGAAGTTGAAGTCGTTGAACTTCTCCTAATGTGCAGTTCCAGGGATGAGAGTAATATAGTAGTGTGCAGTAATTAAAAGCGGTGTGAGAGTTGTGAGCTAAAAAGTAAAGAGCAATCGAAGTACGAGAAGTAAAAAGAAAGAAGAAATATACTTACCTAAATAGCGAGAGTAGTTAGCACGTGGTGCAGCGATAATATCACCAGCCCGTGAGGAAGCCTGGAGAACAATAGAGACATCGTCATAGTCGGCATCGTAGCTGCAAAAGAATTACGACAACAAATATGAAAGACTGAGCAGATCGACGAACACACCTGAGTTATCCTAGGAAGGTCAGAGCATATTTGTAATTAGTTTTATGTTCCTAAATGCGTTGTTTGTTAGATAATATTCCTTAGATTTAAGTTCACTGCGCCGTTGTTTACATCACGGGTTACGCGCGTAAACTGATTTTTACGTACTACATTACTAGGTAGAAAGGTGGAGGCGTACCGTTTTTATAAAAACACCGCAAAATAATAGGTAATGTTTATGTAAATATTTTGAGTTTCAACTGTAGCGGTGGAGAGCAAATTAATAAATATAAAATTGTGTGTTCAGTCAGCTGTTTTATTCTGCCGATCTGTGAGAGAAAGTAGGCTGTACATGTTAAATAAACAAATGATTTAAGAACTAGCCAGGTAAATTGATTTGGGGTGATCTTACTACAAACTAAGATTTAAAGTTTCAGTGCAACCCAACGTGAAAGATCTTTTTAAATCAATTTTAAATGCACCCATTAATACCCCAGCCCTGTTATACAGGGTATTAGAAAAAAAATGTCAAACTTTGTACTAAAAAATGGTGAATAACTTAATAAAATCTAATAGAATACCCTGTATATTTGTTGAATAGATCGATGTAGAATTAAATTCTCTGAAATTTTGCTATACATGTTTCACTACCAAATATCCACTGTTAGCCGTGAAACTCGTTTTTATCAAAAATTATTATCGAAAAGTTAAGTAGGCAATTAAATGTGAATGTCAAAAGTTTATTGTTATCGCGTTTGTGTAAATAGTTGTCCTTTCCTTGTATTTTTGGTAATAATGAGTGAGTTTTTGATAGCAGAAAGTTATTCCTCCGGAAAATCGCATGGAAGTTGTTTATCGGCAGCTCATAATTATAAAGCAGATAATCCGGAACTACAACAACATCCCAGTTTTAAGATTAAAAAAAAAACCACAATTGCCAACTACGAGAAAAATGCTAGGAAACATGTATGTACTGAAGAGGATATGCAATTTGACATTATTATCGTTATCATCAGTTGAGAATCGTATCTTAGAGTACGACAAATAGCAGATAACGTTAAAACTTTGAAGACCTCTGTAAATAAGTTCTTACGAAAAAACAAATTCCAACCTTATCGCGTGACAACACTATATGAATATCTGACAAAAACAGATTTTGAAAGTTGACACGTTTATTAGAAATTTTTCTCGTATATAACATTTTCAAGTTTTTGAAACATAGATCTCGGCTATTTAAAATAATCTGTTGGGAAATTTTGCTCTAATTTTAATTATATATTTCTAATTCGAGTTGTCAATAAGAATGATTTGATTAAACGTGCATTTTTGATTTAAAAAAACGAGTTTCATGGCTAACAGTTGAGTTTTGCTAGACAGACGTCATAAACCATCGACAGTTAAAGTCGTTACCGCCCTAAATGTGAATAAAATTTGAATTTGATATTTCAAATAATAAGCTAAAAAATGTGATATATCTTAAGGCCAATATTGACCCAAAAATGTTTAAAAATGATATCTCAAAAAGTATAGTTTCTTGAGTAATACATAAAGTCACCATAGTTTTTCAACTAGATTTAGAATAAAAATTAAAAAATCTATGTTAAGGTGGAAAAGTGGTTCATAAAAGTCGGACACCCTATATAATTTTTAAACATTTTTGGGTCAATGTTGACTTAAAATTTTAAAAATTGACATCTCATAATGTATCATTTTTTGAGTAATACATAAAGTTACCCCAAAAAAATTACCCGAGGATAAAAGCAGCCTCGTGTGTTACAGAAGATTTATATATGATTAGACAACACTACTACTAAAAACTTTAGGTATATTTTAAAGAAAACATGTAATTCCAAATAAATTTTAATTGCTTGACATTAAGTTTTAGGTTGACGGAAAGGTTATTCTGTCAAGCAAGGTACATATTGGATCGATTTCTTTTCTTTTTCTTTTTTTAAATTGACAATTTGATTGGTTAATACTGTAAGAATATTTTAATTGGAGTCAATACCACTACAGCTCAGATTTAGATGGCTATTTTTTTTGTTTGTTTTTCGAGTACTTACTTTCATTAGCAATTATTGAGAGACGTTTTGAAAAAATCACCAGAGGAAAGAAAAAAAAACGTCAAAATAACCGGCCCAAATCTGAGCTCGAGTCGATGTTGTTAAGAAAATTTCACGAATCAAGTATCCTATAATAAAACGAAGAAAACCGCAATGGGACTATAAATAAGATGGCAATTGTACCATAGGTATATTTTTTAACAAAAATTTCAGTTTCGTTTAATATTTTGATTTGCAAATATACCTACATCATCGTTGTATTTTAATTGTCAAATCTATAGTTCACATGTATAATTTTTTGATTATCCAATTTCTTTATCCATTTGCACTCCTGTTCCTTCCTATTTATCTAATACCAAACTATAATTATTGTATAAACAAATGGCATTATTTAGGTATGGGTGCAATTGTCGCTATAAAAGTTGCAGATAATTTTTGTCAAACTGATGATTGTATTGTGGATTATGCGATTTTTTATGCATGAGTTAAATTGTTGTTCCAAATTCTCAAAATGTATTTAAAACCCGTGTTTTAATAAATTAATTTTGAGCAAAGTGTAGTATATTTATATACGTAATTGTTTTATTTTGTTTTTCCTATACCTATCATCTGCAAAATTCACATATATTTAAAGCAGCGTAAACATGAATTCTTTAGAAGTATAGAGTTCTAGAGACAAAGCAAAATGATTTTCAAAAATATGTCACTACTTTTGCTAAGACATAGAGTATTCTATCTTTTTTCAGTTTAGAAAAACAGTCAAAATGTATTTTCTTTCTCTTTTCCAAATGAGAACCATAGTAGGCTGCGGCATCTTAAACAACATTGATTTATAAAACTTTATTTTTAAGAATAATTATTTAACAATAACTGTTATTACAGAGACAAAATTTAGAAATAAAACAAAGCTTTCTTCTCATTGATTTTTGTTGTGTTGAATAAATCATGTCTTATAGATTTACTCATTTTAGTAACAGTATTGTAAGTTAATTGTCGTTAAAAACAACATTTTTTGATCTTATAATTCAAAATATGGAAGATGCAATAAAAGTTAAATATTTTCGTCAAAATAAACATAAAAAACTACTAACCTCATTAACAACCTTTATGTAAATCACTCTAAAAGTTTTAAATTACATTTCAACTCTTTTTTAAAACGGAAAGAAATAGAAAATTCTAATTTTCAATCTCGTATGACGTGGGCTAATTTAGAGCTTTTTGTGTCTGCATACACTTGACGATACCTTGATTTGGCCCTAAACTGAACAGCGGCGGAATGGAGAGTTTCCCACATTATTTTAATTTTGTACCCAGAGCGCTATCACCTAAAGATTAATATATCTTTACAGGCTTCATCTGTTCTATGTATGTTATGTTCAACGTTCGTTATGACTTCCGATAATGTAGCAACACTGGAGGAGGTGACAACAAACGACGAATATCTCTTACTGATAAAATCATGGAGGTCACGTCGTATCTTATCTATTAAAATATATAAACTCTAAAAATTAATAAATTATTTCCCCTCTTTTAAAAACTGTGCTATATATGTTTCCCTCAACCCCCATACTAAGTATTAAGTAAGTGAAATATTCGTACAGTGTGGAGGTCAGGTCGCCTCTTTAACGTTACGGAGGTGACAACTTAACAAATATCAATATATATATATATATATATATATATATATATATATATATATATATATATATATATTAGCAACTTTGCCGACAGGTATGTAAAGTAGTTACATAGTCGATTCTTCAAAATTATAGCCAACATAACAGTTGGCAAGTATAAAAATTTTGAATCGCCTGCAGTAAAGTACGCAAGAGGTTGTACAATAGCAAACAAACACTGAGAAACACCCGACAGCTGTTTCGTCCTTTTGGGACTCATAGGGAGTGAGAGAACTCGAGTGTAAAGTTCACTATTGTACAAACGCGCGCTGTCGACTATATGCCCTACTGGAGGGATCACAATATTTAAACGATAAGTTTTTCGACATCTAGTGTCGTTATCGTTTAAATATATATATAAAGATCCGCTTTGATGTTGCCTTTAAAAAGTAGATTGATTCAAAATCAGTTTTGACCACTCTTTTAGGTTCATCAGTGGCTACAATTTAAAATATTTTCAATTATATAGAGTGTCCGACTTTTATGAACCACTTTTCCTCTTTGACATAGATTATTTATTTTTATTTCTAAATCTAGTTGAAAAACTATAGTGACTTTATGTATTACTCAAAAATGATACCTTTTGACATGTCTAAAATTGATACCTCAAAAAGTATCATTTTTGAGTAATACATAAATAATATGGGAAACTCTCCAATCCGCCGCCTATTACTAATACTGTTACTAAAATGAGTAAACCTGGCAAGACATGATTTATTCAACACAACAAAAATCAATGAGAAGAAACTTTGTTTTATTTTTAGATTTTGTTTCTGTAATAACAGTTATTGTTAAATAATTATTCTTAAAAATAAAGTTTTATAAATCAATGTTGTTTAATGATGCCGCAGCCTACTATGGTTTTCATTTGGAAAAGAGAAAGAAAATACATTTTGGCTGTTTTTCTAAACTGAAAAGATAGAATACTCTATGTCTTAGCAAAGTAGTGACATATTTTCGAAAATCATTCTGCTCTGTCTCTAGAACTCTATACTTCTAAAGAATTCCTGTTTACGCTGCTTTAAATATATGTGAATTTTGCAGATGATAGGTATAGGAAAAACAAAATAGAACAATTACGTATATAAATATATATATACTTTCTGACATTTTTCAAAACGACGCACACAAACGATTTCTAATTTTTTCACAAATATTGTTTTAATAAACAAGCATCCTAAGCAACTAATAATGCAAAGCCGCCCAAAGTTTCACTAAATTTTCTAATATTTGTATTACATTGAAATTTTAGAACTGTCAGATTACTTATTTTCAATTAAATTGGTTTGATTGTGGATAAAATCTTTTTTTCCAGTTTGACTGAATATAGAAATACTTACTGTACTAATTATTATAGATGGTTTTTCTGAGTTATTATTTGCAACAGTCTACGATTGGGTATACATGGTGATTCAGCTAACCCGTTTATTAGAAGTTTATGGACTTCTCGTTGAAATATTTGTTTAAAAATTTGGAATAAGGGATTGCTCAAAAAGTTCTATTTAATTAAAATATTTCAGCTCTTCTAGCACTTCCGGTTACACCGAAAGTGGTTACCAACTTTCTTATTTTAAATAGAATAATATATTTTTTGTATATTTAGATTCTACGCTAAAATCTGAGTTACTTTTATGTAACACAACCTATATCAAAAATCAATAGTTTTTGAGATATTTTCATTTTTTTGAGAAAAATTGGTTTTGTAGTATTGTTTTCAAACGCTTGTCAATGATTGAAAAAGAATGTTATAGTAACAAAATTTGGGCTATACTTAGGAGGACTGTTAAGTTTTTAAATGATGTGTAATTTGACATCTCATTATTTACAGGGTGTTCAAAATGTTTGGCTAAATCTGACTAACTTCAACTGCCCAAAAGTCAATTTTTTTAAATGGAACGCTCTGTATCTTGTTGCTCTATGTGATGAAGAATTAAGTGTTCTTTCAATCTTTATAAGGGTTCCCTATACCTATCTGTTACCATTTTCCTGCTATCGATGTATTTACATTTGACACACAATATTTCTCTATTCTTGTGGATTTCCATATCGTGTATAATGTGTCACGTCGAAGTTTACAAGTTTGATAAATAAGGCACATTGTTTTAATTTCCACAGGCTACTAGTCAGAAATTATTTAATAAAATAGAGAAATATTGTGTGTCGTATGTAAATACATCAATAGCAGAAAAATGGTAACAAATATCTCGAAAATGGCTACATTTACAGACTTCAAACAAGTATGACTTTTATGCACAGATAATTGTAGAATCATAATTTTAAGAAAAACTAGCCCTAAAATTAAACACAA
Source organism: Abscondita cerata (assembly GCA_030710515.1). Classification (NCBI taxonomy): domain Eukaryota; kingdom Metazoa; phylum Arthropoda; class Insecta; order Coleoptera; family Lampyridae; genus Abscondita; species Abscondita cerata. The sequence continues at coordinate 208,947 of JALBCR010000740.1, read as the reverse complement.
AAAAAATACGTGTGTTTAAATAAAATTTTGGAAGCATTTGTAGCGCCATCTTACGTGTACAGTAAAATTATGATCAAATTTCAATTTGCAACACCAAAAAACTTCACTATGCAAAATTTTGTCAAAATATCTCAAGTACTTTTCAATTAAATAAGAAAAAACTAAAATTAATTTTTCATTTAATTTTAGTAAATATCCAGTTTTCGAGTATAATTAATATAAAAAAATCTCATTGTTTTCGTCTAAAGAATCTTATATTAAAATATGTGCCATTAGTTCTGGGACATATTTTAGTTTAATCCTTTTTACAAGAAGACGCTTTTATCAAAAGAAAATTACTGAATCAGTCAACTATTTGGAATACAGTGAATTCAGCCATTGGAAAAACTTTTGCAAAGAAAGAAAATATCTCGATTGCAATTTCAAATAAGACTATCCAAGATCACACTCAAATTGCACAAAACTTCAACGTTTTTTTCTCAAATATTGCATCACAAACGGCAAATAATAACATAAGAAATGACATTTTATAATCAATTTTTGGCAAATACCTTATGTCAATCAGTCGCCCTATTTCCTTTTACAGAAGCAAAATTATTAAAGAATATTAAAAAATAAACTAAAAAGAAAATTTTCCTCCGGTCTTAATAACATACCATCCTCACTAATTATTCATATACATTTAGCTTTATGTAAGCCCTTGACATATCTTGTGAACTTATCTTTGAAACAAAAATCCCAAAAATCTTAAAAACTAGCGTTGTCATGCATCTATACAAAAAAGATGATCCTGTGAACATGTTGAACTATAGACCAATCGTAAAGACTTTTGTTTTTTTGAAAGTATTTGAATACTGTATGTTGAATAGGCTTCAATCATTTATTCAAAGATATAAAATTTTATCAAACAATCATTTTATTGTAATATTATTAATTGTATGGAAGCTGGCAAGTACCATGTAGGCATATTTTGTGATTTAAGCTAGGCATTTGATTCTGTTAATTTTAACATATTATTATCAAAACTTGAAAAGTATGACGTCAAAGGATTAGCGTTACACTGAATCTCATTTTTCCTAAACGGAAGAAAACAATTTGTTTCAATCAATCAAAACAGTGGTATTCGAAAACTTTTAAATCAGAGACTTTAGAAGTCACAGTAGGGGTACCTCAAGGATCAGTACTTGGATTAATATTATTTCTATTTTACATCAATGATTTAGAAAACTATCTCCCAGACAACGTAAGATGCACTCTCTATGCCAATGATACATATTTAATAATCTCCAACAAATCAAACACACAGCTGCTTAGTGCACTTGATATTTTGTCAAAATTATTCTCAAGCAATTCATTAGTCTTGGATGGTCTGAAATCAAAGTATATTAGGTTTCATAGTTATCAAATTACTAATGATCTGTCTTTGAACATAAAAATTAACGATAATATTATTGTCAAGGAAAACGATATTAACTTCTTAAGAATGCAGATAGATGAGACGTTAAACTGGAAAGAGCATTGCTATAAATTTATAATAAAACTAAATTCTCGAGCATTTCTGTTTAGAAATTTAAAAACGTTATCAAGTTTTAATGTCTATTATGCCTTAGTAGCCTCCTCCTTAAGATACGAGATCATTTTCTGGAGAATATCTAGTATGGCAAATGATGTTTTCATCTGCCAAACAAGAATAATTAAAATAAAAGCAAATTTATCTCCCATTCGTGCAGAATTTTTTTAGTTAATTCTCAAATTATGGCAATGACTTGCATTTAATACTCGAAATATGTAAACACTTATTTCTTCACTCCAACAACTATAGAAAGAATGATATTCACAGTCACAATCTTTGTAATAAATACCAATATAGATTGCCAATAGCGAACTAATAATTACAGAAAACCATTCTCAGTTATTGGAAAAACAATCTTCAATAAGTTGCCTGATAACATTAAAAATTGTAAACAATATAGTAATTTTAAAACTAGTCTCTCATCATAACTACTCAAAAATTGCAGTATTTTAATGCTGTCTAGCGTTTTGTCTCTCTATTTTACTGACCTGTTCTATACTATATAGTCTAATGAAATAAATTATTTTATTATTTATATTATTTACTTAATGTCTTTGTCTGATGTTTCAAGATCAGAACTTTTAGGCGTTTCTGTTCACATGTCGAACAGTACTTTGATATATTATGATAAGACACAATCAAGTTTTAGTTTCAGCTTCAAACAAGCAGCAGTAATTACAGGCTGACAGAACTCACATTAATTTTGTAGTTGCGAATAAAATTGCACCATTTCTTGAATATTTGTGTACTTGAGCTAAGCAGTCGCTAAGTTCTAAAAATACATATTTTCAATAATGATTAAAAACCCTTCATTTTAAATTAGGTCATGGCAAATGTCCTAGATTGTTAGCAGTGTTCATCCAGTGACCGGTGCTTTGTAATCTGTAGGCTGTCATCCTAGCTTCTCTTTTCAGGAAAGTCTGTAGAGATGGCAGGTTTAAAATGGCGTTCAGTGCTAAACCAGAGGTGCCTTTAAAGGCTCCGGTGGTGCACCTACATGCCAGATATTGAATTCTGATAATTTTTTGAATAGCAGTAGTTTGTGTTATTTTGGGCCATCAGGTGATTATTGCGTATAAGATTATTGGTCGAACTATGGTTCTGTATAGCCAGAGAATCAATTCCGAGTTGAACCCCCATATACTACCTGCAGCCCTTTTCTCAATAACTAAGGTATGTATACATCTAGTGATTGTCCTGTCTAGGTGGGGTTTCCATGTTAGTTTGGAGTCGATGGTGAAGCCTAAATACTTAACCTCGTTCTCCCACTTGACATTTGCATCAAACAGTTTTACGTTAGTCCTGTTTGTTTTGTTCCTTCTACGGGTGAAGGCGACGAGAGTGGCTTTGCTTGGGTTAATTCTAAGATTATTTTTTGTGCACCACTTTTCGGTTGTCTGTAGTGCTTTTTTCATTGCATTGTCTACTATTCCTTGGTATTTACCTTGGATCAGTATGACAATATCATCTGCGTAACCTTGAGTGTAATAACCTTTGTTGTTCAATTGGATTAGCAGTTCATCGACTGTGAGGCACCACAGGATTGGAAAAAGAACTCCTCCCTGTGGCCATCATCGCATCACTTGTACTGTCTTTTCCTTGTCAAACAATTTGATTTCACAGTTCTGATGTTGGGCATTGCCATAGTCCATCTTTTCGTTGTGTTATCGATATGATGGCTTGACAGTGCTCTTTCTATAGAGTGATAGAAGGTGTTATCAATGAAAAAATATTTTCTATACTCTAATGTTTTTTCGATTTTTCCCACTAATTGATGTAGGGCAGTATCACTTGATTTACCTGTTTGGTACGCATGTTGATATTTATGGATAGGGTAGGCCTTAAGGGCTTCTTTTCTCCAATGTCTGTTTACTAATCTTTTGCGTTTTGAGAAGAAATGATGTTAGACTGATGGGTCTGTAAGATTTGGCTTCCGCGTAGCTGTTCTTACCTGGTTTTGGGATAAATACCACCTTAGTCACTCTCCAGGCTTACGGAATGTAGGCCAGAGCTAAACTTGCTTGAAACAGGTCTTTTAGTGGATTAAGTAGTATTTCTATCTTTTTTTTAGCATTATCGGTTAAATGCCATCATTACCAGCAGAATTGAAGGGACTGAAGAGGGTGAGTGCCCACTTTATACTTTCCTTGCTGGCAATTTTCTTTGCTGTTTCCCAGTCCACCGTCTCTGGGGTGTATTTGGGTTCTGGGTGATTTAGTTATTCCACTGCTCCAGGTAGATGAGTTTTTATCAGTATAGATAATGTCTCATCCTCCGTTCTAGTGTATTCTCTATTCTTCTTTTTATAAGTGCTTACGGGATTCGAGGCTTTTTCGGAGATGATTTTGTAGAGTCTAACTGTAGAACGTGTGGTTTCCACTTCTTGGCAAAAGTTTTTCCAGGCTACTACTTTGGCTGCCTTAATCTTTTTGCCATAGTCCGCGAGGGCTTTATGGTAGCTCTCCCAGTTTTTTTTGTGATTTTAGCCCTGTTGAATAGACGCCTGACTTCTTGTCTCGTCTTTTCCAGTTCTTTATTCCACCAGTTAGTTTGTTTTTTTATTTTTGTCTGACTTGGGTTTACCAAAGGGCAACTACTTTGAAATGAGTCAATCATGGTCTCTTTTAACAGGTCAGCGTTGAAGTCTAAAACTGCTCTGTTTGGAGATCTAAACAGGTGATTTTTTAGCTTATCTTGTAAGCTTTGTTAATATTGTTCCCAGTCTGTCTTCTTTGGGTTATAGTATGCTTTTTGGCTTACTTTCCGTTGAGACAGTTCGAAACTAATATAGTTATGGTCAGATAGTGATGGTTCGTCTAAGACTCGCCATTCGTTCACTGACTGACTGATTCCCATATTTATTATGGTGATATCTATTACTTCATGTCTGTTAGCGTTGTAGAAGGTTGGGGTGTTACCTTCGTTAACTACTGCCAAATTGTTAGTAAGAATAAATTCTAAAAGTGACTCACCCCTTGCGTTGCAGTTTGAGCTGCCCCACGTGGTGTGGTGCGCGTTGGCATCACATCCAAGGATGAGGTCTAGATTATTTTGTGCAGCAAATGATACTAGTTTTTCCACCTCCTCGCTGGGCGGTGGATCTAAGGAATTTGATAGAAGGTAAACTGAACTTAAGATAGTTTGGTTATTTCCTTCTACACCAATCCTTTTTATTTTTATTGTTGTGTTGTCCTTAGAACAGAATTCCATTAGTAGTATAAAATTTAGGTTATTTCTTATTAATATGCATGTTCTAGGGTTTGTATGATTGTATATAAGCTTACCTTTGGCATCACCTAAACCACAGATTTGTCCCTTGACTGTCCATGGTTTCTAGGTGAGCGCCAGGTCTATGTCATCTGCAAGTAGCTTCCTGCTTAGGTTTGCAGCAGCTGCCTAGCAGTGGTGTAGATTAATTTAGTCCTCCAAATTAATCTATACCACTGCAAGGCGTTTCCTTTCTATCTTTGGTGCGGATAAGAAAAGTGACTCTGTTGAGGCCTAAGTGCGCAACACAGTTGATAGACTGAAGTGCTAGTTTTGCACTATCGTCAATCATAACTGTAAACGTTCTGCCGCCATCTTGTAGGGAATTGACGTTCAGTATCACGCTTCGGTTTGTAGATCGACCTTGCGTTTGTTTTGATTCCTGATCAGTCAGAGGATTACTTCGGGTTTTTGTTTATCGTACCACTTCGGCACGTTAAACAGCACTCTGACAGAGTTTAGTACTTTTGGCCGCTCTTTTACTTCTAGCTTGGCGTTAGTCCACGGGCGCAGCTTAGGTACTTGCTCATTCAACCAGAGTTTCGTGAGTTCGTCCTTGCATGCAACTACGTAAGCACCTGCTTTGAAGTAGTGGCTGGTGAAAAGTGGGGTTTTTTCTTCTTTTTCCATCTTGAAGATGAAATCAACCAGGCTGTCTCTGACTAGGTCTCCTTAATCCTTTGTCAGTTTGACATCTGGGTATTTGGCGGAATAGATGGCCATCTTCACAGAAGTAGTTGCCTCAGCGAAATTGAGTTTACTTTGAGGACGGCTTGTCCATCTGTCGCCTGGGCTTCTTTTTGGTTTCTGCAGGAGGGGTTAGAGTCTTCGGAACGTTGTCTCTTGTTTCCCACGTGAACTGTAAAGGTTCCTGGTTTGAAAGTTGGATTTTCGGCCTTCTTCTCCTCCAATTTTTGCTTCCTTTTGAAGTTAGGGTCATACTTAATGCCGTTGGCTTTGCAGGCTTGCTTAATTTTCTCTCTGCGTTCTTTCGCTGTGAGTATTGGTTTTGAGAGAGACACTTTGCTTAGTTGGTTGACTATGTCTTCACTCAATGCCCCTTCATCCTGCTCGGGAGACTGTTCTTGACTAGGTGTCTGGACTGTCGACTCCGCAGTGGTTGTTGTTGGCTTGGTTATTGTAGTCTGTGCTGCAGTAACCGGAAGAGGTAAAGACACCATTATTGAGTCGTCTTCCTCCTGAAAAGAAGGTTTTGCTGTATTCTCCATACAAGTGAAAAATAATTTACAAAAGAATGTGTGTTGGCTAAATACTTTGGAGGACGCCTGGTATCCAGAAGGCTCCGTTTATGACACATAGTGTAACCCCTGCGCCTACACCTGTTGGTGCTCTGTTTTGCACGGGTCGCATAACACATTCGTAATAGGGGCTGTTTGGAACCAGAAGGGCTGATCTTCTAGACAGCCACGCATCTCTTTGGCCGGTTCCCCGCCGTGAGATTTAGGATTTTTATTGAGGTTTACTCCTCTTGGTCCAGGCAACTAAGCCAAGACTCCCACTCCTCCTGCCAGCGAGACATGACCACTAGCAGCAAGGAATGGTATTTCAGTTATTGATGACAATAACTGGCACCGTGGACCCCAGAGTGCAATCCCTTGGCCACGGCACGACAGCCGGGATGGGGAATTCTATGAGGTAGGAGATATCGTGATTTTTCTTTGAAGGAATCGCTGTACCTTATCACAGCAGGCTGCCTTCCAGTTCGACAGTTGTCTGTCGTGATCCTATCAACCAGTAGCTAACCAATTAATTTTCATTCTTCCTGTATCCGTATCAATTGTAAATCAAAAGCACCTGACGTTCCCAATCATCAAATAAAACAATTTTACATCTACGTACGTTAGTTTTTAGTTCATTTCTGTTTTACGTGTAAATTTCTGAAACTTCCATGAACGTAGGTAGTTGTACGTGTTGTACAGCAAGCGATCATTTTAATTCGCCCTAATTAATAATTAGCGCCTTTATTCTTTTATGCGTAATTTATATAAATTTTGAAATAATATATAAATATGACTGAAAGTGGTGCTTAAAAGCATAATACAAATTTCATGAAACTTTCTCTATTAAACGATTTTTTAAGACACCGAAGCCAGGCAACCAACCAAAATAATAAAGTTTGTAGTAGTCACTCTTTTCAAGTACAGCTTTTATTTCTGACATAAATAAAATATTTTTTCTATTTTGGGTAGCTTACAGAGCTATAACAGCACCCAAATGAGTTCTTTTATAGAAATTTGAGTTCTTTTATAGAAATAGAACAATTTTTATTCCAAACGGTGGTAACACTGATAACGTCCATGCTGTCATTACGTTCGGTGTGCATTAATTTAAATCATAATTAATGTTCAGTAGATTTATTTATCTACTTATTTTTATTTCCACCAAAGTTTAATGAAAATATTGCCACCTTAGCCATTACACTTTAAATTTAAAAACTCAAAATTTTATTTTAAAAACAATCTGAAAATACCAAAATAGAAAAAATAGTATAAAGAATTCGTTTCAGAAGGCATTTTAGCGACTCGTACTATCGAAAACTCCCCGCTTTGGGGCTCGTTTTTATACAGTTACTCGTCTTATAAAATGCGTCTTCTGAAACTAGTTCTTTAATATACTATTATTAAATACTAAAATAAAAGTATCTACTTCTTAAGACTAAAATACTTGAATTATAAACTTCGCAATTTGTGCATAAAAGTTTTACATTATTCTCTTACTTACATTATACATACTACCAATATTTAGTATTTGGCAATGTTTGTTTTTAATCATTAATTATTTTTTATTCACAATGTTTTGTTAATTTATCAAAAGCAATAAGTATTGGTAAGGACTTATTTTAAATTACATCTTATTATAAATAAATTCTTGTACTTTATTACAAAGTTGTTGTTTAATTTCACTTTTCAGCGATTTTCAATTGAACGCAAACATTTAATCAAATTTATAACAATTTTCTGTTACACAATCTAGCACCAAAGTTTCTCTCATCCAAAGATAATTTTTTAAAAGTATTGGAAGTAACAATCGCGTACATTACCATAATTATAAGAAAATATTGTTTTTCATATATACATTAAACAGCAGTTTTCAAGTAAGATTAAAGAACCTTCTTAGGAAAATACAGAAAAACCATATTGTTTAACAGAAACAAATTGATTTTGTTTAGTAGATACATTCAATCGATTTACATAACTGAAAGCGTTATTAGTTTTACTTCTATAACGTTACAGGTAGAAACCTTTTAATTTTCGCTTTTATTCTACAACTACTGTTTCTGTATATTTTTTAATAAAAACTAAATTTTGTATGTAATATTATCGGCATTCTCTTTAACAATGTATTTCAAATCTAGCAATATTTTCAGCTGGATAACTTTTGTATGAGCCTAGGAATATATTGGTCCTCGAAAATAATTTGAATTTTTTCTTATAAATACCATGACGTAAAATCTAATGTGATATAAAACAAAAGAGCGCAAAAAGATCTTCGCAGATAATTAAGGATTACAAAAGGAATTTCCTCAATGTATTCTTGTTTCAATCGATAATGGGAACAGAAGCTATAGAAAACTTCTCAACATAAGTATAAAAAGAAAAGGTAATTATCTGAATAAAAGTTTCCTACACGATTTGTCTTCGTTTGCGTCAACAAAAACTGTTTGCTATAGATTTTGATTATTAGTTACTGGAAGGTATATTTGTATTAAATAAAATTCTAGTAAAGTTAAACCTAGCTTTGTTAGAGTTAGTCAAAAATCTAAAGTTATAATATACGTACCCGATATTGTTGTTTTGGGGCGGAGAGGGTGGTATAAAGAAGAACAAACATTAATGAAATGCCATAATAGTATATTTTTCAATAAGAGTAAATACTATTTTTCCTATAAAGTGGGAAAAATAAAATAAAAACAGGAATAATAAATTAGCTTTAAAATACGTCGAGATATTTTACTGTTTAAATTAATACAAGTGAAAATGGCATACGTAAAGTAGGTAATACAGGTTTCCGTTAATTTTGATGCAGCAAATTAAAATTGAATAGAGCTTTTACAATTAGTGATAAAAATAGCACCTTCATAGTATGACAACGACTACAAAAACCTACTTTCATACTTGCAAGTTAAAAAAATGCTTTTGTTTTTCCCTCTATATTAAAAGCTGAACGTTTTATTTAACAAAAAAACAATGAAAACTTTAATTTTGTTTTGTGTGGCTGACGTAACCGAAGAAGAACACGGGCAAACCAACTTACAAAGACAGAAATCTGCAAAACACCACTGTTTTATACTTTGTTTATTAGAATGAATTAAATTGACTGCTTCTACAATCCCAAAAGCGACAACCCGGCAGCGTTGTAAACTATAAATATATTAATAAACTGTCAAGTCAGAATTCAGATAAATTAATCAACTTGGAGTCTATATCTATACTGTCAAATTTTGCAAAAGTTTTAGAAACTTGTATATACCGTGTGTATTTAGCAAGACGCAACATACGATTTTTACTATAGAAAAATTTCATTTGATCTACTATTGCTATGAAAATTTCGGATTGTAGTATACCCTATACGTTACGGCATTTTGTTGAAGTTAGAAAGAGAGAACAAATGTAGAATATCTAATCTCCCTTCAAATGTAAATATTATTCTTTAAGTGTGTAAAAATAAGTATTTAGTATTTAGTTCTTTTAATATAGCTATGGAAGGAAGCATAATAAAATACTTTTGCATAACACCTGTTCGTAATGACTTTGATGTTAAATCAGTCGTTTGTTTTCTTGTATTGTAAACCTGTGTGTAAACTATTAGACATAATACTTGCATCTTGCAAGAATATGCAGGTATTCTAAAGCTAAAAGTTAATTTTAAGTCACTACAGTTGTTATTATAGATAAGACAGATATTTCGATTAGTATGCATCAAATAGTTTGTCTCTACCACAGGTCTCTACCAATAAACAGAAGTTGGTGTTCTAAAGACTTTATTTGGAATCAGCAAAGTAAAGTATAACCCTGATGTGGAGGTGTTATACATTTTTAGCTTCTTGATCGTAAACAATTTGAAACTCATATAAAATGCCCGATTAAGGTTTGTAATGTTATGAATAATGAGACCGTAAATGTTTGTGCTTTAAATTATTTACTTTGCTATTTCTCTTTTGACTTTCTGTTTCAGGTTTTACTAGAATCCAGAAGTCAACAAACAAGATAACAAGATTATTATTTTAAAACCATCCAAGAACAATTTTAAGAAATGTTGTAATTTCAAATGCGGTTTTTTATTAAAAGTGATTGTGGTTTTAAGTTTTAGTTACATTGTATTAAAAATTCTTTTCTATAAATGTGTTAATGGTCCTGAAAAGAAATGTTTGTGGATATACAGAACTCAAAGCTAATAGGTATTACATGCGAAGTGCTTGGCTTATAGCAACTGGATAAAATGCTGTCCATTAACTGCTAAACAGTGCCACAAATAGAAGTTTAGCTGCACATTTGAAATCATATTTGCTGGTATATTAAAGCAAATTTTATCTTTTAAAGACTCAATTGTGTTGTGGGTTCTGTCGGTATAAACCTTGGAAGATATGTAAGGCCATAAAAAAAGTCGTTGGAGGATAAGCCTGGTGATCTTGGTGGCCACATAACTTCTTCACCTCTTCCAATTCAGGTTATAGGAAGTGCTTTATTTAAAAGTTGTTTTATTTGATTCGCATTATGCGCTGGACACCCATCATGCTGATACCGCAAACTACATTGAGATTAAACAGACATTCATCGGTGAGCTAAATATTCTTAACAAAATTCATATCATTATTGCGTATCTCAATTAATGTTTCAAAAAATTCTTGCTTTTTGTCAGCCTCGGTTTATGCTTTTTAAAATTTTTTGAACTCGACACCTATTTACACCACAGTTGATACTTAGTTGTGGAATACTAATATTAGAGTTAAGTTCCACTGCACCGAGTAGATTGATTTCTTTATCGTTGTCCATTTTCTGGTTTTGTTGAACCTGCTTCGGACGCTTGCGTACACTGCAGTTTCTTTGCCGATCCGGAAAAAGTGCAGCAAACAAGGCAAAAGTGATTCTATTGCTTTCACCTCTGTATACCCCCTTAACCAGAAAAATTAATAGTTTCTAAAGTTAATCTAAAAATATTTAATCGAATGTCGTTATATACACTAATGGGAATTATCGTATAAAATAAATAAACTTTTTTGGAAAAAGTTTTGCTCTACTGTTAACACTTGTATACTTATTGCCAGAAAGTTGGTCAAAACCAACAAATTCGTAATTTTTTTTTCAGGTTGCATAATAAAATCTTAAAAAATTGTTGCTAAAGATAAATAACCAAATACCTTAATTTTGAAGTAAAGAATAAATTTTAGATGGTGTTGCAACAGTTTTCAAGAAATTTTGTAGCCTTCAACAAAGGACTTGGGTTAAATCGTACCAGACAAAAACGAATGGGTCTCCATCAAATTCAAAATTTTGTCACACACCCTGCAATTTCAAAGTTATGGTGCTCATTTTTGAATCAGCATCTTAAACCAGTTTTGAGAAAAGAACAAACGCTCCTATATTTTGAATGACAAAATGCTCGACCGCATGCAACACAAACTATGACTCTTTTGTTCTATCGGCTAGAAAGTGCTGCACCATTCACCATACTTCCCAGATATCAGCCCACCTGACTTTCATAAGACAAAAGAATTACTTCGTAGTTTGCATTAAAATCATTTTTGACTTTTTTCGCAATTTTGAACAAAGGACTAATAGGTTTGGGCGAGTCAAGGTTCTACTTATACCTTTTTTCCAGGAAACATCGGTCATACCTTTTTCCGGGAAACATCGGACTACCGATGTTTTCCGGAAAAAGAGTATGGGTAGAACCTTGACTCGCCCAAACTTGGGAAACGGAGAAATCCAGTAAATGAGATGAAGAATAAGCTTAAATTCAAAAATGATAAAGAACTAATAGCTAAAAAGTATAATATACATAATTACGTTCACTAAAAAAGAACCTCTAAACAAGAAGATGAATTTATATTGCCCATTGTGCTAAAATTGCGAAATAAGGAAATAATAGTTTATTTTGTGTTGAGTTCAGAAATTTGCTGCTGGAGCGTTAGCCAAAGTAGTGCAATCAGAGCGAAACACAATAGAGCCTTCTACAACAAGTACTATATAACATTTTTCTTAAAGTTTAAAAATATAATTTTTAATATTATTAGTTTGAAATTGTAATATTAAAGGACAATCGTTTCAAGTACAATTCTGAATCAAATCAGTAAAAATAGAAAGCGTTCTGTCAATATACAGCTTAACAGTATTACTTGAAATATCTTCCCCTACATTAATTTTTACATTTTCTTGTTCATTTTTGTATTACTTACATAACCAACGATTTCAAAATTACCAGGATCACGGATTGTCATTTCGTTTTCCTTTGGTTACTTGTCAGTTGTCAAACTATGTTTACTGAAATCAATATTGTTATGCCTAAAGTAACTATCTATCTACAGTTTAATCTTCAAGCAACAGGTTGCGTTTTTAAAGCAGCATTTTTAAAAGCAACTTTATTAATTAGGCACTATTAAATCTGTATCTATCAACATATTTACATATAAATTATGCCATTACTTTTACGATTACCAAAAGAATGAAACTCTAAACTGCAACGTCTATTTTAACAAACTATACGAGTATCGGTTTGCTGATGATGACAGCTTAGCTATTGAAACACGTGTTCGAGTATAGTTTTTTGGTGCAGTTTTTTGGTTTGTTATTTACGATTACGTTTAATTGTGCGATTTTCTGTTTGCGTATGTTTGTTTGTTTTAATGAGAATATTGCGAGCCATATAATTGATAAAAATCAACTTTAATGGAATTCTGCGCCATTGTCGAATTTGTTTGATTTCTGATGTAATGTATTATTTGATGTATTAAGGCTTATTAAATAGGCCATCTCCAACTGAAAGTATAGAAATTTTGAGATTGTTAAGAATTTTCATGAATTTAATAATTATGTAACAAATGACAGCGAATATTGTAAAACGGGGATGTAAATACACAATAAACTAAACATAAACATTTAGCAACAAATCAAAAAACCTTAATCAATTGTTAACAAACAATTTACAACGAATAAATAAAAAATTAACAATCCTAATCAATATACCGGTTGGTAGATTACACAACAATGCGGCATTTAATTTTAATTACAAGTAATAATTGATTAACAATTAATTATAATTAATTAAACAATTAATAAAAAGCGTGTTCAATTTTGTTTTAAATAATGAATTACGTCCGCATTATATAAATGACTGAATTGTCGATACGAGGTCGTGGGTAGTAAGTATTTACAAAAACCCTAACGTTAAATAAAAATATGTGTTTTATTACGCCTGTAAATAATATAAAATGTAACCCCAAGTTGCAAGATAAGTATTTTGCGACAGAATATGCTATGATATTATTTTGCCGAGTATCTTCCTAAAGTTTATTACTTAATATGACACATCAATAAAAAAATAATATTGTAGGTACGTAGCCATTAACAAAGAACAATTACATACCGTATACAATAATATTTTTATACTCATGTATGAAAATTTAATTTGTGTCATGTTATATTGTAATATTTATTTACGATATAAGTGCGGGAACACAATGTTCCCGCGTGAACGCTGAAAAATTGTTCACGCATGAATATTGTACAATATTTTTTGAAACGAACATAAAACAATAATTCTTAAAAAGTCTCTTTGGTCGCATTATTCCATGTTAAAGTCCTGTTTGATAATATACAATAATGTTGACATTTCAAAATTTACAAAACTTGTGGCCTTTTTAAAGAAGGAAACGTACAATTTAAAACGAAAAAAATCCAAAGTTTTAAACGATAACGAAAGTTAACGAAGTTCATTGTTGAGCCCCAGACAATTCATTTCTATTAATGAAGTTGTGTAATAAGCAACATATTTTATAAATACATATAAACTAAGTATCTAATTCATTTTATAGGTAGTAGTAATAATGGGTATTTCCGGTGCATGTCGTCATGAAGAGTTGTGCAAAATGTCAATTAATGATATCGAGTTCAAATCTGAAGTTATTCTCGTCAATGTACCAGAAACAAAAACAAATGTTTCTCGACATTTTGCAGTAACTAAACCCGAATGGATAAACTTGTTGCTAAAATATAGAAATGTAAGACCAGAGGCAAACAAACGTTTTTTTTTGCACTTACAGAAACGGCAAATGTATTAATTCACCAGTTGGGCTTAATGCAATTGGTAGAATTCCTAGCCAAGTATTGCTTCAGTTAGAGAATCCAAAAGACTACACTGGCCACTGTTTTTGAAGAAGTGCAGCAACTCTGTTGGCTGATAAAGGTGGAGATCTGCTAACACTTAAAAATTTGGAGGATGGAAATCTTCAAGCGTGGCTGAAAGTTACGTTGATGACTCCATTCAAAGTAAAATTAGTATTGCCGATCGTTTAATGGAGCCAGCACCGGGACCATCTCATATAATTCATACTGTAAATGTGGCACAGTCGTTATCTGATTCTCACCCTCCAGGAACTTCTGGAATAACAATTTCAAATTGCACCAACTGTACGATAAATATATATAACAGTAACACTGTTTAAGTTGTTTGTTTAAGATACTGTATACATTAATTTAATTATAAGTGTCACTTACTTTATTTAAAGTCAAATAAAATATGTTTAATCTGTTTTGAAACAGAACAGACAGTCTCCTTCTCTGGCTCGATTTTGTTATTGAGGTTATATTTGCTCTGCGACTATTGGACATGGTCTACACAAAATTCACACAATTATGTCGAAACCACTTTACAGGTGCACCGATAACGATTTCCAAACGTCAAATTATCAGATCAATTTTCTTTCACAAGATGAAAAATAGTAAGGGAATACTACTACTACCTTTGACATTTACGTTAAGTTGGTTGCAAAATTGTGCGATCGTACAATAAAACAAAATTTGTTGTTGATGTTATCCTTTCAGTTACTTAATAAGAAACATATAAAACGACAAGCTATGTTAGCTAATACAATAAACGAATGAATTATAGACATCTTATTATAAAATAATCGCGGTAATATAAAACTTTTCTATTTTGAAAGGGTTGGCACCACTGTGTGTTTCCCGGTCGACTTTTTCTGCAGTGAGTATTTATAGTATATTACATACCGAGGCAGAAAGTTTTATATTCCCGTCGAGAGAATTATAGTTTACCGAGAGGCGCAGCCTCGAGGTAAACTATTTCTCGAGACTCGGGAATAGAACTTTGCCGAGGTTTGTATACTATTTTATTCACAATCATTAATTTTTTCAAAAATCTTAAAAAAATTAATTACTGTTACTTATCATAATGCCATGACTTGACATCAATTTTAAAAAAGCAGGCGATGGAAACAGCCATATTGTAATGCAATCAAATTTTATTTGTCGCGTTATTTTAATAATGTCTGAATCAAGCGAATTTATACATTGTACTCCTCCAGAATTACGCGAAGCGGCCGAAAGCGTGGAAAAAGCTTGCTTCCAGAAAAAGTAAGGAGAGATATGAATTAGTTTATCGTATGTTTAAAGATTGGTGCAAGAATAAAACAGTACATAACGTTTCGGAAAATGTCGTGCTAGCGTACTTTGGGGAGTTAGCTAAAGTTAAAAAACCTTCTACTTTATGGGCGACTTACTCTATGTTGCGAAAAACATTAAATATAAACGAAAATATTGATCTGTCGCGATTTTCAAAACTACAGGCGTATTTAAAAACAAAACGTTGGATACTTAGCTAAAAATCGAGCGTCTTCACAGCTACTGATATTAATACATTTTTAAATGACGCACCAAAAGAATTTCTTCCACAAAAGTAACTTTCATTTATTGAATGCAACTACATGCTAATATATAAATTTTAGGTTGCTCTAATAATTGGTGTATCTGGTGCTTGTCGCAGTGATGAGCTTTACAAAATGAAGGTTACAGACATCAGTTTCCTAGAAGATAAAGTTTGTATTACGATTCCGAATACTAAAACCTATCAACCTCGTTCATTTGTTCTTACCAATCCTCAATGGATTGCAATGTTAGTCGAATACATTGGTCTTCGAGAAAATGTTATAAATGAGAAGTTGTTTATGCAGCTGCGATTTGGCAAAATTACAAAACAACCATTTGGGCATAATTCTATTGGATCATTTCCTAAAAAAATTGCAGCTCACCTAAAATTAAATAATATAGAAGCATATACGGGGCATTGTTTTCGTAGAACGGCTGCTACACTACTTGCCGATAATGGTGGAGACGTGATACAATTAAAGAGGCTGGGAGGGTGGAAGTCTAGTGCGGTGGCTGAAAGCTATGTTGACAAATCGTTAGATGGACAAATTCAAGTAGCACAAATGTTATCTACGCAACGTACCTCAACTTGCACCAATCCCCCATTATCACAGCAGGAGACATATACAACAAATCTTTTCTCACTGTCACAACCGGGGCCTTCTACTTCATCCAGTGTTGATTCACAGTCGGCACACTTTAATATAACAAAGGAGGAAATGAAAGGATGTTTAAATGTGAACATAAACACTTACGGTAATTCTAATGTAACTATTAATTTTTCAAAATAAGATAATTTGTGTTTTATTATACCGCTTATCTTGCTCTATTTCCATTTGCGTTGTAATCGAGACTATGACTACCTCAACAATAAGATAGCCCTATAATCGAGGTTAGGTATACACTCCCTGGTGTAAACAAACCTTGCAATTTTATGGAAGTAAGTAATTAAAAGATTTATGTGCTTATTTATTTAAGCAAATGGTTCCATAATATCATTAGTAATTACGTCTTAATTTAAATTGCTGTGGTGTCAAAACAATGTGTATATTAGTTGTTTGTCGTGGTAAATCATGAGTTACTCTGTTGAAACTACGGATAGCAGTAGTTGAATGACCTTCTTGAACAGATCTATAATTAGTAGTAACTAATGCAAATTCACACATAAACCTTCAAACATCTCATCTCCACTAAGCTTATGTTATGGTCACTTTCATGATCGTATAACCGTCTCTTCATGCTTTTCCTTTTTCGTTCGTACCAATCTAAACTTGAAACAGAATATTGTTTGTCATATCACAAATACAGAGTTAGGATCCAACTATTATTTAACTTATCTGTAAGTTCATCGGATGTTCCTATGATCGTATAAACCAAATACTATATTTTCCATTCGGTGATCCTAATAATTAACTGATATAAAATGTTTAAAACATACAAAAGCATTCTTCTGCTTGCATTCATGAAAATTTTTTCCTTTAATGGCGTTTAGCTATTTCTCTCTCCGATCTGTGATGATGCAGTCAAATGGGGTTGATAATCGCTGATGTTTATAGTAAAATCACTGGAATGCGAAAACCGTACTTATACTTTTTCCTTAAAACTTTATACACAACTGAGTACTTCCACAATTAACAATATAACAAAACCAAGATATTTTAAATCGATTTCTAAAGCCATACGACGAACTTAAGGCGTATTTTATGGTTATGTTTTTAATTGTGTTTACATTTTTAGTATACTTCACAAGCGCTCGAGTGGCGTTTTAAAGAATTAGTAACCGGTCAGTAATAATTATTCCTGGCTAGCTGGTAAAAATTTTGAACACCAATTGTGTAATCGCCTATTTCCCAACTTTTCACATGCAGTGTAATTGGCATATTACAATATGATTGTGAATAAAAGTATTTGTGGTTTTGTGAAATCAGAAGGATTATTTGAATTTGATCATCAGAGGTTTAGAGAAAACATAAATTTGGATGTGTTCCATATTTTTGTTTGAAATTTTTGAACAGGGTTTGGAGTAAAGGAAAATGATGATTAGTTTTTTGCTGACATTAATTTAGAAAAGGAGTGCTTAGTTAAAATATCATTTTAATAGCAAACACGATTCTAAAAAGTTTGTGGTTTGAAGGAGTTGAAACGAATTAATTATTCTGTGGTGGTTAGTTTTCGATAAACGTCAAAGTTAAGTCTGTTACTTTCTTTTGTGATGTAGATATTGTGATAGAACCGACACGATGTCTAAAGATTATTTACTCTAATTGTGCTAAAACACGGTACAAACGAAAACAGATTCTTATAAAATAATATATCTAAGACAGATTAAATCAATTTCAAAAGCTTTGATGTCTGTTCCACGTCTTCTTCTATCCCATTTGTGAAAAAAAAAACATTGAAAATTGATAATCAAATAACTGTTAACCAACTAATAAAATACCATAACAGGGTTGTAGATGCTGATCAATAATTAACGCACTGTTTTAAACTCCTTGAAATTATGGTAATTTATTATAATAACACGCTCGACTACGTTTCATATAACACTCCGTAAACAAGCTTCATCAACATGCAAATTGAACTAATTAGTTCTAATACTACGATCTCGGCTGTAAATCATTTGTCTTTTTTGGGTCACGCTTAGAGAATGATAGAGACACCAAAAATAATTGATTCAAAGTGTATTATCGATAAGTATTTAAAAAAAAACTAAAAATTGTTGTGTGTAGACAGTTCTGTCTTTGGTGTAAAATTAAAAAACATTTCTTTTGATATATATTTGTAAAATCAGATCAAAAAGTTATAAGAGTGTAATGCAACCTTTTTTGCTTTGGTTTGCTCAATTGAAAAAGTTCCTTCCTAGGCTCCTTTAAAAATAAAAATTTGAAAAATTTAATTTGAGTGAAAAAATTTACATTTTTTGAGATACATGCTCGAAAGTGCTTTGCGTTTTAAACAATGTATTTAAACAATGTACTTTTATAAATATGTCAGGTAAGTAAAATGCAAGTTTTGCATTAACAATGTGCATTTGGAATTAGAAAACTTGGATCGAGAAAAATGCAGAAGAAAGTGTGAAGAAAATATCAAAAAGCGTAGTAGAAATGGGTGCATTCAGCCCGTTTGTATCCAAAACTTCGGCCGCAGATCGAACGAGGTAATTTCAAATATACTCAAACTAAACACGTCGCAGTGGATTAGGCTTCTCGGGAATACCAGTTAAAACAAAACTCGCCTGCAACTTTAGCTCAACGGTAGTGCGAACAAAAATTTGCTTTCCTGACATACTTAAAACATTTTTTACTTTTTAGCAGCATAAACTTCTTCGCAAAAAAATGGAGCAGTTTTTGGCCTATTTTTCTCACATTATTTTGAGCAATTTAAGTACGCTAAAGCAATTTTAAAAAAACTGCACTTTTGCGAAAATATATCTCGAAAAGTAAGCATCTGAGCAATTTGAGGAATAAAACTAAAATTGTTGCTGGCAAAAAACCTCGCAATTTGAGCGTTCTGGTTTTTCGTGTTTTTTTTGCACGGGAATGAGCGACGCCATAACTCAATAAATGTCGGTCTAGATACTTTGCGGAATAAAACTAAAAATGTTGGGCATTACAAACTGAACAGAATGGTTATGTTTAGAGACTCCTGGACATGTACATTTTTGTGAATGCAACCAAATTTATTTGTTTCTGATTAACACAGTTTAGAGCTTATACCTCGAAAAATATCAATTTTTTAAGTTGGTTGAAAGGTTTCAAATTTTGCGATAATGGGGTAGATTTCAAGATGTCAGAATCTCAAAAACTTATATTACTATTTAAAGACTCCCCTTACAAGCTCATATAGTTGTTTTTCCGTTTGCGTAATATTCGTGAAAATGTACGTACATTTTTTGACGCTGTCGATTTATTTATTTATTTATTCGTATGGTACATTATACAAATATTGTATTGTGATGTAAGTGTTATGTATGGTGCCCCAGAAGATTAGTATAAACTTGTATAGTGTAATGACGAAACCGTGTGCAATAGTGGATTGGTTCGTCTTGGTAAAGCATTTACTTCAAGGTTTAGAAAAACCACTAAAACCTAAACATGCCAACCCTTACCTACCCCTGTATTTACATGTAATAATATTAATTAAGTGTGTAAACATTATAAAAGGTAAAGAAGAACATACAATATAACAGCACAGCCATTGCACGACGACATATAATGGACCGGTCCAAGAAGACAAGATATTGCTGAACTTCAGATGTCCTTCAGATTCGTAAGCTATAATATTGCTTCATCCGTTAAATTGTGAATGTTTGAAACCTTCTTTTAAACTTTGTTAATTGACAATCCTCTACAATATGTGTAACAGTCTCTGGTTCGTTTCCACAGTCACAATTTGGATTAGAAATTGCACCCTATTTGAACAACATAGAGTTGCATTTTGAATGGCCTGTTCTTATGCGATTTACTTTTGACCAAGTTTTTCTTTTTTACGCTGTCGATAAATTAGTGGAAATGAATGTCGAAATTAACTTTTCCGCTGATCGTTCAGAAATTGTGACATTTCTGACAGAATTTTGAGCGGAAAAGATCAAGATTCCTCGTTATGTAGTCGTTGCTGGGCAACAAATGATTACTGTAAGGAAATATTATTTTTAGCCATCAGAATTGTAAAGCACATTTTTCAGTTGTTCATACTGTCTTGAAACTTGATTTTTACACACAATGCGGTAAAGTACGGCTAGTATGCGATAAAATACGGCTACTATGCGGTAAAGTATTGCTACTATGCGGTAAAGTAGTGGCTGATTTATCTGCTATTTGGGAACGTTTTAAAAATAAAAGTATAAAATCCGATAAATTGATTTTAAAAAACTTACTTTACACCATACTTGACACGATAAAGTACAGAATAAGGGCGCAATTAATTTTTTTAGTGATGAAAATATTGATGGCGCCATCTATACGTCAGTTATACAAATTAACTGACACATATTAGGTAGTGTATGTCAAAATGTTTGAACAGCCGGCCTGGCTTAAAATCAGTAGAAATAATTTTGTTCTTTTTTTACTTTTTGATGATGATCGTCGGCCAAAAAATATTATACAAATTTTGTGTGTAAAGTGAGTTTACGGCGCTGTCGCGAAGTAAAATCCTACTTTTCACACTCTAATGTAAATAACTATTTCGTACTGTAAGGAAGGTATTTTCTTACAGTTATTAACACATTGAAGAAATAATAAAACACATGTAAATTTAATTATTTTAGTATATTTTTAGTAATATTACAATTATTACAAGTCTTGAATATTGCAAAAATATTGGTATCAACATTGATATTGGAATTATTAACATCAACATTTGAACTAGTAGAGTTACTCTGTTATTGCACAGTAAAGATTTTATTCGACGTTTTCACCTTTTTTATTAAGAGATTCCTCAATGTATCCCTCTGCGACATTGGTAAAACTCTATCCCCATATCACTTCAAACTGGTAATGTCTGCACTAGAATCAACTAAAATCGTCGCAGAGAAGAGACGGAAGCAATGGCCGGTGTATTCTGCCAGATTGCCTGTTTAAATAAGCAGCCACTACTTAAGGCAATTTTCTAAATTGATGAATTCCCACTACCTGTCGACAACTCTTTTCTTTCATATATTTGAAGAAAAATCGATCAATGTTCATGTTCTCCGTTCGTAAAGCAACATACTTGCGGTAAAGATTTAAGTACATTTCATTAACAACAAATGTCCGTGGTTTTTTGGTTTTAGAATTAGGTATATTTACTAAGAACTTGAATTGTAGGTCTTATATATATGGTATCATCTTACTTAATTAGTCTATTCTACAGGCATCTGAAATGCCAAATATTAAAACAACCTAAAAAATAAACCGGTGTGTGCTATCCGAATGAACATTCAATTTTGTAACTTACTTTAATCATTAGATATTCCTTATCTAAAGCGTCTAAAATAAACTTATTAATTTCAGATTTACCTAAAGTCTTGAACTTCTTATGTCTGTTCCTTTGTTTGGTGAATTGGTGAACATGTAAAAATCTATGGTAAACATAACAAATAAACGGGTTGGGATTTATACTGTACAAAATGTAACTTAAAACCCAATTGCAACCCATAACAATAATCAAAAAGAAATTATGCTGTGTCATCAACGATTAAGTTATTTAAATTTAAATAATCTAAAAAACAATACAACATGATTCCTCAGGTGAAAATTTTCGGAGGTAAAATACCCCTCCGTTCGGATCTCCGGGGTAGGGGTACCAGGGGGGCTTCACCATCGACATTTGCTATCTCATTTAAAAAAATGTTCGGACTGACATCGAACATAAACTTAGTCCACCACCATCTTTAGTCCTTTCAGCCCTACAGATTGGCTGTTTCCGGGGTATGAGTTTATCTTCTCATTTCGTCTTCATGGTGGAGTATGCGCACATGTGCGCGATAACCTAGCATGCGCACGACTTACTGATCTAGAGGACGGACGACATGACCTTCTTTGACTCAAAGTAAACATAAAGGCTTCAATAAAATGTATCTGCTGTATTTATGGCTCCCCTTCTAATAAGTCATTTAACAAGCTGTTTAATTTTATCTCAATCAAAATGGACAGCTTGATTTTAAAATTTCCTTCCTCTGAAGTAATCGTCCTTGGCGATTTTAACGTTCATAACGAGGACTGGTTGGAATCTACAAAAACTGATCCGGAGGGTAGAGCAGCAGCAAAATTTGCTATAAGTCAATTTCTAACAAATCTTGTCAACGAGCCGACCCACACTCCACGAAATACGGACCAAATAAAAAAATGTTGAGCAAAACCATGGAAAAATGTATTAACAATCAACTGCTGAAATACCTGGAGAACAACAA
Source organism: Abscondita cerata (assembly GCA_030710515.1). Lineage (NCBI taxonomy): Eukaryota > Metazoa > Arthropoda > Insecta > Coleoptera > Lampyridae > Abscondita > Abscondita cerata. Next base: position 186,317 of record JALBCR010000740.1, on the reverse strand, counting down.
ACTAATACATGATAGGCAGTACGGTTTTCGCCAAGGTAGATCTACTGCTGATCTGCTTATCTATGTCACTCATGGCTGGAGTTCCTCCATTGAATTCCATGGTAAATCTAAAATAGTTGCTCTTATATTTCCAAAGCCTTTGATCAGGTATGGCATACAGCACTACTCAACAAATTGCCCTGTTATGGCCTACCTCCTAAGCTTTGTTTATAAACGGCGAATTTTCTCTCTACTCGCGGTATTACTGTAGCTGTCGATGGTTACTCCTCCGAATTCTATAATATCAACGCCGGTGTTCCGCAAGGTTCTGTGCTGGTTCCGACCCTGTTTCTTCTCTATATCAACGATCTTCTTTCTTCCACTGAGATCTCATTCACAGCTATGCTGACGACAGTACTCTTCATTCCAGCATCAGTTTTTTTAAAACAATTTCCGCATCCAGTTTGGATGAGCAACGTCGTACAGCATCGGTATCCCTCTCAAACGATCAAAAAAAAAAAAAAATTACAGAATGGAAAAGCAAAAATCTTGTTGTATTTAACACTACCAAAACACAAACCTGTCAGCTTTCTCTCAAACAGTCTCTAAATCCACATTCTATTCAAATGAATGGTCAAAACCTCGAACAGAAGGATCCTTTAAGTTGATTGGGGTCGAAATCGAGCAAGACCTTCGATGGAAGAAGAACATTTTATCTTTGGCATCGGCTGCAGCCAAGAAACTGGGTTTTCTTTTTTGGGCAAGGAACATTTTTCCTTCAGCCAATCTGTATACGTTGTACACATCACAAATTACACCTAGTCGTGAGTACTGCTCTCATATCTGGGGATCTGCTGGTCCCACAACTCTTCGCATTTTTGATTCTATCCAGAGGAGGGCTGTCCGCCTTATTGATGATCCAACACTTGCTGCAAGGCTGCCTTCTCTTGAACACCGTAGGATGGTGGGTGATCTTTGTTTGTTTCACCGGTACTACAATGGTATGTACTCTTCTGAGTTGAGCTCTATAATTCCACCGCCTACAAGACCCAATCGGGAAACCCGATCTTTGATGCTTATGCACTTATTTACAGTTCAGCTCCGAACTTCCAGAACTGCTCACTACGACCGTACTTTCATTCCTAGGGTATCTCGACTATGGAATCTCCTACCATCTCACGTATTCCCCGTATCCCCAAATCTCCATTCCTTTAAGTCCCGAATTAACAAAATTGCAACTTTCCTCTCTCTCCCCTTTATATGGCAACCACGGTACCTAGTACTTAGGCCTTGAGCCTTTGTGGATTGTCCAACATAGAAAAAAAAGGAAGTTAATATAAATCTTGAAGATAAGTAAGTGTTTATTTCGGAAGTGCTGATGCCAAAAGCATTAAAATCAGCAGGATCTAAAAAATGGTATAAAGCTATGGCAGACCAAATTTCTTCAATAGGTATTACAAAATAATACTTAGGTGATAGTGGACCTACCAACAAATGAAGAAATCATTAGTAGCAAAATTATATTTAAATCAAATATAAGAGTTATAGAAAGTTTGATAGAAGAAAAGTACGACTTGTCGCAGATGATTTCAGTCAAGAACCTGTAATACACTTCAATCAAGTATTTCTTCCATTTGCGAGTATAATTATTTTCAGCAATAGGAGCACATTATAGAATGAAGATACACCAATTTGACTTAACGTGTGCATATCTGAATGGCATACTTCAAAAAGACAGTTACCAGACATTTTAAAAACTATTGTGCATAGAGAAGAATTGGATCTCAGTAAGATAGCATTAATAATTCTGTACAGTTTAAAAGCGAAAACAAGGTATGCCTGGTGAGGAAATTGTTATACGGTTTACTATAAGCTGGAAGAAAGTAGTGTACCAAATCACAACCGTGTCTTTACCGTATTGGTGCAAGGAGATATAATCTTAATTATTATTTATGTAGACAATATTTTAATTGCTTCTAAAAATATGAAATCTCAAAGAAAACTTATTTCAAAAATTTAAAATTAAAGATCTTGGAAATATTGTAAACTGTCTAGGAACTGAATTTAGTAAAACCAAGATAACTTTTTATCAAAGAAGTTACATTTCACAAATATTTGATAGACTTGGAATATCTGTCACCACTGCACTTGGTCCAAATGTGAAGTTAATAAAACTAACAGAACCCGTTTCAAAGGAAGAACAAAAATTATTTTATACAGAAGTAATAGAAGCATTAATGTATTTCTCCAGCACAACCAAACCAGATGTTTTACCGTCAGTTTTCTTAACCAGTTTATTAAATGTTACGTGAACAACATTGGACAGCAGTAATCAAACGAATATTACGTTACCTAAAAAGAAGCAAAGACTTAGGGTTAGTGTAATCACCAAATATGTGGAACTAACAGAAATTGCCGCCAGGAAGCATTTTATCTTCAAACTTTTTAACCGAGCTAGAACTAAAATATGCTTATATGCTTATTAATTTTTAACAATAATATGAGTGCTTTACAACTACCGAAAGAACGTAAAAAGTAAGCACATGGATATTAAGTACCACTTTACACGTCAGACTCTAAAAGAAAAAAAATTTACACACCAACAGAAGAAATGCCGTCAGTTGTACTTAGAAAGGCTTTATCCAAGAGGAAACATGAACAATTTATTTTATAAATGGATCTTGTTAATTATTTTAAGTCAAACCCGGTGATTAGTAAGGGGGAGTGTTAGCGAATATGCTACAACACTGAAGGCCTATTAGAATAAGATCAAGTTGGTTGTTATCTCTGAACAACAAAATAATCGTTATATTGTTATGATTTCTACTCATATGATTACATAGACTTTCAGTAAAAATAAAAGTATTCGAATTAACTCCAGTTTAATTCATTAATATATTTTCCTTTTTCTTATTAGACCTTCTTAAGAAGTTGACTATGGAATGGATCAAAGAGACACTATGTTCCTTATTAAACCGACGTTTCAAAAAATAAGTCTTTTATTTATTTATTTATTGAGATTACTGCCCAACAGTCTAAGCCAATTACAGGACATTTACAAAACAAAATACATTCTAGAAAACCATACAGTTAAACCAAAAATTTTACACAAAACAATTTAAATACTTACATACTTCATTTTTGAATATTGACTTTCATTGTAAAAAATATCCACCACAAGACACATTCGGTTATAATTACTACATATAATTACTAAAGGTGATTTATACAACATGTTACTTTTTGCTATTGGTATGTGATTAGTTGTAATACGTCTTAAAGGTCTTGTTGGTACCCTAAAATGTAATTTTTCTAACAAACACTGATCGTCAATAACACTATGAGTAAGTTTATGAAGAAACACTAAACGACAAATCTTTCTTCTATAATCTAGTGTTGTCATATTAAATTCTTTTAGTAACATAAAGTTGGGATACCCTCTGTTTGGGTAATGACCATATTTTTTCATCCATAGAAATTTTAAAAATCATCTCTGAACCTTTTCCAGCAGTTATTTATGATAATGGTACACGAGATTTCACATAATTAAACAATATTCTAGTTTAGATCTAACTAGTGTAAAATATAGTTTTTTAAATTATTAATGACTCTTAACTCGGCACAATTGCGAATTACAAAACCTACCAATTTATTCGCGGATGAGAAAATATGTGCAATATGTTGAGGAAAGCTTAGGAAAGTTACACCCAGGTCTTTAACACAGGATTGTTGCAATAGTACTTCAGACTTTATTTTTTATTTATGCAAGACAGGATTTGAAATTTGCGTATACGTAACTACATGGGATTTTGCAAAGCATTTAAAAAATAAGTTTGTATCAATAAACTGCGCACCTATTCTTTAAATACCTTGAGATAGACTGGTTGAAACGTCGGTTCAATAAAGCACATGATGTCTCTTTGATTTATTTTACAGTCAACTTCTTAAGAAAGTCCAATAAAAAAATTTAAAAATGTATTAGTTAATATAAACAAAAAGGATTTAAAAATATACAGAATACGTGAACTTCTTCAGAGCGCCTTAAATTTATAGAGTGGAGTCACTAATGATTAAAAACACACAGCAACATATAATTACAATTAACATATAAACGTTAATAATTAAAAATGTTAAATATATAAATAATGACACACAGTTTTCCAATTGACGAACAAACGAGTAATATAAATTTAAGCCGCTCTGAAGAAGCTTACGCATTGTGAGGGAAACGTAAGCGAATTGAATACTTGAAGAATGTGTTTTTATCCTCACCTTCACTAAAGCAATTAACATCGCCGTTAACCTAATAAACAAAAAGGAGATCTCTGATAATAAGTACCATTTACGAAAAGCTCTGCAACTACCTTATTAATAATAAATATTGAATGCAACAAAGTTAAAATTGCTTTATGACAGATTAAAATGATATTGTTTAAGAATGTGAAATAAGTTATTTGTTTTCAATATAAAAAAATTGATTTATAAACTATTGTTTAACCTTCGGTTGTCTTTTAAGATTCAGTACAGCTCCGAGACGAAGAGAAAAGTGCAAATACAAACTCGATGTTGCTAAAGAAATGTGAATCTTTTATACAACTTTTTTGGCAATAAATTTTATAGGACAACAAAATTTGTTATCTCTAAAAGCTCCGCCAAAATATTTGAAAGTTTTTGATTAGTTTAACAATATTTGCAGGCGGCTTAAAGACAAAGTAAAATTAATTTTTTTGTACAAATGCAGATAAATCTTAAGCTCAAGCTTTGTGTTATATAAAATTCCTTTTCAAATTTTAAACGCGTATTTAAAAAAAAAAGTTTAAACTTTAATCATTTGCAATTGTTGAAATGAACTTTAGGGTGAATTCCATTGTGACTATGAAACATTTTTGATATTTCCGCCGGAAAATTTCAATTGAATTAGTTGATTTACTGAATAAAATTAAAATAATATTGTTGAAGTGTGCTTAAAAATTCATTTCTTTCAAATTGAAGTGTTATTTTATCAATGATTTGCAAGAACTCTTTTACATAATACATTTTAAATTTTATTCTGCTGACGAATGCGACAGTACATTTATTTGAAGCTTTATGACTGTTTCCTGTTATTCAACGAAGTTAAGGAAGAATCAAGATGTACAAAAAAATTCTTAATGTAAAAGCTTCAAAAATTCTGGGCAAATAAATAATAAAGAAACGTTAGAATATCGAACTTTTATGATGTAGATGTTTACGGTCTGGAGTGTTTTCTTAATACTTAAAACCTTTTTGTAATGGCAATTACATGTCGTACAATAACAAATTGATTTGGATTAGTTGAACTGAAGTCTATATTGTAAATGTAGCTTTCAAGTGCAAACAACCAAATTCAAACAAAAACACAACTATCCATTTAGAATATCACCAGATATCTGAATTGTCATCCAAACAATTTAGTTTTTTAGTAAAATATTTTAGAAAAAATTTGTTTAGAAGTCGCAATGTAAGTGCTTTAGAAATTTTTGTATCTGTATAATACCAAAAACGCGCAGATGTAGAACGCAGAATCCGATTTTCCAGGCAGAAGCTGAATCATCTCCCCGGAGTTTTCTCCGAGTGCGCAGTGCGTGCGGTTTTGCTTTATATCGAAATATTGGTGCTATCCTAGATAAGTTTCTTTAATTAACACGCGAATGAGTGAATCAACTAATATTAATTACGCAGACTTAAGTAAGGTAAGTTTTAATCATTTTTTTTTTTCAAAAATTGTTTTTCAACGTAACGCATCGTCACTTTTGAAAGAAAAAAGCGACAACGTGGTTTGTTTGGAATTAAGGCAGTAATTATCTTTATAAGTTACGTAACATTTGTTTGCATTATGTAACACTCATCAATATAGTTGGTAGTGGACTGTGTAATTAAAGTGCAATACATCAAAGTGTAAAGTTCTATACTGAAAGTCTTTTTATGGTGCACATGAAAAGTTTCAATTTTGACACTAACAAAAAACAATTTAAAAGAGGAAAGTAATGAAATGTTTTTCTTGATTTCCTTGAATCAGAACCATACAAATTGCTATCGTCAGAGTAAATAAGTGTTGTTGCTTTGTCAAGATTAATTAGCAGTAGACTAAGAAAACTAATTAAAAAAATTTTATATGTTCTATAGTGCACAGTAAACATCACAACCGAGTATAAAAGAAAACTGACGAATTCGGTAGTTTACTACCAATAAAACTTTTCTAATGGCCACGTTTAATGTATAGATTAAAAAAACCACCCGCACTAAATAAACTCATCTAATATTGTTAAAATTTGACGCACGAGATTAAAGATTTAATTCAATGTGCGAGAAATTTTCAGATTTAACTAAAAGAAGTAAACAAGATTTAGGGTTATAACCCATAAAATTGAGTTTTCTATCGCATAAAATGATATTGACGTATTGGTTTTTTTAAAAAATTCATGATTGTTTTAAACATTTTTGAATAATAATTGATATGTTATTAGAGCGAACAAAAACTTTATATGATTGTAATTAAAATTCTGTGGTTATAAGGAAGATAATAAAATAATTTAAGTGTGATGGTTTTTAGAAATACGGCTTCTGTTGTGGTTAACTAAAAGTTTGGATAGAGTTTTACAACATTCATTTAATTTTTAATCTTAAAAACTTGATAACATTTTATTTGGGTCGATGATAAAACGATTATGTCTGCATTTGTATTACTGCTAATAAATCAAAACTTATTTTGAAAGATTTTTAGGAGGTATACATCATCTAAATTATAAAATCTTTTTAGATTTTAGATTTATAAAATTTAGCCGACGGCGATTTTGTAGATCGATAAAAGAAGGGAAAATGTTGGTTGTGCTGAAACCAAGTTCTACTTTACTCTATAGTGAATGTCGATGACGATGTTATGGATTCAAAATTATCTTGTCATTAATTGATTTTTTGGTTCTACAAAATTATAAACTATTAAAGACCATCTCTCATATTTTTAATATCAAACAAAATTTGGTAGGTACAACAAATTATAAAAAAAAAACATACATTCCAGTACACAAAACTAAACGATCGTCATTAGTACTCTACATGCCTCTAAAAAATAAAGCATTAACATCGAACTTTGCAATGGAAAATACATACTTAGTCATCCAAACAACTAACAGAAAAGGTTTAAATAAATTACACGTTTTTGAAGAATTTCGTGAAAAAAACCATTTGGGTTGTGGCGAATGAGACCTGATGACTAACAATCAGCAAAGTAATAATACATTTAGTCTTAACTTGATAGGTGTAAAAATGTAGATCATATTAGCGTTACAATACGGTTTGGTGTTCTCTGTCAACGATACAAAGTATGTGAAATGTAATAGCAACACGTTTGAGGAAACTGAACCAACCACCCTAAACCAATAAAGAGACAACTGGACTAACCGAAAGTTATTGTGCAACAAGTGATTACAGCAGTCGACTACGTCTCTTGCCGCAATTTTTCTCGTTTTTTTAAGCACAAAACATAATAGCATAAATACAAACAAAAAAGTAGCAAAAATGGTTTTATGACTACTTTAGAAAACCATCAAGGCTGGAAAATAAAAAATTACTGTTTTCCAAATCAAAAATTGTCAGAATACCATTCCAAACACTAGAAGTACTACAATTAGCCAACCAGCAAAGACTGTTAACAAGCGTAATACGCGACAATAAATCTCAGAAATTAGTCAACTAAGTAATAGTAACACAAAATTCAATTAAACAAAATTCTGACAACTCTGTACGTCAGTAATGTTTTAACTAGTGAGGAAGAAAAAAGATAGCAAATAAAACTATAATTTGTTAGTTAGAAGTAAAAACAAAATGGTAGAAAAAATTGAAAAAAAGAGAAGGGACAACAAATGAAGGTGACACAACAGTTACTATTTCACAACCTTAAAAATAACCAACCAACCAGCCACTCACACAAAATGACTAAATCAGCAAAAATGCGTTTGAAAAATCTCGCACATACAATACCCTCATACGCGGCTAGCAGTGACCGAAAGCATAAACACCTTTAAAAAGCATAATAAACAAAAATGCCTTCTGGGATGGAACCGTGTTAAAATAGTAACCGTAGTGTTCCTACTATAGTAAGAGGCTTTATCAGGTCAAAAAAATTGAAATAAACAAACGAAAGTTTAAGGTAGAGAACTTGTCAACCAAGCCAGATTCTAGTTGATACGGAAATTTAGTTAACTTATTATTTTCTTCCATAAACATAAATAAAAATACAAATTTTAAGCCAAGAATTATACAAAGGGAAGTACAGACAAGAAAATAGTTAAAAACAATTTTTTTTTATAAGATTCAAGTGTTTATAGTGGAAGATTAAATTAGTTTCTCAGAAATTATCTAATTCAGTTGGAATGTCATGGATACAAATTATTTTTAATAAGAAATACTATTGATTCTCTGAAGGTAGAAATTCAATTATTTTAGCCCACTAGAACACTTGGTTACAATAATGTTGCTTGTTGAGGTAGGATATTAAATGTACACTACCTTAGTTAGGTATAAGGGTATTATTACTAATTATGGTTGACATTTTAAATGTTGACGTAATAGTTGTACTAAAAATCTCCAAAATCAAAATCATTTCAAAAGTAAAACTTTAGCGGTAGATTAAATATAAAGTCCAAGTGCAGACATTTTTGTACAAGTATAAATTATCTTCAAATAACCATGAACCAAACTGTTTACTTTGTAGTATTCCAAACCAATTCGTATTCGGGATGCCAAACCATTAAATAGAATATTCTGAACAAGATCTAGGAAGACAATATGACGAAGTTCAAAAGAAGAAAATGAGAAAAAAACAACTACAAGAAAAAAATTAGCACACCATTTCTTTTTAAGGTTTTCTCCGTAAAAATTAGAAAATAGTCTCTACTTGAATAAAACTTAACGCTTTTAATAAAAGATCACGACCTAAACGGTTTCTATGTACTTTACCAACAGATATCGAAAGTAACAAAACAACTGCGTCAGCTATTCTGACGAGATATTTATTTACTAAGAGAAGTCAGTGGCGTAACGTTTGACGTACATAATTTATACAATAAGTTTTTTTTATTAGAATATACAGTGTAAATTTACAAACTGCTCAGTAGCAGCTATAAAGTAAATAGGATGAAAGCAATACTTTCAGAGGAGAAGCTATCCAGTGACAGCACTCCAGTGAGTACAAGATGTAGGGAAAATCAATTAATTATTTTTATCATTAACAGTTATTATCTGTTGGCCATCGTCGTGTCAGCCGCCTTCTGACCTCTGCTCTGAATTTCGTCTGCTACGAGTAGGATGCCTGAGTCATCATAAAAAGTTTTGTTGCTGACATACCATGAAGCGTTGAATATTATTTATTCTGAGGATCTTCGACTAAACTCTTTGTAAGATCTTGGTATTTGAAGACTTTACGCATCCCCAAAGCTGAACGCCATACGTCCAGATTGGCTTTAGTATGCATTACATACATATGTCAAGATTATTCGAAACCACATTTTAAAAATATTTTGGATTGTACAGGGTGCTCTAGAAACACGTACCATATCAAAGTTGGGTTATTTTAAATAGATTACCCTGTATTTTTCTATTTTTTGAATTGTACGATAAAAAAAAATAATGTATGTTCTTTAACATGTCCCTATACCTACTTACTTCCGTTTCTGAGATAAATCGGTTTTACCTGATTTCCAGACCCTCCAAAAAAATGGAATAACTTCAAAATAAATACGAACAAACAACTTTGGTTTACACTATCTTACTAAGAGCCTTCAACATCTCTTTTGCAATATTTACTATTATGTTGATGTACAGGGTGTTTTTAATACTACCGCATTACACTAACGAATTTAAACTTAAATAACTTGCTTAACTTAAATAGAACACCCTCAATTTCTGTAGCTTGTTGAAGCTGGAACTAATTACTTTTAGTCAATATTAGGGTTACCAACCCCTAACTATGATAGTTTTAAGATATTTTTAAAATTTGATAGTTTAACAATTTACGATGTACTGGAGTCTAAGTTACCTGTGAAATATCCTAATATGGACATTATCTTGCAACTTTCAGTTTTAAATATTTACCTTAAAAATATTTATTTTTTCAGAAAAATAAACAGAAATGATGTGCTTATGACTAGTATCCCGGGCTCTAGAGTCAGTCGAATTACGCACACCGGTCACAATTTACTGATGTTTAACAACAGCAACCGTTATTTGGTACATCAAAATCAATCATACTGTAAACATCGACAAACTTTAACCTGTTAACTAAGAATGTAATACAAATCGCTCTAATAGTAGTACGATAATTTCGAAAACCATTATTTTTGGAATTTTTTTAACAAAGTTACCAATGTTTACAGTGTCATCGATTTTTGCTGAAACTAATAACGGTTGCTGTTGTTTGTGACAGGTGGGCGTGATTCGACTGACTCTTCTGTTATTTAGATTCTAAAAAAAATTTTTTTAAGGTTAATATTTAAAGCTGGATTGGCCTATACATAAAAAAATGTTTGCAAGATAATGTTTATTTTACTGATATCTCACAGGTAACTTAAGTTCCAGTAAATTGCAAATTGTTAAACTAGCAAATTTTAAAATATCTCGAAAACTATCAGAGTTAGGAGTTGGTAACCCTAATACCAATTGAAAGGTAATTAGTTCCTAATTCTAACAGGCTACAGAAATACAGAGTGTTCCATTTAAGTTAAGCAAGTTATTTAAGTTTTAAGTCGTTAGTGTTATGCGGTAGTATTTAAAACACTCTGTACATCATAACATAATAGTAAATATTGCAAAAGAGATGTTGAAGGCTCTTAGTAAGGTGCTGTAAACCAAAGTTGCTTGTTCTTATTTATCTTGAAGTTATTGAATTTTTTTGGAGGGTTTGTAAATCAAGTAAAATCGATTTATCTCAGAAACGGATGTAAGTTGGTATAGGAATATGTTAAAGAACATACATTATTTTTTATTCTACAATTCAAAAATAGAAAAAAAACAGAGTGTTCCATTTAAAATAACCCAACTTTGATATAGTACGTGTTTCTGGAGCACCCTGTACAATGGAAAATATTTTTAAAATGTGGTTTCAAATAATCTCGATATATGTATGCTTTAAAATTTCTTACATTATTTGTCGTTTTAGTGGTACAGAATAATTCGTTGATAGTGCCCCACCCTGTATATGATTTCCACGTAAGTTTTTTATCTAATATGAGACTCAAGTATTTAACTTGATCGACAATCCGTAGTTAAATCCAATTAAGCGAAACAGGTAGGCAGCTTGTGCGTTTGTTTGTAAAAGTAATTTGGACTGATTTGGTTTGAGTAACTTGGACGCGCCAAATTTGGAACCAATCTTGAAGAAGAGTAATGTGGATTTGTAGTTTCTCGTTGGCAAGTTGGGGGTCGTTATCAACAGCGATGATTGCTGTGTCATCAGCAAATGTGGCGACGGAGGTAGTAGGTGTGAATGGAATATCTGCGGTAAAGAAGAGATATAGGAGCGGTCCGATGACGCTTCCCTGAGATACACCTGCATTGATTGGATGGTACAAGGATGTTGCGAGGTTATATTTGGTTTGAAAATATCGATCATTTAGGTATGATTTGAGTCAAAGGTAATAGGAAGTAGAAAAGTTGAGTTTCAGTTTATACAGGAGAACGTCATGTCAAACTCGATCGAACGGTTGTTGTATATCCAGAAAAGCAGTCGTACAAAGTTGATTATCTTCTAAACTTGCTTGGATGATGTTTACCAGTCTATGACTCTGTTAAATGGTGGAATGGTACTCGCGAAAACCAAATTGGTGTAAAGGTATTACATTCATTAAGTTGACATATTCATTAAGTCTTTTCAGTAATAAACGTTAAAATATTTTAGACTCGACTTATAGGTTTATAAGACGTAACGTTATCTGAAGGTTTAATTTTTTGCATGTATTGTCTAGATTGACTAAAATGTCAAAGTAAGCTAATCAAATAAGACGTATTACATATATTTCCATTCAACTTATTCAATAAACCTGAAAATACAAGCTCATATAGTGTAACTTTCAGGTACTTTCATAATTTTCTTCAATTAATTTTAAATGAAAGAGTCCTAGCCCAAATTTAAAATATATTAAAAAAATTAAGTAGGACTCAATTTTAGAGATTCGAAATAATTCTCAGTTCACTTATTCATACACGAAACCGTGTTAGTTATGCCACTGACACATAATGTTTAAACAACTAAAAATAATTTTTAAGTTTGGAAGATATTTAAGCATACAAATGTAAACGTTTGTTAGGTGACGTTGCTTCAAGTATTAACTCAAATCCGCCCCAAAGTTTGTATTTATCTGTGTCTAATGAAAAGTAAAATTAGTTTAATATTGCCAGAAGAGGCATAATTTAAACTTCCTCCAGTAACGTTCAAATTAGAACTTATTTTCAAAATTCAAAGCGCTTTATGCCCCTTTTTTAATTTTTATCCCATTTTTAATCAATAAACAAAAAATAAAAATAACACCTTCTGCAACTTGCAACTTGAGTTTCAAACTTAACGTAAGATGGTAAAACAAGAACGTATACGGGTAACTGAATTATAAATGCACTTGAAATGACATGTAAAAAATGTATTCTTACTAAAATAAATCATTGAGACATCAATTACTGAACAAACTATTAAATCACAAAAAAAACATATACTTAACCACCGAGGAGAAGGAGGTGATAACATTTGAGCAATTTAGTTTCAGAAGAAGTGATCACCAACATCGTATTATGTGCTTAGCCTGTATTCACTATTACCGAAACCACGTTCACGTTCTGTTCATCGGTTGTACAGTTACATAAAGCTTATATTCATTCTGAGCAAATATTGGTTACCAAAAGAAAAATCTGGAGTTTATGAATCAAATCCTGTTGGGCAGAGGCACCACTATACCAATGAAAAAAACAAATAAAACTATAGAGTTTGATAAAATCGACATCCAGAGTTTCTAACTATTATTTTTGTTTTTCAACGATATTTGTTTTTATTAATCTAAAATTGTTTAGAAAAATAATTGAACCATAAACTAAATAAATAATAATCTTTACATATTTCACTGGGAATATCTTGATTATTAACTAAACGAACAACAATAAAAAATCTCAACAACAATATTCGTTATTCAATATCTTGTCGACAATTTTATTAAAAACATTTTGAATTATGCAATTTTCAAGAGCTTAATAATGCTCGAATTTATACTTTTTGTGATAATGTATACATTCGAAAGAGCTTGAAAAGATTCGACTCCTTTGAAGTAATTCGCGCATTCAATTGTTAAGATTTCAATCTTGATTATGTATAGAAATAGACGTTTTTTTTATTTAAATTTTAGATTTAAAAAAAAGGAAAACAACTGACAAAAACCGTTTTTGTAATTTTCGCTTTAAAATTTCACGCTTTAGGGAACGTAATGGAAATATACCTCGCGAGTTTGACATTTCTTAAAAGAAACACGTAAATTGTGGAACGTGATATTTTTCTTCTTTAATCGCAACTTTTTTTATAGTGAAATAAAATTAAGCAATGTTTGATTTAAAAATGTAGAAAGTAAAAAACAGTTTGAGCTTTTTGTTATGTATTTCTAGATATTTACGTAAAATAATAATATTTTTCCCAAATTGATTTATAAAATAAACATAACATATGTGTTCTTAGACTCTTGTCTAAGACAAATGTAAATAACATTATAATTTATTAATTGTATGCGATTACGCAGAAAAGTGGTGTTTGTAACATGAGTTTAAGGCGAGTGTAATCATCTACGCGATCTTGGACTTCATGTATCAAAGAATCACTTGTAAAACATTTTGACACAATCCGTTCTTAAATCACAAACAAAAATTCTTTCATCTTGTGTGAAGAAAGTTAGAGCTTCTAAGATAACTTATAATTTCTGCTTGGTATGGGAATCAATTAATCCGTCAAATAAACACGTTTGTTTGTGATTTTGGCACAAAATCATAGGCACCCGTACTTTGGATAATCATTGCACAGCCCTTTTAGGTTAATAATGACTGTGTTTTATTGATCCAAAATCGTTTTCAGATTTTTTTAGTGCTCGACTTTCACTTGGAATAACAGTTAAGCATTCGCCGAAAATTTTGTCTAATTTTCATAAAGACACAAGTCGAAATTTAAAAAACGCGACATTGTGTTTTAGATTGTATTTGTCCTTGCATTGTCTGTTAAGTTTCTTTTCTATATCCTGACCGTCACTTTCACCAAAAAAGAGGTAAGTGGAATATAATGAAGCAAACGGGGAAAAATTACATAGGCGTGTAGGGGGTGTTTGCTGAATATAAATCTTGAGTTTCTGAGATCTCGACCTTTCTAGAACCCCTCCATAATCGCAAAAAGGGTTAAATTTCTTTGATCGGCTACAACTCGTGATCCCGTGCTCTTAAAACCGCGCTACAATTTTAGTCCTCTCGGCCAAACCCGAAAAGTCGAAATTTTTCGATTTATAAAGTCAAAAATAGATTTTTCAGAAACAAAATAATTTGTTTGGATTGGCGAAAATCCACAAGTCCAGAAGTCTCTGAAGGAACAATTTCTGTCCTATTCCGCAAATTGCTCCAATCGAAACTTATAGAGGTATGAACTATAAACTGCTTAATTTTCTCAAAGTGACGTTTTTCGCAAACAAAATGCGATCACCGGTTTAAAAAAAAATTTGTCAATATAGAAAAAGTGCTTCAAGTTTTAAACAATTCATTTTACGTTCAAAGTGCTGCAGAAAACTAAAAACATATATCAAGCTAAAGCTTTGGGCTAAATCTACCCATTCTTAATACGCCTTTTTTTCTGTTTTTTTCCCTTTGCTCTCTACACTTTCCTGAGTCAAAGTTATTTCACTTCTCTTTGAAACAATTTGCTCGCTTTTAACATTAAAATACGTGTCAGCGGTTTCTAAAATTCGCTTTGTTGCTACAGTTTCCGTCACAAGTGTGTAGTGCATGCAACGCTGATGTGACTTGTAAGAACGACGAAAACTAATTTTTCGGCCCAAAATGTACCTTTCCGGTGCGAAGTACAAAGTCGCGACTTGAAGAATAATGCATTCTTATCCTAATCTTTTATTTTGAGATAAGGGATTAACAAAAAACTCATTGGGTCCCATCGGAATGCAAGTTCTGCCCTTAAAATAACATCATGTCGCTTCCGTAGTCAAAAGTTTACTTACCTGACATATTTACATTTCTGCAGCACATTGCACACAAAAGTGTATCACTTAAGTGCAGTGTTTAAAATTCGGACATTTTTTCTTTGATATCTCAAAAAGTATCAATTTTTTAAAGTTGCTGATGAGGATAAAAAATGACAGGTGCGCAAAAAAAATTTGGAAAAAAACACTTTTCCACGGTTTTGTTCGCGAAAAATGTGACTTTGAAAAAATGGAGCAGTTTTTGATCTACATCTCAAAAAGTGTCGATTTGAGCAATTTGCGGAATAAATCCAAAATTGTTACCTACAAAAAAAAATACGGAATCTGAGTGCGCTAGCGTCCAAGATAAGATTAAACCTGTCGACGGTCAATAATTAAACAAAATGGGTGTTTTTTTAAACTCTCTGACTCACGAACTTTCACCAATCTAAGCAAATCTGTTTGTTTCCGAAAAACTCATTTTTGACTTATGCACTACCAACGAATTGTTCTGTAGCACTAAAATGACAAATAATGTAAGAAATCTTAAAGCATACATATATCGGGATTATTTGAAACCACATTTTAAAAATATTTTCGATTGTACAAGGTCCTCCAGAAACACGCACTATATCAAAGTTTGGTTATTTTAAATAGAATAGAATTTTCTTCTATTTTGAATTGTAAGATAAAAATAATGTATGTTTGTTAACATGTTCCTATCTCTGTTTACTTCCGTTTTTGAGATAAATCAATTTTACCTGATTTGCAAACCCTCCAAAAAAATGTCATAACTTCAAGATCCTAAATAAGAACAAGCAATTTTGTTTTACATCCCTTACTAAGAACTTTCAACATCCCTTTTGCAATATTTACTATTATGTTATGATGTACAGAGTGTTTTAAATACTACCGCATAACGCTAACGACTTAAAACTTAAATAACTTGCTTAACTTAAATGGAACACTCTGTATTTCTGTAGCCTGTTGGTATCAGGAACTAGTTACCTTTCAATTGGTATTAGGGTTACCAAAATCTAACTCTGATAGTTTTTGAGATATTTTAAAATTTGGGAGTTTAACAATTTGCAATTTACTGGAATTTAAGTTACCTGTAAGATATCAGTAAAATGAACATTATCTTGCAAACATTTTGAATGTATAGGCCAATCCAGCTTTAAATATTAGCTTTAAAAAAATTTTTTAGAACAAAATAACAGAAATGTGCTTATGACTATGCCGGGCTCTAAGAGTCAGTTGAATCACGCTCACCTGTCACAAACAAAAGCGACCCTAATTAGGTTCAGCAAAATTTGATGACACTGTAAACATTGGTAACTTTGTTAAAAAAATTAGATATATAATAAATAGTAGAGCGATTTGTATTACATTCTTAGTTAACAAGTTAAAGTTTGTCGATGTTTACAGTATGTTCAATTTTTGAAGTACCAAATAACGGTTGCTGTTGTTAAACATTAGTAAATTGTGACCGGTGTGCGTAATTCGACTGACTCTTAGAGCCCGGGATACTAGTCATAAGCACATTTGTGTTTATTTTTTCTGAAAAAAATAAATATTTTTAAGGTAAATATTTAGAACTGAAAGTTGCAAGATAATGTCCATATTAGCGTTATTTCACAGGTAAGTTAGACACCAGTATATAGTAAATTCTTAAACTATCAAATTTTAAATATCTAGAAAACTATCAGAGTTAGGGGTTGTAATCTTAATACCAACTAAAAGATAATTAGTTCCAACTTTCAACAAGCTACAGAAATGTAGGGTGTTTTGTTTAAGTTAAGCAAGTTATTTAAGTTTTAAGTCGTTAGTCTTATGCGGTAGTATTAAAAACACCCTGTACATCATAACATAATAATAAATTTTGCAAAAGAGACGTTGAAAGCTCTTAGTAAGGTGGTGTAAACCAAAGTTGCTTGTTCTTATTCGTTTTGAAGTTATTGCATTTTTTTGAAGGGTTTGAAAATCAGGTAAAATTGATTTATCCCAGAAACGGAAGTAAGTAGGTATAAGGACATGTTAAAGAATATACATTATTTTTTATCGTACAATTCAAAATTGAAAAAAATACAGGGTGATCCATTCAAAATAGCCCAAGTTTGATATGGCACTTTTCTAGAGCACCCTGTACAATCAAAAATATTTTTAAAATATGGTTTCAAATAATCTTGACATATGTATGCCTTAAAGTTTCTAACATTATTTGTCATTTTATGCTATAGATTAATTCGTTGGTAGTGCCCCACCCTGTATATCTAAATAATATTAATATTTAAGTTTAGTCAAAGGAATATAACCCTTTTCATTGATAGTAAGAACCAAAAAAATTTATATAAAAATTTTTTTGTGTTTCTCTAGTCATATAAATTAAGTTTCATGTTACATGGAGTAACACCTTTGGTTACTGTAAATAACTTTGAATGTGAATTGTATACAGCTTGTACTAACTTACATTATTATTAAATAGAACTCTTGAAAAAGACTGGACACATGCCAGTCGAAATGGCGAGTGAAAAAAGTGCAGTGTATCATTGACCCGATTACCTCAACTCTAAAGGACTTACTTACAATGAGAATTAAGGAGTTTTTACTATTCATTACTTTTATTCACAATCACTATCGTAATGTGTGAATTGCCGTTATTAACTGCAATGGCTTTCCCACGGGTTGAAAGTAAACAGCTGTTCACGTTCAACCCAAGAGAAAAGGGAGAGAAAGAAATAAAAAGGAACAAGTTTCAGTGTTGCCAATATTAATTTAGCCTGTCAGAAATTTCTGTCGATCGTTGGTTATGTTAATAAATTTCGGCAAAGTTTACCTAAATTATTGTAGAACGCAAGTATTATAACTGTTTTTTATGTTTAAAGAGTACTTATATTGTAGATTCGCTGTTTTCAGTTTATATTATTTCATAACCTAAAAGTATATAATTGTTTTCAATTTTGTAGGTCAAAGCATGTGTAGGAAAGGAACGTTGATGTTTCATTTTATTAACAGTACAAGTCGGTGTTGCTCGAAATAATACAGGGTCATGCTATTAGGAACAAACCCATACGTTTTTTGCACTAATTTAAAGAAACCACATGAAACGGTTTTGGCAAGTGGATGTATCTGTATAACCAGAAAATGCAACGGAGAGAAATAATTCAAAGAAACAATCGTATTTAATAAGTAAGAAAATGTATAACAATAAAAAAGTATCTTAAAGTATTTTCAATTAGATCCATTCGAGGGTTCATTTCTAACATTTATGGTTATGTTACAATTACCGAATGTATTAATAACAAACGATATTCCTTGTTTTGTTTGGCTGCTGCATACACTAAATTCATTAGAGTTACTTGGCCCGCTGTCATGAGTTGTGCTTGACAACATAACGGCAACTTTTTGGCATTCTAACGAATTGTCCACATATGACTCTTTCACCGCACTGGACTTCCAACTGCCTAACCGTTTTAACTGTCACCACCATTATCAACTAGTAATGTAGCTGCAGTTCGTCAAAAGCAGTATCCGGTAAATGTTGCTGGTTCTTTTAATTTCAAATATGTTGCATTTTTTTTGGTAATGATGCAATTGTGTTATGCCCAAAAGGCTGTTTTGTAATTTTGTTATATCAAACTTGCATAAATAACCTGTTATTTTAATGCTTCCACGCATATTTATATATTGTTTTAATATTTTTATCCATTCTGGATTAGAGACCATAAATGCTCGTGAATGATGTGTCTTCGAATATAAAATTGAAACAGTAACTCTATCTTTCAGAAAATTTATGTTGCCAATGGTCATTTTAAAAAGCTCGTCACTTCGACAAGCTCCGGAAGTACCCAATATCAAAGCCACCTGGAAATTGTAAAATAAAATTATTTGTCACTTCGATAAATAATAAACTCAGGAACTTCTTCGAAATGTGTACCCGAAGGTTAGTATAAGTTTAGTTTTAAATTGCACACTTAAGTTAGGTTATTTTAAGTTTAGTTATAGGTTCTTTGGATGCACATCCATTTCGAAGAGGTTCCAAACTACTTACTTTTTGTGGAAGAAAGTCTAATGGTGCGTCTTTCAAAAACCTACTTGATTTTTTTTGGTTTGTAACCCACATTTTGTTTTTTAAAAATGCTATTAGTTATGAAATTTCGAGATATCTATATTTTCATTGATATCCAATGTTGTTCGTAACATTGAATATGTTGCCCATAATGTTGAAGGCTTTTTGGATTTAGCCAGGTCGCTAAAATAGGCAAGCACAATATTTTCTGATGTCTTCTGCTGTACATTTTGGTAGCGCACCAATCTTTATAATCTCTGTAGACTTTTTGATAACAACTTTTGATTTTCTCCGGTAACAAATTTTGAACCGCTTCGTTGGCCACTTCCATTAATTCTGGAGGAGTGCCTAGCTCCATTTCACTTTCTGAACTTTGAGACATTTTTTAGTTCTCGAATTTTATACACAATGATTAGTGAATTTCAAGCTAAACGGAATTTGTTTTTTGATTTTCTAAGTGAACTTGATCAAAGCATTAGTTTTGTTACAAATTGATACTGATTGTGATTGATACTAATCAACTATACATTAATTTTAAATGTCGATTAAATTTCTCTATTGTTGTTGTGTTAATAAATTTCTAACAAAGTAATTACCTAAATTACTGTAGAATGCAAGTAATATAACTGTTTTTTTATCTTTAAAGAGGACTTATATTGTAGTTTCAGTTTATATTATTTCACTTCAAAAATGTAATTGTGAATAAAATAGTATACATACCTCGGTAGAAATTTCATTTCATCCTCGCGCTTTATCCGACCTCCAAGCTTTACCTGTCGGTCGGATATTATGAGCCCTCGGATGAAATGAAACATTTTCCACCTCGAATGTAATATACTATTAACTTGTTGAATATGTAAACATTCTTATAAGTTCACAACTTTCATCGTTCTAATATTTGACAGATTCAAATCTCGTTCGGAATTAATTACTATTTACAAAGTTCAAAACCGTTTGTCTCCTTAATCTTTTTAATGATCGAATAACCAATTCCAATTTAGCATTTAACTAAATTTACATAATTCCAATCTAAAACATTAACAAAGAACTGTCGTGTAGGTTTTCTACAAATTTTGTTTATAAAAATTCCAAGATCAAATTTAAAATCGTCGGTAACCACAAATAAATTTTCTCAAAACCCATATTAACCAAAAAAACATGTACGAAGTTGAAAATAAAAAATATGCTTCAAATAAAATTTGGAAAATTGATTAATAAATTAAATAATCCTTTAAAGTAAAATATCACAAAAAATACGCTGATCCCAAAACGAAGGTGACACTGCCACTGGATTTTTTTATTTGTCTGCACACATTATCCTCGGCACCAAGGTTCCCTGAATAAATTCACTTTCAACAATGTATCGAATCAAAGGTAGAGCTTGCTAAGAGTTGATTTAAATTGTATTAAAACTACGTATACCAAAAAAAACGATTTTTTTAAATTTTAAGCAGTTTATTGCAAAATTCGACCCCATCATAAGTAAACCATATTAAAGTGGAAAATCTGACTAGATGAATTAAAAAAAATTTTTTTTATATTTTTAATTTTTTTTTTTTTATTTTTATTTTTTTTTTTTTTTTTTTTTTTTTTTTTAAAATTTTTTTTTTTTTTTTTTTTTTTTTTTTTTTTTTTTTTTTTTTTTTTTTTTTTTTTTTTTTTTTTTTTTTTTTTTTTTTTTTTTTTTTTTTTTTTTTTTTTTTTTTTTTTTTTTTTTTTTTTTTTTTTTTTTTTTTTTTTTTTTTTTTTTTTTTTTTTTTTTTTTTTTTTTTTTTTTTTTTTTTTTTTTTTTTTTTTTTTTTTTTTTTTTTTTTTTTTATTTTTTTATTATTTTTTTTTTTTTTTTATTTTATTTTTAATTAAATATTATATTTTTTTTTAGAAAATTTTAAATATCTCCGAAACTAATTTTTTGTTTAAAAAACATTGCGCTTATGTAGTACAAAAAAGGTGTACTTTCACCAAGTTTCATGCAAATTGCATTTTTTTATGCCAGAGAAAAAATTCAAAAACCAAAAACGATTTTGTACAGGAGTTGTTTATTTTTTTTGATTATCTACAACTTTTTGTAAAACAAAATATAAATATTGCAAAAGTACATTTTCACCCCTAGAAACCCACCCCATTTTCATAGTTCCACCCATTTTTTGTTACATTTATTTTTTGCAGTCTGTTAAACCTTTTTTGGATTTTTGTCTCTTTTTTTCGTAATTGCACTAGATTATTAATTCAATTCAATTCAATTCACTTCAATTTATTTGTCTTATTACATTGACAAATGATTCAATTTTTTTTTTACTTACTAATTTACAATTCTTAAAATTAACAAAACAGATAGAAAAAAAATAATAATAACTCTCCTAATTCTTTTTTTCATTCTGTTCTCATCATATCCCTTTCTCTTTCTTTTTATCCATTTTCTTTTTTACATCACATTCTTCATCCATTCAATACCCTTCCTTTCTCTCCCAGCAACACTCTTCTCCCTCTTTCCTCCGCTCTTATTTTACTGCACTTTTTCAAATGCTCTATATTTTCCCATCCCTCCCTACACATTCTACACCTCCTATCTTCGTCCTTCCACCAGTACCTATTTTCGTTTACCTCATTCCCAACTCTGAATCTTGCGATTAACCTTTTATCTATCAATCCAATTCTTTAAGTTATGTACTTTGGTTTTCCTTCTACTATTAACGGTTCATACTTCGTATTATATTCCCCTTCTCTAATTTTCGCTCTTCTTTCCTGTGCCTGTGTATCCATGTCTCTCCGTACTATTTCTCCTTCCATACTTCTTCCTCCATCTCTTATCTTTTTTATTTCCTCTCTTGCATATCCTCCTCTTCCGTAATATCTTTTTCTCCCATCTTCAACAAATTTTATTGTTTGCGCCTCTATCTCCTTTCAACACTCATACAATACCTTATTTTCTCTCTTGTTTTCCATCTTTTCTTCACACTTATTGCTCTTTTTCCTGTCTTTATCCTTATTTTTTCCAATTTTAGTTCCTCTTCAATTATGTAACCTGGCGTTTCCTTCTCCAATCCTAGTGTCCACTTCCAATACTTTTCCTGTATTTTCTTTAGCTTCTCCCCTCTCTCCATCCCACACTTCCGCTCCATACATCAACACACTTTTCACTATTCTTTCAAACATCCACCTTCTTTTTCTAAGTCTTTTCAAATACTCTTTCTCCTATACTCCATACCTCCCTTATAATTTTATTTCCCTTCTGCTCTAGCTCCTTAATCTGTTCATCATCCTTATTATCGTACCTCACCGTATATCCTAGGTATTTATACTTATCCACCATCTCTATTTCTTCCTCCCCCCACTTCCATTCCACTTTCTTCGGTCTACCTTTTTTCTTCTTAAATTCCATAATTTTTGTTTTTCTACATTTACTTCTAATTTTATTTTTTTAAAGTGTCTGTTCATCACCTTTATCATTTCTTTCATCTCCTTCTCTGTTTTGCTACGGGCACCATGTCATCTGCGTAGGCTAAAACTCACACTTTTCTTCCTCCCACCACAATTCCTCCTACCTGTTGCCTTTTTAATTTCTTCCTCTAAATTTCTTTTTCTTTTCTCTTAAAACCCATTTGCCATTCCGGTAACATTTTTTTCTTCTACTTCTTTTTCTAGCCTTTTTCTTATTATTTCGCTGTAGATCTTATAGCCGACATTCAGAAGGCTAACTCCTCTGTAATTTCTTTCTTCTTTCTTACTTCTTCCTTTGTATATTGGACATACTATAGCTTCTCTCTATTTTTCTGGTAATCCCCCTCCTTTCCATATTTTTCAAATATTCTTCTTAGTCGCTCCCTCATTTTCTCCCCGGTATATTTCCACTGCTCCCCTTGTGTTCTGTCAGTGCCTCCAGCTTTTCCCTTTTAATTTTATTTATCGCTTCTTCCATCTCCTCCTTTTCAATTCCTCCTTCTCTTATTTTTTTATTTTGCTCCTTATCTGGTGTTTCTCTTGATTTTTTGTCTGTTCCTTCTAATAGATTTTTACAATGTTGCTCCCATTTTTCTCCTTCTATTTTGTTTCTGTCCTTTTTCTTTCTGTCTTCTATTTCTTATGAACTTTCAAACTTGTCCTTCGTTTCTTATTTCCTCAATCTCTTTTTCTAACCTGATTTTATATTCCTTTTTTGTTTCTCTACATTCTTCTTTGAATTTTAACCTAATCTTTTTATATTCTTCAATTTCTATTTTTCCTTTTTCCATTTTCTTTTCCTTCTTCTCATTTCTTTCTTTGCTTTCTGGCACTCTCCATTCCACCATTTCATTTTGTTTTCCTAATTTTTTTGTACTCACTCTATATTTTTTCTTTTCTGTTGTTTCAGTATCGTGTTTATCTCCTCCTCTATTCCTTCCTCTGAGCATTGTTCTTTCTCCATCTTTTCCTTGTACCTTTCTATGCTTTCTTCCGTCCATACTTTCTTTTCTCTCCACTCTTCTTCCTCCTTTTCTATATATTCTTCCCCCTGTCCCGTCAAGACTACTTCTAACGGTTGGTGGTCCGAATCCTCACTTTCACCAATTTTAAACTCTTCTATGTCTTCCATACTTTCTCATTTGCAATTACATAGTCTATTACCGACTCTCCTCTTCCTCCAATAAACGTGTATTCCCCATTTCCACCATCCTCCATGTTTCCGTTTAATACCGTCCATCCTTTTTCCTCGCAAAATTCTATCAATTCTCTTCCTTACCCATTTATTGTTTTATCCATTGATACTCTTTTTTTTACTTTTCCATTTACCATTACACCTTCTTCCTCACCTATCCTCGCATTGAAGTCACCTCCTAATATTATTTTTCCTTCATCTCTTTCTTTGATTACTTTATCTATTTTTTCTTTTCTCGTTTCCATTTCTTTTCCATAAATTGTTATTATTTTATACCATTTTCCTTCTTCTGTTTCTATATTGGTTTTCATCAACCCCATTACCTTTTCCTTTCTCCGGTCTTTTTCTTTTTCCATTCTTTTCTCACCCCTGTTATTATTCCTCCTTTACCCTTCCTTTCTTCTCTGTTCTTTCCGCAAACTGTATGTCCCATATGAATTCTTCAGACATCTTGCCTTCCCACTCTTTCCAATCTTTCTCCTCCATTCAGGTTTCTAACAGCCCCACCATTTTAAATTCCCTAACATATCTCCAAAATTCCCTTTCTTTGTTTTTTATTCTTGCCACATTCCAAAATAATATCCTGTTTTTCTTTGTCCCTTTTACTCCCACCCATATTTTTTTCCTTCCTCTTTTTCCCCTCTACCCTCCCCTTTCCAAGTTTTTTGCTGTCCACTTTCCCACTTTTCCTTCCTTGTCTATCCATCTTCGTTCCTCTCGTTTCACCCACATTTTCAGGAATCCTACTTTTACATTTTTCCTTCTCTTTGTATACTTTTGCCTCGTCCCTTATCTTTGTTTGTATATCTCTTTCTTTTTTGTCATATCGTCGTCAATATAGATTTTTGTATCTCGCAGCTTCTTTTTATTCCGTATTATTTGTAATTTTCCTCTACACTTCCTCCCTTTATCAATATTATTCCCTTCTTATCACTGTAGGTTCTTCCACTTTTTCTTCCAACCCCATTCTGCTTCTTAGCATTTCCTGATAGATTATTAATTATTAATTAACAAAGTAATAAGTAATCATCAAAACATCAAAATTCTAAAATGACTTAAGTAAATGTTATCATTTCCATAGGAACGTAATATTAATTTCAAAATTTATTGAGCGTGATTATTTGATAAAATTGATTTATTTTTTAAATTGAATAGAATTGTGATTAATCATAATTCTATAATCAAGAGAATAATTTATGAAATTTTTTGTGGATGTAGTTTTTACGAAGAAAAATAAATAATCCTATTTGAAATTACAAAGTTACCCTTCCCTCTCAAAATTCAAGAGGGGATGAAATCTAAAAAATATGGTTAATAATGTCCCCCCATCTCTTTATTACCGCTACCAAATATATTAAACCGTTTTCAAGGTATTGCCTTGTAACACTTTAAAAACTCACTTCGAATAATTAAACATTATGAAAAATTTCATGGTTTTACATTTGAAGGTGTAAATTTTATTTCAACTCTAAAATTTAAATGTACGTTGGTTTTGCACCAAAGTAAAAGGAGACGCTTGTCGAGTGTGGTGTATACTCGCGGTGCAATTGAAATTTGTCGATCAATAGATGCACAAAGCAAATGCAAATCACCAAAAAATAGTATTTTATTGTTCAACGGTATCATCCTGAAAATCTGAAGTATTAATTTCATCCCATATTTCAAAACGTCGACGTCTAATAAATTTTCGTATATAATCTTATCAAGTGTAATGCGATCCAAAAATTTGTAACTTTGCTCATCAGGCTCTTCAAATTAATCACAGTTGCGATCGTTCATCAAGTGTTGTATAAGAAAAACTTAAAAGTTATTTAACATGATTTAGAGAAAAATTTGGAAAACAATTGGTTTTAATGGCGTCAATATTACGACTAATAAAATCAAAACGATAAAATTTTTCGCAGCTTTAAACATACTTTGTTTACGTAATTTTTTAAAATTTTTTTATTACTTTGGTATTGTTAAAAGGTTTTAATTAGAAGTTTATTTAGGTTTTATTTTACGGCAGTCTACATTATATACGGTTTTTTAACGTCCCACGAGATTCTCGCACGTTACTCTTTATTTCTCTTTCTACTAAAATAACTAATTCTTTTGACTTCGAAACAATTATGAATTTTTATTTATTTCTTTTTTATTTTCATGGAAAAATAAACGAACCCATTAAAACGGTAGTATTACTTTCAGTAAAATTTCAACCTAAAGGGTTTTTGTCATTATTCACGACAAAATATGTGGCATTGTTGTGAAGTTACATTGAATATAAAATAGTATTTTTTATTCACTTACGTATTTAAAACAGAAAATAAACTACATTTGAAATTTTGTTTAAAACAACCAGATTGAGCAATACCAAAATCCATGCCAATGGTATAGCCTATTCACTTTTTAATAAAATTAATTAGTGATGGATCCATTTATGTATTGGTGTCCTTAATAATAAATTATAACTTTGGTCAAACCAATACTAAAAATATTTTATTTAATAAATTGACTACAGTTTCGACTTGATTATTTACAAAATATCATTAGAATAACTATTTATAATACATAATGACAAATTATATGACAATATAATAAGGCAAGTGAAATAAACAGTTCTTAAGTTTAACTAATTAGTTTAACAATTAATTATAATGCTGTGTGCTGTGGGTTGCTGGTTCCAGCTAATTCACTCTTTCGGCAACTTTCTCCTCAAGTAACATAAAATATAACAAAAGCGGGGGAGAAGTTTATCTGTTCTTGGTACATAATCCAGTGAGGTTGCGAAATTTGTAAAACATTACGGTTGCGTCAATTCAATAAAATAAAAACCAAGAAACTTTGGCGAAAATAAAAAGTGAATAGACTGTATATAACCAGTACTGTACTATAAAACAAACATATATTTTTTAGATTTCGTTTTTTGGCTTTGTCAATAAGAGTGTAATGTATTCTAAATTGTGTTACAATGCTGTATGTGAATTTAATTATTTTCTTACAAAACAAAAATTAGAGCTGATTTAATTAAATATATAAAAATTGTAAACATACTTAATTCGATTTCAGCTGCAAATAAATTTATCAAAAGTTTAACATCAATAATAAATGCTGCATTTTATAAGTAAACTAAAAGTAAGTTTACCAAATTATAACAAAAATTATGATTGAAATTAAAAAAATAATCAGCAAACCAATTAGAAACTTTGTTGGTTTCTTTATGTACATTTATTTTCATAACTTGAATATTACTCGTCAAAACTAATCCTCGTGTTTTATGCACATAATTTGAATTTTATGAAGTTAGAACAAGTTTTCAAATTTACAAAGTTTCAGTGAATTATTAATTCATGCTTCATTAAATTTTAGTCAAATCCAGATTTGCTGCATCCAAATCGAGTAATGATGTTTATTTATGTTTTCCTCTAACAACTCTTACATATGTACAGATTTTGTACAATTGCTACAGAAGACTAGAAAATAATTCATAATTTTTTAATTATATTCGATTAGTTATTATTCAGAATATACTTAAATAAAGATACAGAAATAAACTTTAGGTCATAAGTGTTTTTTAATGATTTATTTAATATCTTTTTTCCTAAATTTTAAAATTCAGAAATTTGGATAAATTTGGTGATACTTGACGATATTTGCTTAAAAAAATAAACAACAAAACTTTCGCGTCTTTTAATGTCACTTTCAACTTCTCTTTTATTGTTAGATTTGAGAAATCTAATAAAATATTTATTTAATTGACTTTGAAACCAAAGATTACAAATTTATTACAAAAATTTATTCTTGTTTGTTTTAATGAAAACTTATTTTTAAAACAAAATTTGATAAAAATTCTTTTGTGTAATAATATTATTAAAAAGTTTGTATAGTCGTCTTTGTTTTAAAATGTGACGCAAGCTTTAACGATTTCTTACTCTTATAAAAAAAGTTTCTCGTCTGTTTCAAATGAGTTTCTGGTTTTATTTTGTTAGTATCACTTATAAATCACAATTTCTGAATCAAAGTTTTTTATTAGTTGTGTTGGTCCAGCGTGAAAATATACAAATTTGTTTTTAAACAAAATTTAAACATAAATAAAATAAATACAAGAGCGGTGGTAGTTAGGTTTATGATCTGGGGTTCAGTCAAAACCATCAAGTATAGACAACTATAAAATAAAAACTAAATGCTGTAAGACATAACGTTTTACAAGTAAAAATTTTGTAAACAAACAATAGAAAACTTATACACCACCATGTTTTCCTTGTATTTATCTGCATTATGCACTATTAGTATTACTAATGCCGTGTATAGCGTATAGCATATATAATTTTTACTAAATTAACCTTCTCAATTTAATGTTTATTTGCTTACATTAAATAATTATGCATTTGCTATATTTACATTCATTACTGTTACCAAATAGTTTTTTTTTCTAAAAGAAGAAATAAATTAAGTAATAAGAAAAAAGTCATTAAATAGAAATAATTGCAGTACTTTTTGTAATTAGAACGGAAGTTTAATTAGTATTTAAAAACAAATAATAACAGTTGGGATAAATATTTATGGATTTCTAAAGTCAATTAAGAATGTTAGAATTAAAAGTTAAGATTAAAATATAAACAAAAATCGAATAATGGAGCGATTTTTCTGCTTTTGACTTTATTGGTAGATGTATGTATTCTTTAGTTCGTTATTTTGTAATTTTTTAATATCGTAATACTACTTACGTATATAGCAACCATACATGCTAGATAAATATCGGTCAAAGAACAATACGGAGTGGCTGCTTTCGTGCATTTGCAAATTAATATTAATGAACAAATTGAATCTAGTAAACAACATTTACTTAATTGCTTAATTTTAATCCTTTAATAAATGTTTAATTAAAATAATAGCATTGTACTATAAAACAGAATAAAAAATTAAAATATTTCTTACTCTTTTCAATTAATAAACCTTAGTAGATTATAATTTAATAAGAAAGTATTTCTTTGTTATGTAATTTCAAGTTTCAAGTTTACAAATATTCAGCACATTGTTTTTACTTTATTATGCTATAGCAAAATCTTCTTACTTACAACTCATAATATTTTAATTATTATATAGAAAAAAACCAATTGCTTCGCAACACTGTGAATAAGGCTTGACAAGTGTATTTATATGTAATAGTAAAAAGAATTGTGTAAATACAACATACAATATTATTAATGCATTCTCAAAATTATTTTCTTTCGGTTCTCAGACAATGTAAAACTACCTGCTCAAGCAATACGGACACTTTTTTATTTCAGTTTTTAGAGTATTATTATCATTTTTATCTAAAAGGTTTACTGAATCTTGAAGGTAATGCTTTGTCAAGACGAACCAATTCACAAATGCACATGATTTCGTCAAACCTATATAAGTATATACTGGTCTTCTGGGGCACCATACATTACGATTACACTTACATCACAATACAAAAATGAAAAATAATAATGAATTATTATATAAATAAATAAATAAAATAAGTGGTTACAGGTTTGTTGTTGAGGTATTAAAAAAATATAGTCAATACTGATAAAGCCGATCAAAAACCCACTTTTAGCTCTGTGTCGTAGAGTGGGTCGCCGGAAGAAAACAAAGAACGTAGGCTTCTAAAGCAACAGCGGGTCCCACTTACGGGATCCCTATAATTATTCTTAATCAGTAGGATTTAAGAAAAATAACACAAACAAGCTTGTAGAAGAAGTACTAGAGAATTTATTCTAACGAGGTTTGTCAAAGTAAGTCGAGACACCAACAATTTTAAAATAATGAGATGCACAACAGTTTACAGATTATCAATTGTTACGGTAATTAATCTCCGGTACGAACCGTTTTTCGGATATTGACTTTACTCGACGCTCCTAAATGGCGCGCGAAGGTAGTCAGGTACGTATTTTGTTTTCGCCCGTCTCTTTTCCGGTAAAAATCCCTAAGATGGTAGACGCATATATCGTGTTATAATTTCGCTAGGTAAGAAATTCGTTTGTTTCTGGGTCATACCTAATTAAGGGTCGTTATTTGTAGGTCGTCGCCTTTTCCGAAGCACCGATTATTTGCGTTAATTATTAAATGACGGATAATTTCTCCTTTTATGCGAACACCGTCAGTTTTTAGAAAAATTTCTATACGACCATACAACGTGGGATGTCAGTGTTGTCTTTTTGTCTATTTCAGATCTAAGATATCCTCTTACGTTACCATTTAAAGGTACTATCTAATCTACCAGCTAAATGACTATGGAATTACTACCTAAGTGCCACCCATTTATACACTAGGGCAGATCACCCGACACCTGGGGGGAAAGAAAAACTAATTTCTTGCTTGCTAGATATGCAAGTGTTTATCTACGACCAACTTGATAATAGGTACCGTTTTATTACATCTGAATTTAATTATATTTAAACGCTAAAATAAATTACTTGCGCGACACGTTTTATCTTCCTTAAATTTTTGTGCGCTTTTTTATATCGTTACCTAGAATCGTAGCGTACGGTTCATTCAACTCGTCACCTACAGTACGAGTGCGCTCGAATTTTTGGGTAATTAGACTACGTTTTGCTGGTGCATTGATGCCCGCTACTTTTATGACAGGGTGAGTTTTTTTCGATGTTTAGCACAGGGATCTCGGGAACTAGTAAAGATAGAGAGGCGGTTAAATGGGAAAAAGAATTGTAGTTTTTCAGCTTAATAAAATGTGCTTTTCGTTCTTTCGAAAAAATACACGGCTAACTAGATATTTCGAAAAATAAGATTTTTGGTAAATTTGTTTGGTGCTTGTTGTTTTGTTATTATTGCCTTTACAAAAAATTTATAGAAGGAAAAGTTTTAGGTATTTTTGTGGTAAATACTAAAGTCTAGTCGAAATTTTTATTTAACGTATACTTTTTGAGTTATGACACAAACTTCTATTTTTTCTAATGGAAACCATAGTCGGCTATGACTTCATAATAAAGGTGCATTTTCAACGATTCCAATGATATGCCATATGTCATATTTATTTTTATAAATAAATCACCTATGGTTAATTTTGATTTTTTTAAACTTCTTGAATAGTGTGCAATGGAAACAATTACTAAGATACGCGTCAAGTTGAATAATGAAATGGAAGTTAGATAGGTATTACCTTTTTTAAATTTTAAAATTACAAGCTCAATTAGTTTGTGGGGAGTTGTTTATTCTGTTCAAGATAAAACAAAAAATACTAGTAACTATATTCCAAAAACATACAAAGAATAACAACAATAACAAATTCTTGCGAGTTTACATTCTTAAAGGTGTTTGGCTTTGTAGGATGGGTCATCAATCTATAACCATAGACTTTTTGTTTGCCGACGTTTCGACCGGAAAAGTCAGGTCTTTATCGAGGCATTTAAAGATAATGGTCGACTGGATGACAGCTCTTATCAGCAAATCCAGTAAGCATCTACATTAATACTAAATCTAAGTAGAATACAATTAATAAATTAACAAAAATAACGTCACAATGATAAAAGTACAAAGGTTCTATTCGGAAGAACTAACATGTAATAAAGTCCTACAAAGCCAAACTCCTAAAAAAAGGCCCAATTATTAATTGGGAAGCCACAATTAAATTCTTGCGAGTTTCTTAATACAGAGTAATGTTAATATCCGTGACCAAAACAAGCAAACAAAAAACTGTAAACGATAAATTAAAAAACAACAACGAAACTTAGGGTCTAAATAAAATATAAAGAAGGGAGCAAAGCAACGTAACTGATTTTATTGTTTATCGTGTTTAAGTCAGTATGTTTTCAAAAGATCTACCGTTTTAGTTAATGCACATAGTACACCGTTTTAAAACAGAATTTGTAGCTTTTCGAACGGAACGTGCATCAATATTAGCGAAAGTTTCTAGAACAGCTTTCCTAAGATCATCTTCTGTGGCGTTCTAAATCAAGGTGGCCAAGCAACGGGCGCGTTTCGTCCTATCCATGAGTTAGGGAATGTTTGATTCAAATGATTTCGCACCGTTACCTGATTGTGTGGTGGTGCCCCATCGTGCTGAAACCATTGGAGCATACCACGTGTGTGCAAGGGTAATTCGTCTAACATGTTATCAAAATCGTTTTGTAAAAAATGAAGGTAACGGTCACCCGTCAGTGTACCATTAAAAATGTGCGGACTAATAATTCTTGAACCAATGACGCCGCACCAAACATTAAATCCAAATCTTACTTGGAGTCTTCTCTGTTCAACGTGATGCGGATTTTCTTGCATCCATAAATGCAGATTATGATTGTTAAACATGCCGCAGTTGGTAAATTGCGTTTCATCCGTCCACAAAACTTTAAATTTAAACTGTGAGTCAGCTCCATACATGTTAGTAAACCAGGTACAATACTCAATGCGTTTATTGAAATCACCTGGATGTAATGTTTGCGCAACTGGCAATTTATATGGGTGATACTTATTTTTTAGTATTCGTACAACTGTACTTTGACATGCCTGCTTCAGTTTAAATTTTCGAGTTGAAATCGATGGATTTTGCAGTACACATGCTAGTACATTTACCTCTGCCTCTTCATTAATACTCCTTGTAATATTTTTGATCTAGAGAAGTCTTTTATAGGTAGGTAGAGAAAGCTGTCGACGATCAAAATAGAGCTCGAAATCGTTGTGCAGATTGTACGGCATTTTTATGACACAAAATATAACACTCTATCATATTACGTTTTTCTTCATTAGAGAAATTCATATTCATGGTTTCAAACACTTTAACCAACACAAATAGAAACTATAAGTGATTTTCACTTGCTAATAATTGACGTTTACGTCGGATATTGTTTCCACAGCATACTCTCTCAGCAGTATAGAAAAATTAAAGTAAAATTGGCCATAATTTGTTTATTTATAAAAATAACTTTGACATATGGTATATCATTGGAATCGTTGAAAATGCATCTTTATTATGAAGTCACAGCCGACTATGGTTTCCATTAGAAAAAACAGAAGTTTGTGTCATAACTCAAAAATTATACGTTAAATAAAAATTTCGACTAAACTAAGCAACATACATCAAACGAATTTACTTATTTTTCGAAATATCAAGTTAGCCGTGCATTTTTTTGAAAAAACGAATGGCATTAGTGATCTCGTAAAAATACAATTCTTTTTCCATTTAACTGTTTCTCTATCTTTATTAGTTTCCGAGATCCCTGTGCTAAACATCGAAAAAAACTCACCCCTATGTGATACCTGACAGTGTTCCCTGAGCGGTGACATAAATTATCGATGACGAAGAGGTCACTCGGTCAAAGGTCTATATGGCATGCACTCCAATTAAATTTTACTCTAATTACCAAGGTGGGGTTCACAGAGAGTATATAGTTCGGTAGTAGAAAATCTTCCAGGGAGAAATTCTGCAAATTTCCAAACTGGCGATATAACTACGTGTTGATTATTTATTAATCCTCAACTTACGGCGTTTACCAAGCGTTGCTGAATTAATGAGTCTCCCAAAACATGTTATAGAAACCCACAAGGACATACCTACGATTTATTACAATATTTTAGCGGTTGAATTAAAAAAACCCATTGTAATTACATAAAGGAATTTGTTCCACACACGTCCGTTCACTCCAATTTTTATAAAGAAAATGAAATGCTCTAGTTAAGCATGCGTATTAGAAAGTACGTATAGAAATACTAGCAAGTACGTTTGGTCGTCTGCCGCCAGGAACCAAAAGCACCGTAAGCAACAGAAAATCCGAAAAACAGTTCGAGAAAAAGTACGTAATAAAAATTACAGTAATGAGAACTATGAAAAAATTATGCGTTGATTTGGATTGGGAGTGAATTTTAAATTAAATTAAATTTTAACTTTTGATTGTTTAACTCCTAGTATTATTATTATTATTATTTTTATTTTATTATTTTTTATTATTATTATTACTATTGTTTTAAGCTCAAATCTCATTACAGGCAAAAAATCATCTAGTTTACATGTTTTTAACAAATTTGAAATAACACAATTTTTTTGTTGCGTAATTAGATTTGGATCCAAATTTACAAAAGGATACATAAAATAGTTAATTAATTTGAAGTGAAATATAAGAATGCACGAATGAAATAAATAACAAAAGTTACAACGTAAAAATATTAAAATACAGAAAATATTAATTAACTCTTTCATGTATAGCAGATTTGATGCAAAATAAATTTTTTAAACCTATTTTCTTTTGGTCCGAGAATAGTTTTTGAAATGTTTTTTATACAAAAGTTTGACATTACAAATGAAAAAGTTTGTATCAGTTTCACGAAACGTAGTGTTTTTAACTTAAAATAGAAGTTGTTTAAGGTTTAATTAAATTTTTGTAAGCGTGTCACTCTGTTATTATTTCTAACAATTCTAAATGCAAGCCGAAAATTTAATTTCCATTTGACACAAAATAAATTAAAATAATTAAAATCGAAACGATATACGTTTTACAAAATTCTGGTGCGCAATAAATTAAAAACAACAAGGGTTTATTATAAATGCGTATATAAGAACGCGGAACTTGAAAACACATGCGGGTACATATTTCCATTTCGACTAAATTCAAAACACGTATTGCGACAGTGGAATTTTTTTTATATTGAAAGGGTTATCTTATACAGATATGGATCTAGATGCGGTATTAAATGGTTCTAATGGAAAAATGTTATTTTTGATTAAACATTTTTATGAAATAATGTCTTTGGTTTCAGGTGTGAGTGCGGGGTTGGATAACAATTTTGTTATTTAGAAAAATGGGAAAGAAAATCTCATCTTAATGACGCATAAACAGGTAAGTGTTTTTATTATATTATTTTTTACAACTTAAGCCATAATTTATCATAAAAACTTTGTGGAGATAAGAAACAACAAGAAAACAAATAACATTTTAGTAGTTTAGTTTCTGTAGCAGGACTGTAACGGGCGATTTTCTATACTCAATTATAAACTTTTATTGTGTAATTAAGATTTCATCTTAATAGGAATTTGCTTTTCAAGTGCGTATATTGTTTTGTTAAGTGACTTTGAAATGATTTCCAAACAACGAAAAATTTGAGGTTTAGAACGTTCCATATTTGTGAATTTTGGTTTTGCATTTGTTGACGCATTTCTAATTAAAATGTAACTGACACAGAACTAATAATTTTTTATAAGCGTATTTAGTATTGCCAGCATTTGTGTTTTAACACATACGACAAAATTTAGTTAACATTTGTGTGCGTTTTCTTGATATATTGATTACATACGGACAGACGACTGGCCGGCCGTCGGACATAATCTTTTTCTATAACGTTATAACTCTAATATGTCGAAAAAAATAAAAAAAAAGGTGTTAAAATTTTCGGTATGGAAACCGTCGCATAACATTGTTAGAGAAAAATGATCACTAACCGACGCACACAGGCGAATTATCGGAAATTCCTGGCCAAAAATATTTTTTGTACATAAACAACAGTAAATCCGTTTTAAATAAAGATGTGTTTGTGATATATTAAACATACCTACTAGAAATTATACAGGATGATTCACAAGTTATCTATTCCTCAATATTTGACTTATGTATTACAAAATTGTGTAATTTATACAGGGTGGTTCATAAAATAGATATTACGTGGCATTTGAATTTTTTAATTGAATTTTCCGTTTTTATTTTATATTCGGATTCTACGGAATATATGTATTACATAAAACAATTTAAAACAAATAATAGTTGTGCACAAATGAACAGTACCTAAATCATAAATAATATAAACTACCCTATGCTTATTTACAAAATAGATGTAATAGTTATTAAAAGGTCCAATAAAGGTGTTGGCAAAATCTGTAAGAGGCAGTGACTCATATTCATTTGAGTCAGGTCGCTCAGGATTATTTTTGGCAATATAAGGTTCATCGAAAAACTTTTAGTACTTCTAGTGGACATTTTTTCATACGTTTTAGGATTGAGTTTTTTCATACTGAACATTAACGGGTCAGAGAAAACTAAAAGATTGTGGAAAATATTTTGCATATTTTGCCGTCTTGAAAATTTCCTAGAAAAACACTCTCTACATTTTTTAATGTCTTTATTGCGAGATTCTTGGGCTTCTTTACCAAGCTGCTGATAGATAAAATTGAATTCTCAATTATTGCAGCACTATGAATTAAAATATTATGGACCGTAGTAGGCATATTATACCAAGGATATAATTCGACGAACTTCCTAGCAGTATCCTGGCAATAAATTTTAAATAGGTCAATTTTAATGCAATAACAGCTAGAAAGAGTCAATAAAATGATTCTAAATTGCGAAATTATTTCCTCATCAATGCCAGTTATTGTTGATGAAGTTTTAGGATCACTATTGCCGTCATTTGTACTGCCAAACCCTGGTTTTGGTTTATCGACTAACAAACCCATTTCGTTTCGGAATAGCCCTTGAATTATTTTTCTATTAAATACCACCTTTTCTTTATTCTCCTCTCCTCTTGCCTGCCACTTACGAATTATCAATTTATATGATACGTGCAATAAACATTTGAAAAAACGAATCCAGGCGTGTAAAGGTGATAATCCGAATTGATATCTCGTTTAGTCCAAAATTTCTTTATTGGGTGGTAGATCAATCTTATTGAAATCTTTTGAAGTAAAGCCACAAAGGTAACATTTTTGAGTGAATGAATTGTCTGTAACAGCATTACATATTTTACCATCTATCATTGTAAAAAGTAATTTATGATGAACAAATATGTCGGTGTATTCGAGTATAATTTTAGTAGGATTTAAAGAAGAAATTTGATTTTCAACATATTGCATTTCCTTCACAGATAGTTTTGTGATTTCCTGCTTAAATTGAAGACAAACTGGTCTGCCATATCTGGTTGAAGACGGACGAGGATTTTGCCATAATATACGACTTTTTTTGGAACTTGGATCACCATGGGCTAATTGTAACGAGACAAGAGAAGTTAAGAAAATACTTGAATCCGAAATACTAAAATCACAAAACCTTTGTTTATACTCACTCTGTCCAGAGTTTCCATCACATCCCCATTTGGTTATTAAATAAAGATCACTCAGGTCCCCAGAATCCAACGAATTACATACTTCTTTTAACGATTGACATAATCTAGTAACTGTGTGATTTAGCAAATTTTGGAGAGGTACCTCAGCTATACCTTCAGTAATGACCAAATCCAAGAGATGGTATCGTTTTTTTGCAGAGGTGATTGATTCATAATTTGGATATAAATTAGAATTATGCTACTTTGCTACATCTTTGATGACAATGTATTGAAATTTTGTTAGTTTAGCCTCGACAAATAGTGATAATGCTTCATCAGACGAAAGTGGAACTGCATCAACTTTGGTATAACTTTTTCTATATTTTGAGTTTCTCGTTGGCGTAGAAAAAGTTATATCCTTCATAACAATTGCTTTGTCCAACTTGCCTGCTGCTCGGAATTGCATTTGAGCAGCATGGCTAAGCTCCTCTGGGCTAAAAGATGAACGCATTTCTTCAGTTCTCCTTCGTTTTGATCTTTCACTTGAACTGGAGAACTCGGCTGCTGGCCTTCCACGGGTGTCAACTTTGTGTTCTTGATCAGCATTATAAGGGCAGGTAAATTGGATTTTACCTTCCAGCCATAATTTATTTTTATTGCGAAATGCTTTAATATTTCTTGATAATGCCATCCATTTCTTCTTATGCTGTGTAATAAATTTGTTTAACTGTAGATGGGACTCAGATGACAATTTTGGAAATCCGGTAGCATTTTTCACTTTTTCGACCAGGTGATCACACTTTTTTTTTTAACTCTGAAAAATCGTAAGTTCTCAAATACTCAGACAGTTCATTCTTTGTTAATGACACATAAAATGATTGTGAACCTGAAAAAAAACATTTATTAACAGACGTAACTTTAATAAACGAAAATATATGACAACATCGCTAAATATCGCATCAAAATGTAATTAAGGTAAATATACAGCAAAGGGGACCCACCTCCGATCGCCTTCTAAATAGGTACGTGGGACGCGGCTTCCGATGCGGAACAACTTTTCCCTCTGACATAATTGGGGTCACGTCGGTAAAAAGATATTCACCATTAAAGATGTGATAAATATTGTAATTTGAATAGCATGACACTTTGTACATTCGACGTCTTTGCCATATTGTCAAGGACACCCTCCGTAACTTGCAAGTAATTTTACTCGGGGTCATTGTTTCTTAAAGTTATTAACAAATGAAGGTGGTGATAACAGCCGTACAATGGAATCTCAATTGTACCACACCGTGTACATTCGAGACGTCTTCTATTATGAGAACACTTACTCTATCTCCAACACTTGTTTAGAGACGTTTACAGGTTATTGCTGTTATTCTTACTTCATTTATATTCTACGTTTAGAGAGCGTAGTAGACCTTAACTAATACATTAACTTTATTCGTTAATAACTTTAACAAACAATGACCCCCGAGTAAAATTACTTGCAAGTTGCTCGGGAGGGTGTCCTTGACAATATATGTGAAATTTAAGGTCATCGGAGGTGGGTCCCCTTTGCTGTATGAACGGGGGTGAAGGTGTTGGTTGGTAGGTTACAGTTATTACAATTTTCTTCTTAAAAAATTACATGTTTGCATGTGGTTTGAGGTAAACGGTGTTGGTTGGGAGGTGCGATCGGGGTAAATATACAGCAACACATCTTTAATGGTGAATATCTTTTTTACCGACGTGACCCCAATTATGTCAGAGGGAAAAGTTGTTCCGCATCGGAAGCCGCGTCCAACGCACCTATTTAGAAGACGATCGGAGGTGGGTCCCTTTTGCTGTATATTTACCGTAATTAATACTGGTTAACTACACTTTAAGACATAATTTAAGCATGAAGTTCAGTTAAACCATGTTAAACAAAGTACTTTTTATTTGTCAACATTTTTAAAATGTTATTTATAAATTATGTTTTGTACATGGTTTTAAAAACCTAAAAAAAAGCAATCTACCAAAAATATACATACTATAATACTTATTACACAGTCTACTTACCTCCGGCAACAGGTTCTATAACTAATTATACTAAGATATTCTAACAACCACTAAAAACTTGTCACAAATGCACCACTTCAAAATAACCCTCTCCTATAACATAAAAACACTTCCGACAAACGCGTACTTTGCACTAAAGTATTTTTCAACAGGATTCTGTTATTATTAAACAATGGGTGGTTTATGACACTCAGTTAACCCATAAAGCAAATGTAGGTAAATATTATTGAAATCACGCACTTTGAGTTTTTGGAATTTTGGCCACGAATTTCCGACAATTCGCCTGTGTGCGACGTCCGTATAAGTTTGATGTACTTAAAAAAGTGTGACTCATTGTGATAATTATCTTCTCAGCAATGGAAAGTAAAAAATAATGAACTGTCATTCTATTATAGACTATGTTATAACGTTGATTGAAAAATTTGGGAAGATACGCAACATATATGAATAAAATGTACAAATCCTAACATGTAGATAATTTTACTATCGATTTAATCCGAGTTCTTTAATTGCTTTGTGAGTGTCGTTGATATCGCGTCGTAGTTGAATCAGAGTTTGTGTCTTGAAGTTACTGTGTTGAATCGACGATAGAACCATGTACATGCCGCTGCAATTTTTGGATATACTTTATTTTTTTGTATTGGACATCTTTTCAAATTTTTTCATCAACGGTGGTAGTTAATATGTGGTTCTGACCATCCTCAAAAGGAATGTGAGCAACGTATGACCCAAAGTGCTAACAAAAATCTTAAAATCAATGTCACATACTTGAACGGTATAATATTAGTCTTATTAGGTGTCAGGTGAAACTTCATTCATTGTTAGTAAATTCTTCAAGCGATACCCGAAAGCAGTTAAGCAAGTTTTTTGAGTAACTATTTCACCGTTTCGCTACCAGTTTTCAATGTTCCAAAAACCATACATGTTACACTAAACCCACTGCAGTTGTAGTTAAAACAGTTATCAAAATACTGAAAAATTGCAAAACATTGACAGTTGAGGTACTTAGTAATTGCTAATGCTAGTAATAAACACAAAGTGTAAGAGATACCGTGAAATTCCCTTCTCCCTTCTCCTCCTTTTTTTCTTTTCTCCCTTCCCCCTCTTCCCTTCTTCTCTTCCCTTTTTTTTTTCTCTTTTTCCCCTAGTATAACATTGCTACTAATGGTTCATTAACCGATGTTTACTTGAACGGGTTCGGTATTGTATAAATAGGTCAAGTAAACTATCTCATTTAGTAGAAGAGAAAAAATGTTACATTAATGTTAGAAATTTACTATAAGATTTTTAAAGCTTCAAGGTCGTGTGAATGGTATTTTTGGAAGAAGTGGTACGTAAAATTTGCTTTGCAGATTGGACGTGAACGATACTAAAACCTTCTGTAACCAACTCGAGTGTCTCTAATGAAGTATCTGTCATGAATATTACACGTTTTCCTACGCAATCGAATTTCAAACTATACTATCATACTAAGACGATCTAACCATGCGCTTCTAATTCTGCTAAATAATATATTTTTAACGTTCAACATTTGCTGAGGTTTGTCTGAATTGCCATATCGCGTTTCGTATGCCGCTTTTCCTGTTAATGGTATCGTATCAGCACAATATTTATATAAAAATCTAAATAACTTCGGCCATAAACGTATATAATATAACAACATAAAAAATTGAAACAAATTTTATTAGGCCGTGGATGACTTTGACAAACGGGCATTACCTAACAAATTTTTATGAGTTTGTATAAAGTTTTTGTTTTCTTGTCCATCTAATATCTTCAAATGAAATTAATTGAATTACAGTATGTTGGATCAATATAATTAGAATACAACCTATTAAAATATTATTGGGAACATATTAATGCTGACCCATCTGAACTTTATTGTTTGATCTTCAACGAGCCTCAAACCTTCGTTTTAAGTTTGGAATTGTAATAGCGAAGCTGGCTGATTAGCTGTGTTCTACTAATCCTAATTACAGATCTATGTATGAAAGAGAATGCCCACTGGTCTTTGGCGTGTTGTCATACAATCGACACTGCCGGAGATAAACTAGGTTTTCTGCTCGATGCTAAAAACACTGAACATTTAGAGTGAGGGTTTCGAGCAACCAGATCTAAATTGACCGACCTACGCACTGCAATTCTTAGTGTTGCAGCTATTTGAATACGCAAGCCCTTGGTGTTTATGGTATAACACCGATTGCATTTACGATTACGAGTACAATTTATTTGCATTACGTTACGTTTATTTATTTATTTATTTGTATAGTACATTTTAAATATTGTATTGTGATGTAAGTGTTATGTATGGTGCCCCCAGAAGATCAGTATAAATCTGTATAGTGTGGTGACAAAACCGTGTGGAGTAATATTTAGATTAATGAAGCGAACTGCTTAACACATACTGGCGCGCACTATGTTGCGATGTGATACTTAGGACGAATGTGCGTCTATACTGCCGTACGTTATTACACTAAACTTGTTGTCTTTATGTGTGGGGCATTAGTTGCACTGTTCGCCTGTGCTTCAATACTTAATTGTTACTTGCTTCGTAATTTGGTACTTAACGCTACATGATTTGTACTTAATTGCTATTCGATTCATAACCTGCCATTTCTATTAACGTCGAGTACGTTGCTTGCATAGTTGGCATTGTCGGGTTAAGATTCCTGGTTTGTCAGCACTTTATTTTTATGAGTTTACAAAAAAATACATAATACTTTTATTTTACGTCCGCATACAACATCTTTATTACAAATAAACGAAAACATTATTTACACAAATAAATTCAATTTTCTTCTTTAAATAATTATAGATCCGGTTTTTAGAAATTCTAATTCATAATCATTTTAACTTTACATTTGATTTGAATAGAAATATTTACTACAAATCTAAATAAGCAATATTTTAATTCAATTTTTTTTTATTATTTAAAATAACACTTTCAGCGCAATATGATCCTTATGGTTTGTCATGCGAGTGTTAATGTATTATTATTATTACTTACATTGTTTAAGAATATTTAATTTTAATATAAAAATGTAAATTTTTATAAACATAAAGTTTTGGAAATCTATGGCTGGAAGTTATAGCTACCCTAACGCCGATAAACAAGTATCCTAATCGTAAAACGTTAATTTGCCTCTAGGGAAAATTCTAAGCCCTTATTTGAAAAACACTAATGCTGATTTTGATTTTTTATTTTTTTAAGTTCAGTTTTTGTGTTTACAAATAAGTTATTTATAAATGTAGAATTACTTGAAGAAATAATTTGTCTTCATCAACGTCTTCGTTTCATAAAAACTTGACGACTTGCTAATGCCACTTTATTTTTTATAAAATACTACCACCATTCTACTACATATTTATCGAATTATCTTAAAGCGTTTCACAATCCTAACTTCTTCAAGATTCTATAAAATTGAAATGGCAATCTTTCTAGTTTAAATTGAACAGCATCTCGATTTCCTAAAAAAAATAACGTCGTGACGAGAATACAATATCAATAAATCAATTTTCTACAAAACCCTTCAGAAACCGCATTTTTGTCATTAAATTCTACCTGTGTTACCAATTACAAAAACTACATGAGCTGTACTGCAATATCCTGAAAATGTTTAAATTCTAAATCCACAAAAAAACTACAAAACTACACTGAATAAAAATTGAATAAAAGCACATTAGGATGCAGATTGTTGAAATGGAAAATCTCTGCTTGTCATGTAAAATTCTACTGGTAGATATGCTTCTGCTTTATAGTTTTTTACATACATCGAAACTCTTTCGCGCATTCAATTACGTTTTTTTAGCTCGACGATTTTTTTGTTTATTTAATCAAAACAAGAAAATAAACAACACGCGCTTTTCTCACGTTAATTTGCTTATGTTTTTAGAATAATGCAAACAACACAATTTTTGGATGCAAATAATTTCCTTGTTTGAAGAAGTAAAGTGTTTGTTTAGGAATGTTAGGTAACAAGTGCAATTTGAACATATTGCACAGTCAAATGCACTCTAAAAGCTCTTACTTTTGATCTTTAAAATTTGATGGATTGAAGATATAAAGTGAAAGCTCGAGAAAAATATATTATGCAAATACGCTTGTTGTATATTTCTTTGGGCGTAGAAGGAAATATTTTCAATTAGTGTAAAGTTGATTTCCTCAAATAAGATAAGGCGCACGCTTGAACGTATTCAATTTAACAATTTGCGCAAGATCGAAATATGGCATTCCCAATTGTAATCGTATGTAAAATGATTTTAATTGAATTTAATCCCAAAGCCTCTTGTCTCTAACACAAATCTATTACTATTATTATTCCTTTAATTATAATGAGACGGTAGAGATAATAAGTATAATTATTTGATATCAAATTATGGCAGTCGTAAACCGAAGATAATTCAATGATTTTTGGGTAAGTTAATAAAGCAGGCATGCTTCTTAATACGGCCCTTTCATCTTTGTACGTTACTGACGTCACAAAATTTTAAAGTAAACATTAAATACAAATTAAATAGAAACCTATTTACACTTTTTGGTTTGCATTTTTCTAAATTTCATTATGCTCTATAATGATTAATAAAATATTTTTAACAGTATTAGCCCAGAATCTTACCATTATTGAGTCAGGAAAACAATTACTGTATAACTATGTTTGATGGCTACCAGATCTGTATGATTATTTATTATTTGCAAATAAACAATATATTTCCT
The DNA here is from genome assembly GCA_030710515.1 of Abscondita cerata. Lineage (NCBI taxonomy): Eukaryota > Metazoa > Arthropoda > Insecta > Coleoptera > Lampyridae > Abscondita > Abscondita cerata. Next base: position 142,677 of record JALBCR010000740.1, on the reverse strand, counting down.
ATTTAAAATTGTTAGTAATGTTAATGTTTTCTTCAACACGTAGAAATGATTAGTTTTTTTTTGTAAAGAATTAATTATTTCTACGTCTCGAAGAACGCAACACCTTTTTGGAAATTTACTCATAACACACTTACAGAAGATTAAAATCTTTCAAAATGTCACCTTGAATTTATTTCCCTGTATCTTTTGTTAAAACATTGATCATACAATTCGTAAAGATGCGCAACTTATATGGACGAAATGTGACACAAAAGTATGATAAAAAATAGATGGCTCTACCGTCCAATTACGACAAGATTCTCAGTTTCCCCCTCCATTTTTTTATGTCAGTTCCACCGTACCTGTCTCAATGCGTGTATCTTAAATAGGAATATGAAAGTGGTTTGAGGTTCGAAGTTACTTCATTGTTACAAGATACTGGATTGATTATAAAATTAGTTACCGTAATTTTTGTGACAATTAGTAATTATGAATACGTCAGTTGCCCAAATACTAAAAAGAATAGCGTAGACGCCGTGGAAGTAGTAGAGTAGTGGGCATTCACCGGCAAAGTTTCATACGTAATGTAATTACACTCTGTACATGCAATTGCACTAAGTACACGGTGTATACTTGCATGTGCGATGAGTGGTTGCGATGGTACATACAGTACCTGCATGTGTGCATGCTTAGTACATTTTCAATTACTCTCGGTACTTGCCGAGGGCATAATTGGGCCAACCCTTCCGCCGCCTCTCTTGATGAAGTATTACATACTCTCTGTAGATGCAATTGTGCTAAGCACACTGCGAGAACGTACCTACATGTGTGCATGCTTTGAGCGTTTTTCAATTACTCTCGGTACTTGCGGTGGGTGTAATTGCTTCAATCCTTTTTGCCGCCCCCCTGGTGAACTAAAATAGCCGCCAGCAAGACTTCACCATCTTGTGGGTGGGTCATCTTTTCCAGTACTTGTTGATAAGATTGCGATGATTGGATAATTCGCCGCCTCTCGAGGCGGTGGAACGTCATTAAGGCGGTGATTTTGATTAGAATTGTGATATATTTGATAATGATATGCAAGATGGCCGGCTATAATTACCTGTCGATGACGCCGCCTCCCGCCGCCGTGCGGGTGGATTATTAAGCAGACATAGAGAGAATACCGAACAAGTTGGAACCTATGTGCACTGTTTTTTTTTTAATCAACGCTTCTTGGAATATTAATAACAAACGCAATTAAGCTCCTATTAGTTTAAAATAGCAACCACTTATTTTTTTTTCGAAAGCGCGAAAATCTGAAAACACTTGTTTTTTATCGACTCACCTATAAACACCTATAAATTACTCAGTTGTTTGAAATAAATCATAAAACGCTTTAGAATTAATTTATATATAAATTATCCCGACGCCGGCGTGTGGTGGTGACGGTGCCGAAAGATGGGATGGTGGCGGTAGTGCTGGTTGTGATGCTGCAGCATCCCCGGGAGTACGAGCGGCGAGCCGCGCGCGGACCTCTCGCGAGTCGTCCGCGGGCGTTGTGGTCTTTATCCAACGGGCTAATTGTAAAATTATTATCAAAACGTGCAATGAAAATTCACATGTTCAATGCAATGAATTTTATATAAACGTATGGTTTAATGAAAAAAAAATACTTACAACAACACCCAAGCGGGCCTGTTTGCGCCGCTCGTACTCGAAGGGTGCACTCTCCGGAAGTGGTCGTCCATCATATCGACGGGAACGGTATGGTTCTCGTCAATCACACACACACCGACATTCGCGTTGTCGTCAATTGCCGTTGTCGTGGAATTTTTTTGCTCAAAACGTAAAAATTTTCGCTTTTATAAGTAACCCAAAAGAGATGCAATATGAGATGCAATTCAGACGAACCCTCAACCCTAATTTTTTTGACCGAAACCGATTTTATTGGTTAACGTGAAAAAAGAATACACCCTGACAGCCAACAGAATTGTGTTCATTGGGTATTGTAAAAAAAAGAAACAAGCAAGAGGGATCTCTGACTTAGAAAAAATGAAAAACATAAGGAAAAAAAGTTAATTGAAATCGATTTAACTAGACGATTAAATATATGGTAATTTGCACTAATATATACCTTCAGAAGTAAAACTTTTTAAAGAAAGTCGCGATAAACCAGAATTTTCTAAAACAATTAAGGTGATTAAAAATAAAATTAATCCTAATAACTTTATTATAATGAGCAAACAACAGACACTGTATGGTGCTTCAGAATAAAGCTATTTATTCGATTCTACAGATTTCGCTTTAATCTTCAAAATTTCTTCTGTTAAAATATCAAACACAAAAAATTTCCAGAATTACATGTTTTGAGTAAAATTCAAATATAGCATATTAAAGTAGTGGTGGAATTGCAAATCCCCATATTATGTAAATTTTGCATAAAATAGCCGCAAAAAATTTCAGAATTACATGTTTTACATAAAAACACATAAACTTAATTACCCAATTAGTCCAATAGTTAATTTTAAGCCTTCTCCATCTTGTTTGATTTCTAAATTCTTTGCTACTTTATCATTATTTTGGTAGTTAAATCACCAAAATAATGGTAATACGTATTTGGCAAATAAAACTGCTGAAATTTTACATTAACAGTCTGTATTTACCCTTAACGCTAAATTTTATAGTATTAATATAGTATATTAAAGGTGGAATTGCAAAAACCCATATTATGTAAATTTTATATAAAATAACAATAATGTCGTCTTCATATAAATTGCTCCAAATTTTTAACTTATCGGCGATGCTTTGTAGCCAACGTCATTTGAATCGTATTTTATAAAACAAATCTTATAAAACAAATTTTGAGTAAATCAGCATACACATTTTTTGAAATTAACGTGGTTTAAGGCAAGCTGCATAGGGCAGGTGCGGTAATAAATTATGGTCATGTAGCCACACTGTCGAGACTCGAAACATTTTTTGGCCGTGTGAAGCATTAAAAATTCTGGCCCAAGCAATTAAACACGGCGCCGCATTTATTTACAAACAGCATGCCGTGTTTCATGTACAGCTTTCTCAAACACTCTACAATGGAAGAGGGCAATAATTTTCTAGAAAAACGTCAAACAGCCAATATCCAAGTGCATCGGTAATAAATTAGATAGATAAGGGGATCGTTGGAATTTCGGTAAATGGTTTTGAGCGCGACAGTCCGGCGTCAGGTACAAAATACCTTCTAACGGGTGGTCTCGATACGAGAAATTATATCGTAAGTCGTCAACATAAATTGAATGTTTAATTATTATCACCGAGATAATTTTGTATGTTTAAGTTGCGCCGCTAATCAATTTAGGTATTTCATTGCAACTAATTACAAAAATATTAGTTTGTACCATCAATGGCACCAGCGGAGAAAAAATATTTTTAATTAGTCGCAATAAAATTTAAATGAAAAATATATTTGATTTAGTCATTATCAAGCTATTTAATCTCTTAAAACAAAAGCAACCACGCATATTTATCATGGTAATAAAAAACAATATTTATTGATTGACGCGCTTATCTATCTAATTTATTATGAAAGGGTTTAAATAGAAAATATTCAACGCTGTAAAATTATACATACATCTGTTGGAAAGTCAAAAAAAATGTTTTTTTATGAAGCTACATTCTAGTTTTATATTGAAAGGATTAATTAAAAGCCAGACGGCATTAATTATACAGCCCGTGAGAATTGAATCCCAAAAAATGTGGAGTTTTAGGTCGGGTTACAGTATATCAGCGCATTCTAAGAGGTTAAGACTCATATATGTGTGACTCGTTAAAACAATGGCTTCATCAATCGACTCCGCAAAACTTAACAAAATGGGTCAGTGCGATAACGCTAGTAGAGGGCTAATTAAAGACCTCGAGCTGCATAAATAATATCTAATTAATGATATTCGCGCTGTTGCTGGAAAATTTGGAAGAGCGATTATAATAGTTATAGGTAATAATTTTTATTATCTTCCGAAGCGTCTCGAGAGCTATTTCACGGATCAGAGGATTACCGAAATAAAAAAAAATAATACGCCGCTAACAATGAAGAGGGTAGGAACGAAAACCGGCTCTACGGGGGCAAACATCGAGCTGCTTCAATTTAGTTACAAGCAGTAGTTTGTGGCGATGCAGACATCACACGAGAGCGCAAAACAAACACGTAATTTTAGTTGTACAATAAATGTGAATATATTAATAACAATAGTGAAAATTAACTTTAAAATGTCGTTAAATAGTTTAACAACAAGTGCCATAGAAAAAATAAAATATTCTTACAATTTATTAGCTAAAAAAGTGTAATAGAAAAATCAAAATATTTTTAAAACTGGTGCGCAAATACGTTCGTTTGGCATCAAAAGTGCAAAAGGATGGCGTTCTGGAAAACACCGCATCAAGGCAGGTTATTCAGTCGTTTATTTCGAATTTACTGGTATATAAAACTTTATTATACGAGCTAAAAAAAAAGTCAACAAAGAAGAACCGGACTAGCAGAATCTGCTGAATTGATATGGAATCCGCATTTTCGAGCAGAGTTAGAACGAGCATCATCCTGAACTTAAGACGCAAATACGTCGATCCGTTTTTTTCCGACAGTCTGGATGGGTTATATCGAAGGATTATAATATAAAAATATAAAAATAAACTTCGTATTATCTGGTGAGTTTCTAAAGAATTCAATAGACGGTAGTGAAACGCGTGACATCAAAAACTTTTCAACTAAAAATTATTTGTTATTGATGAACGAAGCCAACGAAACAATGAATAAAAGTGGTTTTGCTGTGTGGTTTGCTGAAAATGTCGTACAATCTCTGATAAAAAAGATGGAAAATTTTGACGAAAAAGACTTCAAGTGGGCACTTTGTCGTATCGTATCTTTGGGTCTCAATATCAATAAATGCAGAGACATTCTACACGCTTTCTCTTATTTGCCCCTACCTCGTGAAATCGCGTTCAAACGCGCCGTAATTAACATTCAAAACAAGGACAATGGCTGCTTCTTTTGGTCCATTATTGCGGCTCTTTGGCCACTGCACAATGGAATAAATGCCCATCGTGTTACATCGTATCCTCATTATAATGAAAAATTAAACTTGGAGGGCATCAAGCAACCCATATCGTTGGTTCAAATCCCGAAATTTGAGCTCCAAAATAACAATATTTCAATCAATGTGTACATGTTCCAAAAGAAGAAGAACGAAAAGTTTATCACGGTACCCACGTATCTTACATCAAACGTGAAGTCTAACCATGTCAACCTGCTGATGGTACAGAACCGCTACGAGGTAGAAGACGACGGCAGCGACGAGGATGACGAGAGCTGTGGTGAAAACGGAGGCGATCAGATCCTGGTACCAGTGGCTTAGATGGTGATGAATGCAGCTGCGGCACCGATGCAGATCTCAGCACAACCCGAGATGTAGCTGATTCTAATAATAGCAGTAAGTCCAGTATTAAATTCCATTTCTGTCTAATCAAACATTTATCGCGACTTGTTAGATCACAAACCACAAAGCATCACCATGCAATTTATTTATGCGAGCGTCGTTTAAATTATTTCTCCCAAAACCCCCCCCCCTCCCTCTCCTCCTAACCCCCTCCTCCTAACACAATAAAAAAAAACCCAACAAAACCAATAAACAAAAACTCCCCCCTAAAAACATCCCCCCCCCCTTCTTCAACATAAAATCCCCCAAAAATTCCCATAAATCCAACCACAACAAAACTCCCCAACTAGCTCTGAGCGTTTGGAAAATTTTTCTTAATTAATTTTTTTTTTTTTTTTTTTTTTTTTTTTTTTTTTTTTTTTTATTTTTTTTTTTTTTTTTTTTAAATTAAAAATTATTCTTTTTTTTCCTTTCATTTTTTTTTTTTTTTTTTTTTTTTTTTTTTTTTTTTTTTTTTTTTTTTTTTTTTTTATTTTTTTTTTTTTTTTTTTTTTTTTTTTTTTTTTTTTTTAATTTTTTTTTTTTTTTTTTTTTTTTTTTTTTTTAATTTTTTTTTTTTTTTTTTTTAATTTTTTTTTTTTTTAATTAATTTTTTTAATTTAAAATTAATTAAATTTAAAATAAAAATTTTTTAATTAAACAAAAAATCCCTTTTTTAAATAATAATTTTTTTTCTCTTCCTTTTTTTTTATTTTTTTTTAAAAATCTTTTTAAATAATATTTTATCTATTTAAATATCTTCAACTTTTTAATAATTATTTATTTTTTTAACTCCCCTACTATTTTTCATTCTTACATAAATTAGGAATGTATCCAAAATTTAATACAAATCCTCCTCTGAAAAACCAAAAAAAAAAATAAATAAAAACCAAAACCCCCCAAAAAAAAAAAAAAAAAAAAAAAAAAAAAAAAAAAAAAATAAAAAAAAAAAAAAAAAAAAAAAAAAAAAAAAAAAAAAAAAAAAAAAAAAAAAAAAAAAAAAAACAAAAAAAAACAACAAGAAAAAAAAAAATTAAAAAATAATAAAAAAAAAAAAAAAAAAAATAAAAACCCAACCAAACCAAAACAAAAACACAAAAAAACCCAACACAAAAACACCAAAAAAAAAAAAAAACCCAAAAACAAAAAAAAAACAAAACCCCACCCACCCCCCCAACCACCCCCCCCGTAAAGTTATCATGCCAAAAAAGGATCAACTGTCAGTCTATGGGTTCAATTAAATCGATAAGTGATTCTTTTGGTTTCCAAACTTACACCAACTAATATATCCTAGGGATCTAGATTTAATTTAAATTAGACAAATACTGTGGATAAATTTATTCCGGGTGTGCACATGCCTTTCTCTAAAAAATTAAACTATTCGCCCAATAAAATGATGAATCATGATTTCATTTTGATTTTAAAGTGCGGATTACGTACATAAATAATATTATTAACAGTGTCGACTGGAACACATTTTGAATTCATTTGATGATATCGATTATTTTGTAAAAACGTTTTGGGGATTATTAAAAAATTAAAAAAAAACATAACTCCACCAAAAAAAATTTTCCCCCCTCAAAACCCAGGGGGAAAAAAAAAAAGACAAAAAAAATAAATGGAAGAAAAAAACAGCTCATAAGAAATATAAACAATCTTTAAATTTTAAAGATTATAATACATTTGTACATTACGCGCTGAATGTAAAAATCTTAGCTCTTCTCTTTACAATCAGTACATCAGAAACCTTGAATCCAGTATACAGTCGAAACCACAAACTTTAGGAAGCACGTAAATCAGCTAAAAACAATTACTCCTTACCACTGAATATTTTTCAAAAAAAATACCACCAAAAAAAAAAAAAAAAAAACAAAAATTCATTCCCAAACTTTTTTCAAGTATTTATGACAAGATGATCAATCTTCAATTCATAATTTTTCAATTTCTAATAACATAATAAATGTTGACATAATATCAGTCTCATATGATTTTTGATGAAATAAACTCATTAAACTTGTCTTGCTCTACTGGTCCAGATTTTATTCCTAATATATTTCTAAAAAATTGTGTGTTTGCTATTAGTTACCCTATACAAATTTTATTTAAAAAATCTCTTAGTCTTCATGTGTTTCCGGAATTATGGAAACGAAGCTTTATTACTCCAATTTTTAAAAATGGTGATAGGTCGAATATAGCCAATTACAGAGGAATCTGTTTACAATCATCCATTCCTAAAATATTTGACAAAATTATG